>OY757013.1:139253020-139641480 GCA_963580285.1 Lucinisca nassula
TCTGTGAAACCATAAGGTCCAGAGCTTAGGTATTTAGCATATAGCAACATGGAGTTGTTGCCTACATGAATCCTGCCTGAGTCTTGCCCCTGGGGTTCAAATTGGCCAAATCCTGTGGCTTCTTAACTCCAATATACTTATAATTGATAAAAAAAGCTTTAAAAATCTTCTTCTCTGAAACCATGAAGTACGGACCTTAGATATTTAGTATAAAGCAACATAAAATGGTCGCCCACATAAATCCTGCCAACCATGCCCTTTGGGTCAAAATTGACATGTGGACTTATACTGGAAAAAAAAAATCTTCTCCAAAGCCATAAGGCCCAGAGCTCAGATATTTAGCAATGTCTAGTGGTCTCCTACACTTATGATTTTCTGGTACACAGGTGAGCGATATAGGGCCATTGGGCCCTCTTGTTAAGTTCATTACCCGTTTCTGTTTTACGTCTTCTGGACACTGAGGCGAATAAATTCTATGATAGTTCTCATCAGTTATATGATGCGGCTCTCTTAACTAGAGGCTATACTCAGCATACTCTCCGTCCTTACATTGATTCTGAAATTAATCATAAACGCCATTTCTTCAAAATATCCTTCATTAATAAGGGTATGGATTTTATAGATTTGCCCAGTATCTTCCGTGAGAGATCGGTGCTTTCTTCCATTCCTGCTTATTTTCAAAATACTGAAACACCTATAATTTGCTATAAATATAACAAACCTGTTAGATCTATCATTTTTAATTTCAATAAACTTGTTTCAGATCTTTTGTTTGTTTGTTTGATTTGAGGTTTAACGTCCCCGTCAACACTGTAAAGGTCATTTTGGAGACGTTGCTTCCAATTTTGTGGGACTTCTACCCGACATTGAGATGAAATGACATCTCAAGCCCTGTCGCCCAATGAAACCAATAGGGTTTATGAGCATGGACGGTCCGCCTCGCACCGCGGTTCCTGGACAGGCTTAGATCCTCTTAGCGGTTTACCAGTACTAGTGTGCGGGCCAGATTCAGCTCTGCGTGGAAGCATCATGCAGCCCATATATTTCTTCAAGCCCCTATGGATCTTGATATTGATACTAATACTCCTGATTCATGTGATTGTAAAAACTCAAATTATTGCTATCCTGCTGCTGGTCATGTAATTACTGGCAATTTGAAAATTATTCCTGATTCTAGGATAAGGAATATAATTTCTAAAGGACCGAAATACCGGTTTCCTTCTAAAATTGATTTCAGTAAATGTAGAGATGAAATCGCTGCTTCCTTGAATGAATCCGGTAATCGATGGTGAAAGCGAGAGTATGTTGAGCATAAAGCCCTTAAGGACTGGAAACTTAGCATTTTAAAACTAGTGAATAAACGCATTTCTTTCTATTCTCAAAATACTAACTTATTACCTCCTAAGCCCAAGACGTCTTTACGTCATCTTAAACTAGGTATTCAAGAATTGTATAAGAAGTTTGTTTTGGCCCCTGCAGACAAGGCCGCTAACAACGTCGTCGTTGTGTGACGGCTCCACTATGTTAACACGCTTAAGCAGGAGCTTGGTAGTACTAAGGCCTATGAACTTCAGCCTTTAGCTGAAGAGAGAGCTATAGTAGATAAACATGTTTGTCATTCAGCCACCAAGTTTGCTGTGTGTGTTAACGAAGGACAAGACAAGCTTCCTACGCTATACTGGTTACCAAAACTTCATAAAAGACCTTACAAAGCACGGTTTATTGCAAATTCTAGCTCTTGCACTACCACTGAACTTTCTAAATTATTAACTTTCTGTCTTACTGCTATTAAAACGCATGTGAATAAATATTGTGATAAAAAGTAGAAGTAAAACAAAGATCAGGAATCGATACAATTAACTTACTCCACACACCAAAGACACCAAAGGGAAAGAAACACAAACATTAAGCGACCAGACCATAATGGAAACCCAAACAAAGGAAGGCCATAAGGACAGTTACTTTCCGGGAAATTCCCACAAAATGGCCATATGGCCATCCAAAATAAAAAGACACAAGTGATACACACAGTAAGTAACAAACAACACCATAAATAAATCGCCACAGAAGAACCGCCTTGGAACGGTCAGTGGAATGATTTTCACTGGGGGGCTTAAATCGATTTTACGTGGCCATAATCCTCGCCCTTACTTCCGTCGCGATTTAGACAAATAATTTGTTCAGTCCGCATGAAGGCCTCCTAATTGAAAGTCTTTGAAAGATCAGGAAGAAATCTGTTTTGGTCTATAAAAAATTCGAATGAGCTTTTAATTAAATTAAAATCCAGACATTTTCGTGCTTCAAGTCTGTCTACTTACGATTTTTCCACTCTTTACACTACACTTCCTCATAATCTTATAAATGAAAAGCTTAATGATTTAATTGAATGGACTTTTCACAGAGAAGATTCTCTCTATCTTGCATGTAATGTCAGAAATGTATTTTTCACTGCTAAAGAGCATAAGAATTATACACTTTGGTCATGTCAGAAAGTGTGTGATGCCCTCACCTTTCTACTTGACAATATTTATATTAGATTCGGTACTAAGTTATTTAGACAAATTGTGGGTATTCCGATGGGTACGAATTGCGCACCTCTTGTGGCTGATCTGTTCTTGTATTGTTATGAAAGAGACTTCATGTTGTCGCTTTCCATTGATAACCAATCTGAAATTATTGAAGCTTTTAGCTCCACTTCTAGATATTTAGATGATTTATTAAATATTGATAATACCTATTTCGATGGTTTGATCAGTCAGGTTTACCTACCAGAACTTCAGTTAAATAAAGCAAATTCTTCTGGTACCGAGGCCCCGTTTTTGGATTTACATCTATCTATTGTAGATGGATTTGTTTCGTGCATGATTTATGATAAACGCGATGACTTTGATTTTGAGATTGTAAATTTTCCTTTTTTGGATGGTGATGTTCCTCGTGCGCCATCCTATGGCGTTTATATTTCGCAATTAATTCGATTTGCTAGAGTGTGAAGTCATGTAACTGACTTCAACACTCGTAATAAATTATTAACGGCTAAACTCCTTAATCAGGGTTGTCGGTACCATAAACTACGCAAAGCCTTTTCAAAATTTTATAGACGCCATTCTGATTTAATTTCAAAATTCAATATTGGACTGCAACAAGGTCTATCGGAACCCGAATTTTATGGTGACTTAGTATATAAATTCAGAAAAATATATAACCGCAATGACTTCAGCACCCAATTTCGTAAAATCATTCTTCGATATAAAAAGATTGGGTACAACAGTGATGTTATACGACAGACTGCATGCATGGTAGTTAACCCAATCATGGTTGGCAACTTTGCTTCCCTCTTTAATTGCACGCCGGTGGGTCAGGCCTCAGATTCTATGACGGCTCCAACGTAAAGGCTTATTGAGAAGTAGAGAGATCTAATTCAAGGTAATGTTGGTTGGTGCCTGATGCTCTGTCTCTGGTCGGGCCCATCGGAGTCTAACTGTTGATTTTCTTTTGCTCCAGCATTTCAGTGGTTTCTTGCTGTCGAGTCCTCACCGTTGTCTCACCTCTGTGGTTCTATGATTTTTTGTGTTCACGGAGATGTTGCACTGATGAGTTAGGAGGCCTTCATGCGGACTGAACAAATTATTTGTCTAAATCGCGACAAAAGTAAGGGCGAGGATTGTGGCCACGTAAAATCGATTTAAGCCCCCCAGTGGAAATCATTCCACTGACCGTTCCAAGGCGGTTCTTCTGTGGCGGTTTATTTATGGTGTTGTTTGTTACTTACTGTGTGTATCACTTGTGTCTTTTTTACTTTGGATGGCCATATGGCCATTTTGTGGGAAAGTAACTGCCCTTATGGGCTTCCTATGTTTAGGTTTCCATTATGGTCTGGTCGCTTAATGTTTGTGTTTCTTTCCCTTTGGTGTCTTTGATGGGTGGAGTAAGTTAATTGTATCGATTCCTGATCTTTGTTTTACTTCTACTTCACAGGAATGTTGCCTTTTTGACTCCCTACCAAAATAGCTAGAATCGTTCCGCTCACAAGATGGCCACCAGAGCTAAAAATATAAAAATCTTCAAACGACTACTCCTCCTGTACCGTTTGGCCAATTTCATTCAAAATTCATTGGAATGTTGTTTATATGACCTACCAAAATAGCTAAAACGGTTCAGCTCCGATGAACATAATGGCCTCCAGAGCTAAACATAAAAAACAAACTCGTATATTTGCTTTAAACATGAACTCCTTAATTCAAATAGATGGACTGCATGATGCTTCCACGCAGAGCTGAAACCGACCGCACACGAATACTGGTAAACCGCTTAGAGGATCTAAGCCTGCCCAGGCAAAGCAGTGTGAGTCCCAAAATCCAATGTCGACAAACCCTGTCGGTTCCAAAGGGCGACAGGGCTTGAGATGTCATTTCATCTCAGTGTCAGGTAAAAGTCCTACAAAATTGGAAGTAACGTCTCCAAAATGACATATACAGTGTTGACGGGGGTGATAAACCTCAAATCAAACAAACAAAACAGGAATGTTGCCTAGGTCACACCCTACCAAAAAAGCTAAAAATCGTTCTGCTCTGACGAACAAGATTGCCACTAGAGCTAAAACTAGAAAAAAAATCTTTAAATGGAAATTCCTCCTGTACTCTCTTGTCAGTTTCATTTAAACTTCATAGGAATGTTGCTTAAGTGACCCTCTACTAAACTAACTAAAATGGTTCTGCTCAGATGAGCAAAATAACCGCCAGAGCAAAAAGAAAAGGAAAAAAACGTAAATTGGCTACAAATGTGAACTCCTTAAACACTTTAGACAATTTGATTCAAACTCCACAGAAGCGTTGCTCAGATGGCTCCCTACCAAAATAGCTAAAATCGTTCTGCTCTGACGAACAAGATGGATGCCAGAGCTAAAATAGAAGACTGTCGCAAATTTGTTTCAAACATGAACTTCTCAACCCTGAGGCTAGTTTCATTCAGACTGCATAGGAATGTTGCTTAGCTGACCCTTTACCAAAATAGCTAAAACAGTTCTGCTCAGATATCAAAATGGATGCCAAAGCTAGAAATAGAAAAAAAGTAAATTTGATTTAAATGCGAACTCCTCCCAAACCCCTGAGCCAATTTGATTCAATCTTCACAGGAATATTACTTAGATGGCTCTCTACCAAAATAGCTTAAATCGTTTGGCTGTGATGAACAGGCTGGCAGCCAGTGCTAAAAATAGAAAAACATCATAAATTTGCTTCAACTGCGAACGTCTCCTTAACGGCTTGGCAAATTTGATTCAAACTTTACAGTAGTCTTGCCTAGGTGACTTCCTACCAAAATAGCTAAAATTGTTCTGCTCTGATGAAAAGATGTCCGCCAGACCTAAAAATAGATAAAAATCTTTAAACATTAACTTCTCTTGCACCCTTGAACCAGTTTCATTCAAACTTCATAGCACTGTTGTTTATGTGACCTTCTACCATAATAGCTGAAACGGTTCCACTCCATTGAGCGAACAGAGCTAAAAATAGAAAAACATAAACATACTTCAAATGTGAGGTCCTCCTCAACCCTTGGGCCAATTTGATTCAATCTTCAAAGGAATTTTGCCCAGGTGGCTTCCTACCAGAATAGCTAAAATCATTCCACTCTGATTACCAATACAGCAACAAGAGCTAAAAATAGAACATTTCATTCAAACTTCTTAGGAATCTCGCTATCAAAATATCTAATTGGTACCGCGCAGATGAGTAAAATGGCTGCCAGATCTAAAAATAGAAAAATGTCAATGGTTTGCTTTAAATGCAACTCCTCCTAAACACTTGGGTAAATAGTTGATTCAAACCTCACAGGAATGTTGCCTAGGTGGCTCCCAACCAAAATTAGCTAAACTGTTCTGCTGCAATGAACAAGATGGCTGTCAGAGCTTCAAAATAGAAAAATTGCCAATTTCAATCAAATTTTAAAGGAATGTTGCTTGGATTACCCTCTATTAAAATAGCTCTGATGATCAAAATGGACATATCTAAAAGTAGACAAACCTTTAAGTGGTAAACATTCTCCCTATACTTCTTTTGGCTAGAAATACCGCATTCCTGGAGATGCCGCCGTACAGTTAAGGCACTTACGCGTAGGTTATGGTTCCCACTCTCTCCTTGGCAGTTTCCACAGATGTCCTGAATCGGTCGCGTAAATGACTCAAAACAATGTACCGTTCCCGATGACGTGTAGTAACAGGGCGTTGTCTATTGTCCACAGACCCCGTGGCGTTGTGCCTTTCAACCAGTCGAGCAATATCGTAGTTTGCGAACAGCCCACAACTTGGCAGTATGAAAAGCCCACATTCAGCCATACCGAGGGCATGATGACGATCGACACCGAGGGCATGATGACGATCGACGTTACTTCAACGTCTCATTATCCTGTTCTTAAGAAATGTTTGCTGCCTTTTAACAGAAAGAATCGGGACCTTATAATGACAGTAAAGAAAGTGCAAAAAATGTCGTGATTGCGAAAATGTTGCAATTTTTGCATTTTGCACATCATAAATATCACACAGTATTCGTGTCAAACAAACTCATGGTTCGGTGACAACTTTTCAATACCGTATTTATCACTCATTCCCGGTATAAACATGTATGCAAAATTTGAAAAAAAAAATCCGTGGAAAAAAATTCAAGTTATCGATCGGAAATGGTGATCATAATACCCCATCACTTTCTTGTGGTGGGGTATAAAAATGCGTTGGGGGTATTGTGAACGCGCCTGTCCGTCGGTCCTGCAATCTCCTCCTTCAACGTCTCCAACATAACATAAATAGCGTTGGAGGGTGAGTGAAGCCTCAACACAAACAAAATACGTTTTGTTCCTGTTGACATTGAGTTACGGTGTACTTTACATTAATAACATGAGCCTAAACAACAGCCAGTTATATGGAATGGGTCTTAAACTTGAATTGGAGATGTTACTGCTTTGGAGACCTCCAGCTGACGTCCCGTTCCGAAGGATAGCGTGCGTTTTGGCATTCATCTCTGCTAATCATGCTAGACACCGAAACTCTCACCACTGTCGGGGATCGTCTAGCGTCCAGTGCACTATTATGTAAGGAGGTTCTAGTTTCAGTTATTAACGCCCCCCCCCCTCCCACACACACACACCCTCAATAGTATACTGTCATTTTGGAGTTGTTGCTTCCAACTTTGTGGGACTTTACACGACATTTAGATGAAGACATCTCAAGCCCTGCCGACCGATGAAACTATGCATGGACGGTCCGACTACTCAGTTTACCGAAATGCTTCATTCCCCGGTTAAAACCCTCGCGAAGCCTGCGCTTCTCCGATTGGTTGCCACCATTAATTCTCACACACTTTACCCCAGGCGGCCTGAAGCTCTTCGCACCAGTACGATTTACACAGTGACTTTGATTTAGCATGTTGACATTTTGGGGGCAATTTCCTGTCCATTTCATCAACACACAGTATGGTAAATGCCTTATAACAAGAGGGCCATGATGGCCCTGGATCGCTCACCTGATCCATATGATAGAGTAACAAGTGGGCCTCGGGGAAGGCCATTATTGACCCCAGGGCTACAATGTGCAAAATGTTGAGGGAGGTCTAAAGCGGTGAAGCTTCATACCAAATATCAACAAAGGCTGAATTTGAACAATCTTGGCAAAGGTCCACTAGATGAAGCTACACACCAAATATCAAAGACCTGGGCCTTGGGGTTTCAGAGAAGAAGTTTTTTAAAGATATTCCCTACATTAGCCTATGTAAAGCCAAATAGCCCCGGAGCGGGGGCATTTTTGGCTTCAGGGCCATAATTTAAACAATCTTGGTAGAGGTCCACTAGATGAAGCTCCATACCAAATATCAAAGGCATGGGCCTTGGGGTTTCAGAGAAGTAGATTTTTAAAGATTTCCCTATTTAAGTCTGTGTAAAAGCAAAGGGTCTCGGGGCGGGGGCATTTTTGGCCCCAGGGCTAATAGCCTTTAATTTGAACAATCTTGATAGAGGTCCATTAGATGAAATTTTACACCAAATATCAAAGACCTAGGCCTTGTGGTTTCACAGAGCGGGGGCATTTTTTGCCCGAGCACTTTAATTTGAACAATCTTGGTAGGGGTCCACTAGGTGACGCTTCATACCAAATACCAAAGACCTGAGCCTAGCGGTTTCAAAGAAGAAGATTTTTAAAGATTTTCCCTATATAAGCCCATGTAAAACCCAAAGACCCGGGGCGGGGGCATTTTTGGCCCCAGCACTATAATTTGAACAATAGTGGTAGGGGTCCACCAGATGAAGCTTCATACCAAATATCAAAGACCTGGGCCATGCAGTTTCAGAGAAGAAGATTTTTCAAGATTTTCCATAAATAAGTCTATGTAAAACCAAAGGGCCCTGGAGCGGGGGCATTTTTGGCCCCAGGGCTATAATTTGATTAATCTTGGTAGGGGTCTACTAGGTGAAGCTCCATATGGAATATCAAAGACCTGGGCCTTGCAGTTTCAGAGACGAAGATTTTTAAAGATTTTCCCTGTATAAGCCCATGTAAAACCAAAAGGCCCTGTGTGTGTGTGTGGGGGGGGACTGGGCCTTATGGGGTGAAGCTTCATACCAAATATCAAAGACAAGGGCCTTACGGTTTCAGAGAAGAAAATTTTTAAAGATTTTCCCAATATAAGCCCATGTAAAACCAAAGGGCCCCAGCACTATAATTTGAACAATCTTGGTTGGGTCCACTAGGTAAAGCTTCATACCAAATATCAAAGACCTGAGCCTAGTAGTTTCAGAGACGTGATTTTTAAAGATTTTCTCTATTTAAGCCCATGTAAAACCAAAAGGCCCCGTGTTGGGGGCATTTTGGCCCCAGGGCCTGGGCCTTGTGGGGTGAAGCTTCATACCAAATATCAAAGACATGGGCCTTACAGTTTCAGAGTAGAAAATTTTTAAAGATTTTTCCCTAAATAAGCCATATAAAACCAAAGGGCCCCAGAGCAGGGGCATTTTTTGTCCCAGCACTATAATTTGAACAATCTTGGTAGGGGTCCACTAGGTAAAGCTTCATACCAAATATCAAAGACCTGGGCCTAGCAGTTTCAGAGAAGAAGATTTTTAAAAATGTTCCCTATATAAGCTCATGTAAAACCAAAAGGCCCCGGAGCGGGGGCATTTTTGGCCCCAGCACAATAATTTGAACAATCTTGATAGGGGTCCACTAGATGAAGCTTCATACCAAACATCAAAGACCTGGGCCTTGCGGTTTCGGAGAAGAAGATTTTTAAAGATTTTCCCTATATAAGCCCATGTAAAACCAAAGGGCCCCCAGGCGGGGGCATTTTTGGCCCCAGCACTATAATTTGAACAATCTTGGTAGGGGTCCACTAGATGAAGCCTCATACCAAATATCAAAGACCTGGGCATTGCGGTTTCAGAGAAAAAGATTTTTCAAGATTTTCCATATATAAGTCTATGTAAAACCAAAGGGCCCCGGAGCGGGGGCATTTTTGGCCCTACGGCTATAATTTGAACAACCTTGGTAGGGGTCCACTAGGTGAAGCTTAATACCAAATATCAAAGACCTGGGCCTTGCAGTTTCAGAGAAGAAGATTTTTAAAGATTTTCCCTATAAAACCCCATGTAAAACCAAAATGCCCTGCTGGGGCTGGGGGGGGGGGGACCTGGGCCTTGTGGGGTGAAGCTTCATACCAAATATCAAAGACAAGGGCATTAAGGTTTCAGAGAAGAAAATTTTTAGAGAGTTTCCCTATATAAGCCCATGTAAAACCAAAGGGCCCCAGAGTGGGGGCATTTTTGGCCCCAGCACTATAATTTGAACAATCTTGGTAGGGTTCCACTAGATGAAGCTTCATATCAAATATCAAAGACCTGAGCCTTGCGGTTTCAGAGAAGAAAATTTTAAAAGGTTTTCCCTATGTAAGCCCATGTAAAACCAAAGGGCCCTGGAGCGGGGGCATTTTTGGCCCCAGCACTTTAATTTGAACAATCTTGGTAGGGGTCCACTAGATGAAGCTTCATACCAAATATCAAAGACCTGGGCCTTGCGGTTTCAGAGAAGAAGATTTTTAAAGATTTTTCCTATATAAGCTCATGTAAAACCAAAGGGCCACGGGGTGGGGGCATTTTTGGCCCAAGCACTATAATTTGAACAATCTTGGTTGGGGTCCACTAGATGAAGCTTCATACCAAATAACAAAGACCTGGGCCTTACGACTTCAGAGAAGAAGACTTTTAAAGATCTTCCCTATATAAGCCCATGTAAAACCAAAAGGCCCCGGGATTGGGGCATTTTTGGCCCCCAGGGCCTGGGCCTTGTTGGGTGAAGCTTCATACCAAATATCAAAGACATGGGCCTTACGGTTTCAGAGAAGACAATTTTTGGCCCCAGCACTATAATTTGAACAATCTTGGTAGGGGTCCACTAGACTAAGCCTCATACCAAATATCAAAGACCTGGGCCTTTTGGTTTCAGAGAAGAAGATTTTTCAAGATTTTCCATATATAAGTCTATGTAAAACCAAAGGGCCCCGGAGCAGGGGCATTTTTGGCCCTAGGGCTATAATTTGAACAACCATGGTTGGGGTCCACTAGGTGAAGCTTCATACCAAATATCAAAGACCTGGGACTTGCGGTTTCAGAGAAGAAGTTTTTTTAAGATTTTCCCTGTATAATCCCATGTAAAACCAAAAAGCCCCGGGGCGTGGGGGGGGACCTGGGCGTTGTGGGGTGAAGTCATACCAAATATCAAAGACATGGGCCTTAAGGTTTCAGAGAAGAAAATTTTTAAAGATTTTCCCTATATAAGCCCATGTAAAACCAAGGGCCCCAGAGTGGGGGCATTTTTTGCCCCAGCACTATAATTTGAACAATCTTTGTAGGGGTCCACTAGGTGAAGCTTCATACCAAATATCAAAGACCTGGGCCTAGCGGGTTTAGAGAAGAAGATTTTTAAAGATTTTCCCTATATAAGCCCATGTAAAATCAAAGGGCCCCGGGGCAGGGGGCATTTTTGGCCCCAGGGCTATAATTTGAACAATCTTGGTAGGGGTCCATTAGGTGAAGCTTCATACCAAATATCAAAGACCTGGGCCTTGCGGTTTCAGAGAAGAAAATTTCAAAAGATTTTCCCTATGTAAGCCCATGTAAAACCAAAGGGCCCCGGAGCGGGGGCATTTTTGGCTCCAGCACTATAATTTGAACAATCTTGGTAGGGGTCCACTAGATGAAGCTTCATACCAAATATCAAAGACCTGGGCCTTGCGGTTTCAGAGAAGAAGATTTTTTAAAATTTTCCCTATATAAGCCCATGTAAAACCAAAGGGCCCCAGGGCGGGGGTATTTTTGGCCCCAGCACTATAATTTGAACAATCTTGGTAGGGGTCCACTAGATGAAGCTTCATACCAAATATCAAAGACCTGGGCTTTACGGTTTCAGAGAAGAAGATTTTTAAAGATCTTCCATATATAAGCCCATGTAAAACCCAAGGGCCCTGGAGCGGGGGCATTTTTGGCCCCAGCACTATAATTTGAACAATCTTGGTGGGGGTCCACTAGATAAAGCTTCATACCAAATATCAAAGACCTGGGCCTTGCGGTTTCAGAAAAGAAAATTTTAAAAGATTTTCCCTATGGAAGCCCATGTTAAACCAAAGGGGCCCAGGGCGGGGGCATTTTTGGCCCCAGCACTAAAATTTGAACAATCTTGGTAGGGGTCCACTAGATGTAGCTTCAGACCAAATATCAAAGACCTGGGCCTTAAGGTTTCAGAGAAGAAGATTTTTAAAGATTTTCCCTGTATAAGCCGATGTAAAACCAAAGGGCCCCGGAGCGGGGGCATTTTTGGCCCCAGCACTATAATTTTAACACTATTGGTAGGGGTCCACTAGATGAAGCTTCATACCAAATATCAAAGACCTGGGCCTTAGGGTTTCAGAGAAGAAGATTTTTAAAGATCTTCCCTTTATAAGACCATGTAAAACCAAAGGGCCCTGGAGCGGGAGCATTTTTGGCCAAAGCACTATAATTTGAACAATCTTGGTAGGGGTCCACTAGTTGAAGCTTCATACCAAATATCAAAGACCTGGGCCTTGCGGTTTCAGAGAAAAAGATTTTTAAAGATTTTCCCTATATTAGCCCATGTAAAATCAAAGGGGCCTGGGGCGGGGGCATTTTTGGCCCCAGCACTATAATTTGAACAATCTTGGTAGGGGTCCACTAGATGTAGCTTCAGACCAAATATCAAAGACCTGGGCCTTACGGTTTCAGAGAAGAAGATTTTTAAAGATTTTCCCTATATAAGCCCATGTAAAACCAAAGGGCCCGGAGCGTGGGCTTTTTCGGCCCCAGCACTATAATTTGAACAATCTTGGTAGGGGTCCACTAGATGAAGCTTCAGACCAAATATCAAAGACCTGGGCCTTACTGTTTCAGACAAGAAGATTTTTAAAGATGTTTCCTATATAAGCCCATGTAAAACCAAAGGGCCCCGGAGCGGAAGCATTTTTGGCCCCAGCACTATAATTTGAACAATCTTGGTAGGGGTCCACTAGATGAAGCTTCATACCAAATATCAAAGACCAGGGCCTTGCAGTTTCAGAGAAGAAAATTTTAAAAGATTTTCCCTATGTAAGCCCATGTTAAACCAAAGGGCCCCGGAGCGGGGGCATTTTTGGCCCCAGCACTTTAATTTGAACAATCTTGGTAGGGGTCCACTAGATGAAGCTTCATACCAAATATCAAAGACCTGGGCCTTGCGGTTTCAGAGAAGAAGATTTTTTAAGATTTTCCCTATATAAGCCCATGTAAAACCAAAGGGCCCCGGAGCGGGGGCATTTTTGGCCCCAGCACTATAATTTGAACAATCTTGGTAGGGGTCCACTTGTTGAAGCTTCATACCAAATATCAAAGACCTGGGCCTTGTGGTTTCAGAGAAGAAGATTTTTAAAGATTTTCCCTATATTAGCCCATGTAAAATCAAAGGGGCCCGGGGCGGGGGCATTTTTGGCCCCCGCACTATAATTTGAACAATCTTGGTAGGGGTCCACTAGATGTAGCTTCAGACCAAATATCAAAGACCTGGGCCTTACGGTTTCAGAGAAGAAAATTTTTAAAGATTTTCCCTGTATAAGCCCATGTAAAACCAAAGGGCCCCGGAGCGGGGGCATTTTTGGCCCCAGCACTATAATTTGAACAATCTTGGTAGGGGTCCACTAGATAAAGCTTCAGACCAAATATCAAAGACCTGGGCCTTACGGTTTCAGAGAAGAAGATTTTTAAAGATTTTCCCTATATAAGCCCATGTAAAACCAAAGGGCCCCGGAGCGGGGGCATTTTTGGCCCCAGCACTATAATTTGAACAATCTTGGTAGGGGTCCACTAGATGAAGCTTCATACCAAATATCAAAGACATGGGCCTTGTGGTTTCAGAGAAGAAGATTTTTTAAGTTTTTGGTGAAAAAAATCTATTTTTGGCCCCAAAAACCTATATGTGCAACGGACCGGAACCATTTGAACAACTTTGAAAGGGGACCACCTAAGGATCATTTCTGTGAAGTTTGGTCAAAATCCGATCAGTGGTTTAGGAGGAGATGTCGTTTAAAGAAATTGTTTACGGACGCACTGACGCACGACGGACGACGGACGAAAAGTGATCCCATAAGCTCGCCAAACATTAAACAACTGGACACTATTAATAAAAGCTTCGTTTACGTCATTTTTCTGTTCCCCGTAACGCTCGATTTTCCACATGGTATCATTAATTAATTGTGCATTAATTGCCTAGTCGTCTGACTGACAAAGAGGATATCTTGAAAAAGATGGGCTGAATACTTTGATAGTGTTCTTAATCGGCCATCCTCTATCAATGATGATGCTATCAACAGACTTTGACAAGTTCCCAACCGTTACTGAAACAGTGAAAGCAACAAAACTTCTGGCACCTGGCAAGGCTCCAGGACCAGATGCAATACCTGCCAAGATTTACAAAGCAGGGGATACTCCAGTTGCAAAGAGTCAGTTCACATTATGTGGAGAAAAGAAACCATCCCTCAAGAATTCAAGGATGCGTCAATTATCCACCTAATCAAACGGAAAGGGGAACCCTCTGATCTGTGACAATCACCGTGACATATTTTTATTGTCAATTATTGGGAAAGCCTTTGCAAGAGTTCTACTTAACCGATTAAATGAACATCTTGAGCATTCAGGGCTTCTACCAGAAAGCATAGGACAGAGGAACAATTGACATGATCTTCGCAGCAAGGCAGCTGCAAGAGAAATACCAGGAACAGAACATGGACGTATACATGACCTTTGTTGACCTCACCAAAGCATATGGCACAGACAGTTGTGAGGGCCTTTGGAAGATCATGGTGAAGTATGGATGTCCAACCAAGTTCATAGCAACGGTGAGACAGTTCCACGATGGTATGCTTGCACGGGTCCAAAATGATGGTGAGTTTTCAGATCAATTCACTTTGACAAACGGAGTCGGGCAAGGCTGTGTGTTAGCCCCAACACTGTTTAGCATGAGGTTTTCTGTCATGCTCACCTGTAGATGCTTTCCAGGATGGTGACAATGACATACCTATTAGGTATCGCTTTGACGGGAAGTTTTTCAATCTCAGAAGGTTGCAAGCCAAATCCAAGGTACAGACAGACGTGCTAGATGCGTTCCTCTTTGCTGATGACCTGGCAAATGGTGCTCCAACAGAAGGGAAGATGCAAAAAGGTATAAATCAAGTATCCGACTCCTGTAATAGCTATGATCTCACAATCAGCATAAAAAAGACTGAAGTAGTCTATCATCCAGCACTGGGTAAGCCTTACAAAGAGCCCACCATCACAGTGAAAGGTCAAAGATTGCAAGTGGTAGACAAGTTCACCTACCTTGGGAGCAGACTGTCAAGAGCCGTGCACATTGATGATGAAGTCAATGCCAGGATTGTCAAAGCTAATGCAGCATTTGGCCGACTACGTGGTAGTGTCTGGGATCGAAGTGGAATCGGATTTGATACAAAACTGGAAGTCTACAGAGCTATGGTGCTGCCAACACTATTGTATGCTATGCAACATGGACAGTTTACCAACGTCACGCCAAAAAAAACTGAATCACTTCCATACTAGCTGTCTTAGAAAACTCTTAAAGATTAAGTGGCAAGATAGGATTCCAGACATGGAAGTCCTGAACAGGGCATGGATGCAAAGTTTGCATAGTCTTCTAAAATTAGCACAGTTAAGATAGACAGACCATGTTATCAGAATGCCTGAGGAACGTTTGCCAAAGAAATGTCTCTATGGAGAACAAGAAATGGGCAAACGCTCCAAAGGCGGTCAGAAGAAGCGCTACAAGGACTCCCTCAAAGCCTCCCTCAGGGACTTCAGCATTCCAACAGAGTCGTGGAACAAATTGCACAGGACAGAACAAAGTGGCGAGGTCTCATCAAAACGGGTGCCAATGAATATGAGGCAAAAAGAATCAGTGAAGCTGAGACGAAACGCGCATAGCATAAAGCCATAGCTAAGGCATCACCAACAGAGCTGTCTTCCTCTAGCCTCTGTTACTCTATTTGCAACAGACAGTTCATAGGTAAAATCGGTCTCATCAGCCATCTTAGATCACACAAATATACACTTGGCCAAAAGTTAGGGACCAGACACTTTGTAAACGTAACCTGAAAGTATTTTGTGCTTGGTCGGGTAATAAGGAATAAGGACGATAACGCTTGATGTATTTGTATAAATTATTAAATAATCGATGTAATACAACAATTGGTTGCCTGAAATCGGAAGAAAACTCCAATTTTCTGAATGTTTATTCCATACGCCTGAAATTTCATAACAAATAACAAAAAATAAGTTCGACTGCCTATTCGAAATTCGCAAAATTGCAGTATGTTTCCTCTGGCTTTCTTTGCCGGATCATTACAGGGTCACTGATGAGGCTTTATTAGCCGAAACTACGTAGTATGACCCATTTTCTTTCTAATGAATGTTTACATTGCTCTTAAAGGAACTCATTTTTGATTTTTATTTGCCTTCACTGCAGCTAGTGTTGTGCCGTGTGGCGGCCGTAAAATGTCTCCCCGTACATCAACCATAGTGCAGTTTATATTTTACTTTTGGTCCTTTGAGATCAGCGTGAATATTTTAAGAAATCAGAAATAAATTATTGGTTTAGACTCATATTCTAGACAGGTTTTTAATTATTTGGACCCCATTTTGATTTATATCAGTCTTTGAATCGACTGCCTATTCGAAATTCGCAAAATTGCAGTATGTTTCCTCTGGCTTTCTTTGCCGGATCATTACAGGGTCACTCATGAGGCTTTATTAGCCGAAACTACGTAGTATGACCCATCTTCTTTCTAATGAATGTTTACATTGCTCTTAAAGGAACTCATTTTTGATTTTTATTTAATGGTTCCGGAACATTTTATTTATTTGAAACACCTGTCGTCCGGTTATGGACTGAGGAATATCAGCATGAAGAAACATGTCTATGAGTTTAGTCTGCAACGTTTACTCGTCAATATCTCGTATAGCCTCCACGCTTCCGGTATAACTCCTGGACGCGTCGTCTCATGCCATGAACTAGACGCCGTAACTTGTACTGCGTAAAGGCATCCTACTCCTCAACCAGCGCAGCTCTTAGCTCTTGAAGATTTCGACACCTTGGGTTCCTTGCATTCACTCTTTGACCGAGAAAGTCCCAGACATGTTCAATAGGGTTCATGTCCGGGGACATGGCTGGCCAAGGCAGTGGCTCTATAGCTATCTGCTGCAGGTAGTGCTGCACTATGCGGGCTCTGTTGGGTGTGGTGTTGTCGTCCATCAATACCGGGCGATCAGCAAGGGGGTGGCCATCAAAATGAGGAACGATTACGTTATGCAGCATCTAGTTGCGATATTGTTCTCCCCTCAGCGGTGCATCTAACACCTGTAGAGGCAGCTTACAGGCAAGTGAAAAAGAACCCCAGAGGGTAACACCTCCACCACCACCACCACCACAGGTGGTTGTCCCCAGGACATGGTTTTCGGCGTAGGCTGTGTTACGGGCCTCCAAACTCGAATTCGTTCGTCCACAGGATTCAGTAGGAACATGCTCTCATCAGACCAGTGAATCCGTCTCCAGGACCGGACATTCCATCTTAAATGGTCATATGCCCATTGATGTCTCGCTACCTTATGCCTCACAGATAACAGAAGACGTTTAGTTGGGCGACGTGAGTTTAGCCGAGCACGGTTCAAACGTCTGTTGACGGTACGTCTGCTGATTGGAATATTGAGGTCCCACTCTCTGCGAAGGTTGTTGGCATTGCTGAAAGGGGCTCTTTTGGCAAGTCTCACAAGTTGTCTATCCTCCCGATTCGAGGTTTTTAGAGGTCTGCCTGTCCTAGGACGCTCTTCTACGGTCCCCGTTTCAGTCAGACGTTGCATAAGCCGCACAATGACAGAATGGTTGACATTAATATGATCTGCAACCTGTCTGTATGTCAAACCAGCCTGCATCATACCCGATACCTGACAACGTTCAGCATCTGTTAATTTTCGACGTGCCATTGCTAATGTGCTGCTTTCGAATGACAACCAAGTACAAGTGAAACAATAGCATGTGCAAAACGTGTTACAAAATTTCATTAACCAATGCACGTGCAGAAAAAGGCACGAATCTTCAATAAGTGCCCGTGATAAACTTGATTTTCATGCGCCCTCAAACTTGCTTCTTTTCCTAGTACAGGTGTCCTTACAACACACGTGTTTTGTCGTCAGCATGCTTCGCTTAGAAAGGGTTTTGGGAGTTTATTATGTTGTAGTATTGCTACTTTATATAAATAATAGTTAAGATTTGTGAAACAGTGTATATTAAACATAATGCCCTCATTTAAACTACCATGGTCCTTATTACTCCTTAACGTATGGCCAAGTGTACAATTCTCAAATATGATTCAGATTGGGCATTGCCAATAATGACGGACGAACTATTATTATTATAAAGCTTGATTTTCCGTGTATCGCATCATTAATTAGTTGTCTGCTCGATGCATTATTGAGGAATGAGAAAGGAATATTGCATGTCTAATAGCATACCTGGGTCAAATGTGCTGGTTCATTTTGCATTTGAATATTTGTGTCACGTGTATTGGTACGACTAGCAATGACTGATAAGGGCACGCTCCACATTAATGTCACGGGAAAGATTTTGTTGTTACGGGTTGTTTGTATCGAGTTGATGAATGAATTAAGGTGGCTGTGGCCACATGATGAGTTGTTGATGTTGATACAACGTTAGAACTTCTCCCGCTTTCTCGAGGGGGTTCGGGGTTCAAGAAATGACAACTAAGTTGTGTGATTCCATGTTTTTGAAGCTAGGAGAACCTTCTCCCTCTCGACCTCGTCATCTGAATAATATTATATAAACATCCTTAGTAATAAGGAACAATATATAAATGGTGTCCGTCAGGTGGTCGTGAGACCTACCTTCGCCAGGGACAAAGAAAGACTGACAAAGGCTGAGGTAAGAATGTGCGCATGCGGTGTTAATCAGTGAAGTGAAAAGCGCGCGAGACTTACATAAGGACACCGGAAATAGATATACGCTACTCAGGAATGCTTAATGCTTAATGAAATATGAAATATATGAGTATATGAAGTATGAAAAACGACGATCAATAGGGGAAAATAACTGGAAATGACTAGAAAGTCCTAAGCGCAAGCGCTCCTCCAGTTTCCATAATTTCACTCTGTGACATTCTCCCCCTCTTCGGGAAATGTCGTCCCGACATTTAACTTACTCAACAAATTACTTGCATGAGTTTAAAAATAGTTTAACTACACATTTTCATTTATTTATATAAATTTACCAGATTTACCAGATGTATATTATGTTTACAAATATCAATCTGATAATTAGATAAGAGCCGAAGCTATTGCTTCCAATGTTTGTCGAGCTACCTCAGTATTTGGCTGTTCAACAACCAAATACACATCTTTCTCCCATTTATCTGCCAACTTGCATTTTCCCCTCAGTCCGACGTTGCGAATCAGCACACGGTCACCGGGCAAAAGCTGGGCATCCCGAGCTTTAAGGTCATAAGTTTCCTTATGCCTTCTGCCCTGGCGACGGGCCTCCTTGGTGGCTGTCTTATAGGCAAAGTCGAGCCTCTTTTTCAGATCGGCTGCAAACTTTGTCTGGTTAGCATGCCTACTCTCTGGATTTATGCCTAGAAAGGCATCAACCGCCAGTCTAGGGTGTCGCCCAAACATTAAATAATGCGGGGAAAATCCAGTGGTCTCATGACGGGTTGAGTTGTAGGCATGAACCAAGGGCGCAACGTAGGACTTCCAGTTAGACTTCTGGTCATCCTCCAAAGTACCCAACATATTGAGCAGAGTCTGGTTAAAGCGCTCAGGCATTCCATTACCCATGGGATGGTAGGGTGTAGTCCTAGACTTGTCAACGTTAGCAATGGAACACAGCTCTTTAATAACCTGGCTCTCAAAATTGCGGCCCTGGTCACTATGTAAACGGGATGGAAACCCATAGTGACAGATGAAGTTTTCGAAGAGAACTTTAGCGGTTGTCTTGGCCGTTTGGTTCTTGGTTGGTATGGCCTGAGCATAGCGGGTGAAATGGTCTGTAATTACCAAGATGTTTTCGTAACCACCCGCTGATGTCTCAAGAGACAGAAAATCCATGCATACCAAGTCCATGGGATAAGTGGACTCTACAGTCACAAGTTTTGCTGGAACCCGCTCTCGAGACTTTCTTCGGATGCATCTGGGACAGTTTCGGACTTTCTTTTCAATGTCACCATCCATCCCAGGCCAGTAAAACCGAGATTTTACAAGGGACATAGTGCGGTCTCTGCCTTGATGGCCGGCCTCATCATGCAGACCATTAAGTGCTATCTCCCGGAAAACCTCAGGCAATACCAGCTGGTTTACAGAGGTGCCATGTAAAGAGTGGCGACGGTAAAGTACCTCGTCTTTGAAAAATAGACTGTCCCAATCCTTCAAGATTTTCTGACATTCTGTCTCCTCAAGAGCAATCTGTCTCTTGGTAGGTTTATGTCCAGAGGCAAGAATGGTCTTCACTCTGTGTGCCGTCAATGGTTTGTTCAGCACGCCAGTCAACTTGACTGAAATCTGAACCAGAGTCAGAGCCAACCTCTTCACCAGTGAGGTCAAAATGCTGAGCAACCAATACACATTCAACTGCCGGCGCCTCCTCTTTAGGGGCTAATACCGCCTGGCAGATGGCCTTAATAGCGTCATTAAACAGGACCCCTTTATCAGTAGATGGTAATCTACTGAGGGCATCGGCATCTTGGTTTTTCTTGCCGGACCTGTAAATGAGCTTGAAATTGTAACTGGACAGAGCGGCTAGCCAACGATGGCCTGTGGCATCTAGCTTAGCCGTTGTTAGAACATACGTCAATGGATTGTTGTCTGTTCTAACAGTGAATTTATTTCCATACAAGTAATCATGGAATTTATCACACACTGCCCATTTCAAGGCCAAAAATTCAAGTTTATGTGCAGGGTAATTGCACTCACTGGCTCTAAGACCTCTGCTAGCATAGGCTATGACACGTTCTATACCATCTTGTTCTTGGTATAGAACAGCACCTAGCCCATCACCACTAGCATCGATGTTCAAATTGAACTCTTTGCTATAGTCTGAATATGCCAAGACTGGTGGTGATGTAAGCTTTTCGATTATTGTATCGAAAGCTGTTTGTTGATCAGGCCCCCAGGACCAAGGAACTGCAGACTTAGATCGCTTGGCTTTCTTGGTTGTTGGGTGTCCTACTAACAGGTTATTGAGAGGCTTCGCAATTTTGGAGTTATTACAGACAAAGCGCCTGTAATAACCCGCAAAACCGAGAAAACTACGCAATTCTTGTATATTGGAAGGGGCAGGCCATTCTTTTAACGCTGCAATTTTGTCAGGATCTGTCTGGACACCCTTATCACTGACAATGTGGCCTAAGTACTGCACTTGGGTCTTGAAAAACTCACACTTGGAGGCTTTGAGCTTTAAGCCGTGCTGCTCAAGCTGTTTGAACACGTTTTGCAGCCTTGTGATGTGTTCATCGAATGTCTTACTGAAGATGATTATATCATCTAAGTAAATGAGACATTCCTTCAAGTGTAGGTCCCCCATACAGCGCTCCATAAGCCTCTGAAATGTGCTAGGTGCATTGGTAAGACCGAAGGCCATCCTATTACATTCAAAGAAGCCTAGGGGGCCGGCAGAGAGTGCAGTCTTATGTTTATCCCCTTCTTTGATTCCAACCTGCCAGTAGCCAGACCTAAGATCAAGTTTGGAGAAATATTTCGAGCCAGACATTGTGTCAATGGTCTCTTCTATTCTTGGCAAGGCATAGGCATCCTTAATTGTCTTGTTGTTCAGTTTCCGGAAATCAATACAAAAGCGTAAGCTTTTGTCTTTTTTCCGGACCAGAACAATGTTGGAAGAAAAAGGGCTTTGGGAATCTCGTATAGCCCCTGCGTCCAACATTTCTTTTAAATGTTGGCGCACCTCCTCAAACATTGCAGGAGGTATACGCCTGTATGGATCCTTAAATGGAGTAGGATCACTTAAGTTGATCTCGTGTTCCACCAGGTTGGTGAAACCAAGATCTGTTGGCCCAGTGGAAAAAATATGCTTCCACTGGCTAAGTTAATCAGAAGCCTGGGTATGCTGTTGAGGAGTTAAGTTCTCCGCTGACAAATCTACTTTGATTTCCTCAGCATGACTATCACTAGTACTAGCCCGCTGAGAAAATGAAGTAGAAAACGGATTTACATTTTCAATAACTTTTACCTCATGTAAATCACATAATTGGCTTCTAGGTTTTATTGTAATAGGCCTGGCTGAAAGATTACATATTCTAACAGGGACTCTAGCTGTCTTTGCATTGGGCTTTACAGAAACCAAACGAGGACAAACATTAAAATCAGAAGTTAAAATATTGTTTTCTGTGACAGCATTTTCCATGGTGGAAGTATTTCTAACTAAACCCGTTAATGTTCGGGTTTCATTGGGTTTTAAAATAACTGGTGTTTTGTTGGTAGATTTAACAAACCTTGTTTGGGAATATGAAAGAGCGGAAAATGCATTATTCCATGCAGACGAAATATTTGGGTCCGATGCAACATCTTCCCTGAGTGAACCAATAATATTTGTACCAACTATCAGAGGAACTTGGCCAGAGTATCTGGTAGTCGGCACAACTAGAACTGGAACAACCAAAGGAATATGTTCTACCTCAGGAATTTTTATTTCCGCTTCAATATATCCCGAATAAGGTATTTTTGAGCCACTTGCTCCACTAATATTCAAATTAAAATCAGCAATGTCTTTCAGCTCAGGCCTTGGATCCATTTGTTGATAAAAATCGTCACAAATTGTTGTGATCATGGATCCAGAATCAATAAGGGCTAAACAAGACTGACCATTAATAAAAATCTCTGATGTATTTGTTGAACCAATCATACGTGAAAATAAGGTTGGATCAGTGTTGGAGCTATCAGAGTTCAAAGGGGAGTCCTTATTTTGCTCCGCAATAAAGACCCCTTCTAGTTTGAATGATTCAAACCAGAGTCAGTCTGTGTATCAGCACTTTTAAAATTGTGCTGATTAGCCCCTTGTTGTTGGTATTGGCCTCTGCCATAAGAGCCTCTACCCCTCTGATAAGAGCCACCTCTTCCCCTTGGGAAAGAAGAGCCCCTACCACGAGGAAAAGATCCCCGATTGGCAGAGAACCCACGTTGAGAGAAGGAACCACGTTGGGCAGGAGGGGTGGGTGGTATACCTTGACTAGGTGAAAGAGTGGATGGGCCCGGCGAGTTAGAAGCAAGGCATGCCTCACTAAATTTCTTCTCAAGCCCATCCATCCTTTCTCTAAGCAGTTTCATCTGACTGGCAATATTGTCTAACTTCTGACCAGTAGTGTCAGAAGAAGACTGTGCCATCTGTTTAGACTGTTTGTCAACCTTGACATGCTGGCTGTCACTGACAGATGATGTCAAAGTTGACATCTGCTTTGTAATGGCAGATGTACTCAGATCTTGTTCTATTGATCTGATTGACTTCAGCAGGCTGTTGAAGTTTTTATCAGCTTCAAACTTAAACCTGCTGGAGTTCTTTAAAAGTGGGTCTTTCAGGCCATTCCAAAGTTTTGAACACAGCATTTCATTTTTGATATGCTGGTCAATAACTCTGTTTTGAGTGGCTTGCCTCAATAAATTTTCAATTCTAACACTGAAATCAGCAACTGATTCATTGGGCAGTTGTGATTCCAGGTGATGGTTGAAGTAAAACTTCACAGGAGGAAACATTGCCATATATCCCCTCAAGTTTGGTTAAAATATCTGTAGGTGAAGAAGTTTCACCAACTGTGAGTAAAATCTCTCTGGCTTTGCCTTTTAAAGATTTTCTCACAGCCTGTAAAATAAAAGACTCAGGGTAAACTGATTCCCTGATCAGGCAGTTGAGTTCGAACTTCCAAACTTCAAAGGAAACATCCCCTTTCTGATTTTCACCAGAAAAGAATGGAAGTTGCGGAACCCGCATGCCTGATAACAAAGAATTATTGAGGGTACTATTAAAAGAGCCTTGACCCTGTAATGAATAACTTGAGGGTGGCAAAGTATTTAAAGAAGGAACACAATTCTGGTTTGACAATGGTTCCTGTTTTATTTCCAGAGGGGGAGGTTGTGTAACATAATCGCATTTTGCAGATTTTATATTTTGTTGTATATTTTTAGTTTCTTGATGCGAAAATGTTTTACAAACTGGCAGAGGAGAAATATTTTGTTCCCTCCCCACCACTCGCGCATTAGGGACATTATAATATGCTTCTCTTCTCGAGTGGTGAAAAGGAAGCTCAGGGCTAAAAGTCACCCTCTGGCCCTGCTTTTGGGGATACCTGGGCTCATCTCGGAGGGGATTGGGAGGAGGTACAGATGATGGCTGAACAAATGGGTCTAGCCTATCATGGGAATATGGATCCCTAAAATGAGGGTTAGGATTGTACTCCTGTTTAATGTTAACAGGAGAACGAAGTATACCTGCAGGCTGTGGTCTGGGCAATAGGTGTTGGAACTCTTTAGGGTAAGGGGGTCTTGCAGGTGGGCTGGGAGAGCGTTTGCCAATAACAGGTCCTTGGTTTGACTCCTGGTATTTAAGTGGGGATTCTTGGGGTAGGGCTGGGGTTACTGGGGTCATTGGTTTGAGTGTGGGTGGGACAACTGGGTTGATTTGTTTGGGTGGGGGAGGGAAAACTGAACTCCTTTGTCTGGTTGTGGGTGGGGCAACTGAAGACATTGGGTTGGGCTGAGGTGGGATATGGGACCTCCGTATGGGTGTGGGTTGGTGAACAACTCTAAATTGGGGCTGGGTGGTAAAAGCAGGCACCACAGGTGTGCTATTATTCGGGAAAAGATTTGCTGTTACGGGCTGATGGATTTAAGGTGGTTGTGGCCACATGATGATGATAGACGTTGATATGACGTTACAGCTTCTCCCGCTTTCTCGAGGGGGTTCGGGGTTCAAATGATGACAACGCTATTTGGTGTTTCCATGTTTTTAGATCTATGTCATGAACCTTCTCTCTCTCTCGACCTCGTCATCTGAATAATAATATGAATATCCTAAGTAATTAGGAATAACATAGATTGTGTCCGTCAGGTGGTCGTGAGGCCTACCTTCGCCAGGGACAAAGAAAGACTGACTCCGAGGTCGAGAGAGAGAGAAGGTTCATGACATAGATCTAAAAACATGGAAACACCAAATAGCGTTGTCATCATTTGAACCCCGAACCCCCTCGAGAAAGCGGGAGAAGCTGTAACGTCATATCAACGTCTATCATCATCATGTGGCCACAACCACCTTAAATCCATCAGCCCGTAACAGCAAATCTTTTCCCGTGACACTGGCGCCCCACGTTGGGCGCCAGTGTCACGGGAAAGATTTTGTTGTTACGGGTTGTTTGTATCGAGTTGATGAATGAATTAAGGTGGTTGTGGCCACATGATGAGTTGTTGATGTTGATACAACGTTAGAACTTCTCCCGCTTTCTCGAGGGGGTTCGGGGTTCAAGAAATGACAACTAAGTTGTGTGATTCCATGTTTTTGAAGCTAGGAGAACCTTCTCCCTCTCGACCTCGTCATCTGAATAATATTATATAAACATCCTTAGTAATAAGGAACAATATATAAATGGTGTCCGTCAGGTGGTCGTGAGACCTACCTTCGCCAGGGACAAAGAAAGACTGACAAAGGCTGAGGTAAGAATGTGCGCATGCGGTGTTAATCAGTGAAGTGAAAAGCGCGCGAGACTTACATAAGGACACCGGAAATAGATATACGCTACTCAGGAATGCTTAATGCTTAATGAAATATGAAATATATGAGTATATGAAGTATGAAAAACGACGATCAATAGGGGAAAATAACTGGAAATGACTAGAAAGTCCTAAGCGCAAGCGCTCCTCCAGTTTCCATAATTTCACTCTGTGACATTAACAAAGAGTGTTCTGAAATTTTGCCGTTCCAATGTAATTGAAATTTATCGACTGTTCACAACGTAAGTATGACCTCGAAGTGTTCAACGGTAAATAATTGTTCATGGGGCACAAATATGCAATCCACAACCGACTTTCCCCGATGTGATATACACAAGTGTAATTGTATGTGCCTAAGCAACCCATTTGCAGTTGATGAAAAATCAAGAATATATCGAGGTATTACGTCAGCGACTCCTTCGATATAGTCACTATAGAATTGAAGTCACCCCAGACGTATAGTTTAATTTTGATACGCATACACTTGCTCCAGCAGAGAACAGCAGAAAACCCTGGGTCATTATTTCGCGCAGACTCAGAGGGTGGACAATATGCGACACATAAAGCGATATTTTCCAATTTAACATGGTCTCGATGAGATAGATTGATCGATAAAACATCCTCGACAGTGTCGTTCAACACGTTAACTTTTAAAAAAAGTTCAGCAACAGGTTACGAATGAATATGCCAACTCCATCCGAGCCACGCTTAGCCATTTATGCATGTTTCTCCTATTGTGTCCGTAAAAGGTATGGCCGTGTATTTTAATAGTTTCATTTTTAAGGTTGTTTCTACTACACAGAATAAATCGCAGTTCGACTTTAATAAGACGTTTCACGAAAAAGTTTATTTTCGGAGTCTTTCAATTGCCAACCATCGTCATTCAGATAGCGCACACTTGCCTAGTCGCGACTGTTGTTGCCGATATCCTGTCTGACCGCAAACATTTTACCACCAGCAACACGATATTGTTTATCTTTTCCAATTTCCTTTAAAGTCATTCGTTATTTTGAATCAGTATAATTGCATATTTCTGGGGCATAATCATTTTCAATGTATACATCTTTGTATTGCCCAGTACTTTTCAAAGATTTTTGACCTTCATTAGTTTCTGTTTCTGATCGAATGACTCAATGGGAGCAATCACAGGACCCGGTCTCTTGCCCCTCGAAAACTTCCTCTCCACGTGTGTGACTTTGACGTCAGAGAGCTTACACCCATCTCGAATAAGCGACATTACCCTGTCATGCATTACCTGAGCAGCCTCGTTTCGGTCAAATCAAGCCCTCTCACTTCGACTCTTTTCTTGCGCTGTTCAAATACCTCCGCACTAGAAGTACCGTTATTTCTCACGTCGTCAGCATAAGACTTTTCAAGGTTTGATACCTTTGCCTTCAGTGGGTTGGTCTCTAATGTGTACTCAGTTCTCAATTTGTCTAACTTCGCATTTATTGCCACAGAAACTAGTTCCTGTTTTTTACCCTGTAAAATAGAAGTGAAGGCACTGATCAGGAATCAATACAATTAACCCACACTTTCCCATAAAATGGCCAATTGGCTGTCCAAAGCAAAGTAGTTTAGGCCGTAGTACCAAAGCGTTAATCCAAAATCGTTAATCCATAGACAAAATGGCAAATATCAATGTTCGGATCAACAGACATGGACTCCAGAAGAGTGTAATCAGGCGTCCGCGGATATTAAGCATTACTTGGTAAGCAAGCTTCGCCCACCATGCCCATCGACCTTAACGAAGAAAAGGTGTAAATGCCGGTAAGGGTATGTCCGAGATTTTGGAAGTCTTCCTATGGCTTTCCATGATATATATATAATATATATATATATGCGATACACACGCTCAAAGAAGTCTGAATTTGATCAGAAACATTAAAAAAGCACTTTTATACCTGGCTGCACTGACATATCTGCCTCATCATTGTTCATGTCCGACACCGTGTGTGACGCCATATTTTTTATTCAATATCTTTTTTTTTGTACTCGCAACAACACTTTGTTTCACCTTTTTCACTGAGCTCGTTGATTCATTGTCCGTCTTGCTTTTAACAGATGAATTACTCATATCAAACAGTTTATCTGCCACAATAATGGTTCCCAAGATAAACAAGGTAACGAATAAAATTAATATTTTCTTCGAACGTAAAGCATCCATAACTTTGTTAAAATAGTCCGCGTGGACGTCGGTATGACGTTGATGTAATGGTTTGCGCCGGCTGAGTATGCTTCTCAATATCGAACGGCCATCATATTCTGGTTGTAACCATCACGATGCCGAGAAAAAGTACATCTTGCAGACGTTTTAAAGATATATTTTGCATACGTGCAAACAGTGTGGACCCAGACCGACTGCCCCCACCCCTACTGTTCCTAGGAGAGCAGTCTGATCTTGGTCCACACTGTTTGCAAAAATGACTTTTAAAGTGACCGACGGAAGACAAAGCAGACGAAAATTGTCATGATTGGCAATTTATGGCATTAAATGGGTTAACCCAGTTATCATTATCATTGCAGTTTAGGACATTTATGCTTAACACCTTTTAAGCCCTGACCCGCATACAACTTGACAAATATAGTTATGTAAAAACTAATGTTTTACAGGAGCATAGGGGAGAACAAATACTGTAGTCCCTTTATTATCTATTCAGGACCAACCATAACTTATAGTATCCTGGCTTTGATACTGGGTCTTTCTCTTTGGTTCTTGGACGAACCCGGGCTCTCAGAGTTGTATATAGTAGTCATTGAGAGTCACGGATTCAAGATGAAAAATAGAAGTGAAGGCAATGATCAAGAATCGATACAATTAACCCATAGCTCCCATAAGAGACTCCAAAGCGAAAGAAACACAAACATGAAATAACTAGACCCTAATGGAAACATAAATAGCGGAAAGCCAAACGGACAGTGACTTTCCCACAAAATTATCCAAAACAAAAAATAATCGGTACACACACCCAAAGACAAACCATAACAAAAATAAACCTCGACAGAAGAACCGCCTCGGAACGGTCAGTAAAACGAATTCCACTGGTGACCTTAAATCGATTTTACGCGGCCACAATCCTCGCCCTTAATAGCGTCGCGATTTAGACAAATAATTTGTTCAGTCCGCATGAAGGCCACCTAACTCTTTAGTGCAACATCTCCAAGAGCACAAAAACCAAACAACCACAGAAATGAAACAACGGTGAGGACTCTACAGCAAGAAACCACTGAAATGTTGGTGCAAAAGAAAACCAACAGTTAAACTCTGATGGGCCCGACCAGAGACAGAGCATCAGACATCAACCAACATTACATACAATTAAATTCTAATTCAATTCTCAGTAAGCCTTTACACTGGAACCGTCTTAGAGTCGGTCGTATAAGATTTATGTTGTACCCAAACTTTTTATATCGAAGAATGATTTTACGAAATTTGGTGCTGAAGTCAGTGCAAGTATATATGTTTTCTGAATTTATATACTAAGTCACCATAAAATTCGGGTTCCGATAGACCTTGTTGCAGAAGAGATTAAAGTCCAACATCGAATTTTGAAATTAAATCGGAATGACGTGTATAAAATTTTGAAAAGGGCTTTGCGTAGTTTATGATACCGATAACCCTGTTTAAAAATTTTAGCAGTTAAACAATTTATTACGAGTGTTGAAGTCAATTACATGACTAGACACTCTGAAAATTTTGAATTAATCTGAATTAATTGCGAAATATAAACGCCATAGGATGCCACACGAGGAACATCACCATCCATGAAAGGATAATTTACAATCTCAAAATCAAAATCATCGCGTTTATCATAAATTTTGCAGTAAACAAACCCATCCACAATAGATAGATGTAAATCCAAAAACGGGACCTCGGTATCAGAATGCTTTGCTGTATATATTTAGCTGAAGTTCTGGTTGGGGGTGGGTGGGTAAATTTGACGAATCAAACCATCGAAATAGGTATTGTCAATATTTAATAAATTATCCAAATATCTAGAAGTCGAGCTAAATATGTTCTATAAAAGGGTTATCCTTTGGAAGCAAGGAGTACACCACAGAACTGAAAATATGGAGTGTATATGTTTTCTGGGCCAGACTAGCTAGTTTCGACCAATTAGGCCTCATCAGTGACCCTCAGATATTTTCAAAATTCCACAATGGAATCAATGATCCCAAAGGACAAGAAAGGAAAGGAAAGGAAAAGCTACAATGATTTCAGATTGGTTTTAAACGGAAATGAACATCATGAAGTCTCTCATAACAAAACAAGAACTGATCAGCCACAAGGGGTGTGAAATTCGTACCCATCGGAAACTCACAATTTGTCTGAATAATGTAGTACCAAATCTTATGTAAATATTGTAAAGTAGAAAAGTGAGAGCTCAAGGCTTCAATGATTTCAGATTGATTTTCAACGGAAAGGGACATCATGAAGTCTCTTCCATAACAAAACAAGAACAGATCAGCCACAAGGGGTGCGCAATTCGTACCCATCGGAATACCCACACTTTTCTAAATGATGTAGCACCAAATCTTATGTTAATATTGTCAAGTAGAAAGGTGAGAGCTTCACTCACTGCCTTACATGACCATAAAATATATTCTGTATGCTCTTCAGACGTGATAAAAGCATATCTTACATTACATGCAAGATACAGGAAATCTTCCCTATGAAATGTCCATTCAGTTAAATCATTAAGTTTTTTTTCTTTTATAAGATCCAGGAAGTGTAGTGTAAATGGTGGAGAAATCATAAGTAGACTGACTTGAATCACATAGCCATCCAGGCACATTCCATAAGCATCCGTCTTAAAAAGACATGAAGCTGAACTAAAATGGATTAAATTTTTACAGACCCCTTTTCCACTGGGATTTAATGACAACATTTATCATGAGGGTAATATTTCCAGAATGCCGGACTTTGATATTTTCTCACTCCTGGAATGTCGAAAACGCAGAACTAGATCTCACGGCACCAGGAAAAATGGTAACTTTAAACGTAAATCACGTGCGTTTAAACGAAACAATACTAGACTGAAGTGACTGTCAATTATATTATTAAATCATGGACGCCACTCTATGCTTTCATTTTTAAGTTCATTACCCGTTTCTGTTTTACGTCTTCTGGACACCGAGGCGAATAAATTCTACGATAGTTCTCATCAGTTATATGATGCGGTTCTCTTAACTAGAGGCTATACTCAGCATACTCTCCGTCCTTACATTGATTCTGAAATTAATCATAAACGCCATTTCTTCAAAATATCCTTCATTAATAAGGGTATGGATTTTATAGATTTGCCCAGTATCTTCCGTGAGAGATCGGTGCTTTCTTCCATTCCTGCTTATTTTCAAAATACTGAAACACCTATAATTTGCTATAAATATAACAAACCTGTTAGATCTATCATTTTTAATTTCAATAAACTTGTTTCAGATCTTGATATTGATACTAATACTCCTGATTCATGTGATTGTAAAACCTCAAAGTATTGCTATCCTGCTGCTGGTCATGTAATTACTGGCAATTTGAAAATTATTCCTGATTCTAGGATAAGGAATATAATTTCTAAAGGACCGAAATATCGGTTTCCTTCTAAAATTGATTTCAGTAAATGTAGAGATGAAATCGCTGCTTCCTTGAATGAATTCGGTAATCGATGGTGTAAGCGAGAGTATGTTGAGCATAAAGCCCTTAAGGACTGGAAACTTAGCATTTTAAAACTAGTGAATAAACGCATTTCTTTCTATTCTCAAAATACTAACTTATTACCTCCTAAGCCCAAGACGTCTTTACGTCATCTTAAACTAGGTATTCAAGAATTTCATAAGAAGTTTGTTTTGGCCCCTGCAGACAAGGCCGCTAACAACGTCGTCGTTGTGTGACGGCTCCACTATGTTAACACGCTTAAGCAGGAGCTTGGTGGTACTAAGGCCTATGAACTTCAGCCTTTAGCTGAAGAGAGAGCTATAGTAGATAAACATGTTTGTCTTTCAGCCACCAAGTTTGCTGTGTGTGTTAACGAAGGCCAAGACAAGCTTCCTACGCTATACTGGTTACCAAAACTTCATAAAAGACCTTACAAAGCACGGTTTATTGCAAATTCTAGCTCTTGCACTACCACTGAACTTTCTAAATTATTAACTTCCTGTCTTACTGCTATTAAAACGCATGTAATTAAATATTGTGATAAAGTCTTTGAAAGATCAGGAAGAAATCTGTTTTGGTCTATAAAAAATTCGAATGAGGTTTTAAATAAATTGAAATCCAGACATTTTCGTGCTTCTAGTCTGTCTACTTACGATTTTTCCACTCTTTACACTACACTTCCTCATAATCTTATAAAAGAAAAGCTTAATGATTTAATTGAATGGGCTTTTCACAGAGAAGATTCTCTCTATCTTGCATGTAATGTCAGAAATGCATTTTTCACTTCTAAAGAGCATAAGAATTATACACTTTGGTCATGTCAGAAAGTGTGTGATGCCCTCACCTTTCTACTTGACAATATTTATATTAGATTCGGTACTAAGTTATTCAGACAAATTGTGGGTATTCCGATGGGAACTAATTGCGCACCTCTTGTGGCTGATCTGTTCTTGTATTGTTATGAAAGAGACTTCATTTTGTCGCTTTCCATTGATAACCAATCTGAAATTATTGAAGCTTTTAGCTCCACTTCTAGATATTTAGATGATTTATTAAATATTGATAATACCTATTTTGATGGTTTGATCAGTCAGATTTACCCCCTAGAACTTCAGTTAAATAAAGCAAATTCTTCTGATACTGAGGCCCCGTTTTTGGATTTACATCTATCTATTGTAGATGGATTTGTTTCGTGCAAAATTTATGATAAACGCGATGACTTTGATTTTGAGATTGTAAATTTTCCTTTTTTGGATGGTGATGTTCCTCGTGCGCCATCCTATGGCGTTTATATTTCGCAATTAATTCGATTTGCTAGAGTGTGTAGTCATGTAACTGACTTCAACACTCGTAATAAATTATTGACGGCTAAACTCCTTAATCAGGGTTATCGGTACCATAAACTACGCAAAGCCTTTTCAAAATTTTATAGACGCCATTCTGATTTAATTTCAAAATTCAATATTGGACTTAAATCTCTTCTGCAACAAGGTCTATCGGAACCCGAATTTTATGGTGACTTAGTATATAAATTCAGAAAAATATATAACCGCAATGACTTCAGCACCCAATTTCGTAAAATCATTCTTCGATATAAAAAGATTGGGTACAACATGGATATTATACGACAGACTGCATGCATGGTAGTTAACCCAATCACGGTTGGCAACTTTGCTTCCCTCTTTAATTGCACGCCGGTGGGTCAGGCCTCAGATTCTATGACGGCTCCAACGTAAAGGCTTATTGAGAATTAGAGAGATCTAATTCAAGGTAATGTTGGTTGGTGCCTGATGCTCTGTCTCTGGTCGGGCCCATCGGAGTCTAACTGTTGGTTTTCTTTTGCTCCAGCATTTCAGTGGTTTCTTGCTGTCGAGTCCTCACCGTTGTTTCACCTCTGTGGTTCTTTGATTTTTGTGTTCACGGAGATGTTGCACATGCGGACTGAACAAATTATTTGTCTAAATCGCGACGGAAGTAAGGGCGAGGATTGTGGCCACGTAAAATCGATTTAAGCCCCCCAGTGGAAATCTTCCACTGACCGTTCCAAGGCGGCTCTTCTGTGGCGATTTGTTTATGTTGTTGTTTGTTGCTTAGTGTGTGTATCACTTGTGTCTTTTAATTTTGGATGACCATATGGCCATTTTGTGGGAAAGTAACTGTCCTTATGGCCTTCCTTTGTTTAGGTTTCCATTATGGTCTGGTCGCTTAATGTTTGTATTTCTTTCCCTTTGGTGTCTTTTATGGGTGGAGTAAGTTAATTGTATCAATTCCTGATCTTTGTTTTACTTCTATTATGATAGTTGCAAGGTCGTCGAGTAATTATAGTTGTCAAAAATACCACATGTGGCAGAATAGAAATGTCACCGGACCCTGTACGTGTGTTAGGATTAGGAAGCTTGTTCCATCCGGTTGCAATAAAGTATTGTTCAAATTTCAGCACTGTCTTCAAACAAGCCATTAGGGTCTACTGCTATGTTCAGATAGTTCCAAACATGTCTCACCCAACTGTACTAAGTCTGCCGTCTTTTGATCACTAAATATTACATAACGTCTATATCATTCAAAAATTGCTGTAGATCTTTTACAAAATCAGAATTGTTTACTGGTGACACGTCTTAGGATACCTCTGTTATGCAGATTGTAAATAGTTTTAAGGACGCATCCAGTAACTCTTCTTTTTTCAGCTAAATTCTAAATTTAGCCACCCATTCAACTGAGGTAATGGCCAAATATGACCGACTCAGTACAAGAAGCGGCCCCGATAGCTCAGTGGTAGAGCGTCCGCTGTGGGAATTGGAGGTCGCGGGTTCGATCCCCGGCCGCGCCATGCCAAATGCGTGAAAAAATGGTACTAGGAGCTCCCTTGGCTGACGATCGCATTATCAGGGGTAGTCCTAGGAAGATAAATGAAGGCAGGTAAGTATTTGTTAAAGGATACTTTGTTTGACGCAATAAAAGCTCTACAGAGCTTATGTTATTTGTTTCGGATATGCGACGTTAAATAAAGCTTCTTCATCTTTATCTTTAAGAAGATAGATAGATAGACACGTACTTTGACAATCCTTCACCAGGGCATGCTTTTGATAAAGATAATTTAAGAAGCTTTATTTAACGTCGCATATCCGAAACAAATAACATACGCTCTGTAGAGTTTGTATTGCGACAAACAAAGTATCCTTTAACAAATACTTACCTGCCTCGACTACCCCTGATAATCCGAGCGTTAGTCAAGGGAGCTCCTAGTACCATTTTTCACGCATTTGGTATGGCGCGGCCGGGGATCGAACTATCGACCTCCCATTCCCGAAGCTTACACTCTACCACTGAGCTATCGGGGACGATACTAATTAACCATTAAGCTCACAACTCTATAGGAATTCACTTAAGGCTTTACCTACCAGTCTGAATGTTGTACTAGCGCCTTTTGTTTAGGTCCATTCCGTCTCAATTAGTTTGGTCCGTTCCTGTCCCTTCTGGTTAGTAAACGCACCATCGGTGTTTCGTAGGATTCACGAGCCATTTCCGGTATATTAAAAAAAGAAATGAAAATCGTTTCGAAGTCGTCAAACTAAAACAAAAGAATAAACGTATGGCTCGTGGACATCAGGAGTCCAGTAGTTCTGAAGAAGATGACTTTGTGTATAAGAAAAAACATAAACGTCAGAAGATTTCACACAGTTCTGAGGTATCGAATCATGATTACTTTTGTTTCAAAATTTCATTAAAAAAAATGAAGTTCATTGTGGCCAAATCACAGATGCTTGGGGTCGGGTCACTTGCTAGTGTTTTTCAAAAGTTATTTTTGCAGTTTGCTATAGACGCATCCAAAGTCTACGTCATACAAGGCCAAAGGTCATTAGCCTCGTTTTATCTGGTGGGCAAAAAAACTTCCGGTTCCACAGTGTTCCATACTCAACCGTTGATGTAGCATGAATTATTTTCTGTAATAACTTTTGTTAAATCGTCTTTTTATCAAAACTGTTTGCCACAAACCATTAAACTGATTCTTTTTCGTATAAAATTGGATAGCAAATATACATGCTATAATCTTATTTCCATTCGTTAAATAAAGCGCATCGACTTCGTTTTGGCATGATGGTTGGTAGATTTATAACGCTTTTTAGGCAACAAAATGTGCGATAAAATGTCGGAAGAGACTGGTTCTATATCATTCATTGCTTCAAAAACACAAACTGACAATGATCAGTTAATTTTGTGGAGAAGAAATGAGTTTAATCACACGATAAATATTCGAAATTCTCATTGACACTGCACGGCAACAGTCATGTTTTGCCAACCAGATAAAAGAGTACCTCTACAGGGGAGGTAATTAGCGCATGAGCAGTGAAATGTAAACAAGGTCACGTGTCAAAACATCGGATCCGTCTATAATTGGAACACTTACCATCATCACAAAACATGTTAAGAAATTTCTAGGCAAAGTTTTTTAAAAGGAGGCGTCGAGAGCAGGGCTTTCGTTAGGCGGACATACGGCATATATTATGTTCTGAAATGGCTTCCGGACGCCCAAATTAAACATCAATAGTGTTTCCCCCAGTCTTAAAAAAGGGCATGGTGCTGGTCAGGAAAAAGGGCACTTTCAGCGCGCAAAAATATATAAAAAGGGCACTTCAAATACGAACAGCTGTGTAAAAAGGGCACATTCATTTGCAGCACCTTGCTAAAAGGGCACATCTCTCAACTTGAAACAAAAAGATCCTTCTCTTACTCTTTGTCTTCAGTGCTAAATTATACTGCCTGTCTTTTTATGCTAAGTCAAGAGATATGTCTTATTAACCATTGGTGACATGAAGTTTAAGTTTTGCAAGCAAGCTGATCACTGCTACAAAAAAGACAAGATAAGTTTGGAACATGTTTGGCCCACAGTTCCCATTCTCTTATACACACAAAGACTGACCTGACACTGGTCAGGCACACTTTCACACTTCATTTGCTTAATTGGAGCCATTCACACTTGTTATCAAAACACAGTTATGACTTCTTAAATTGATATAATTAAGTTCAATAAACAGGGGGATTATCAGTCAACCATAATTGGTGCCACTCACACTTATAATCAAATACAGTTATGACTTCTTAAAGTGATATAATTAAGTTCAATAAACAGGGGGATTATCAGTCAACCATAAAGGTGGACTGTCAAAAAGGCAACAATTTATTGCTAAAAGGTATCTAATATAGTCCTTATTTAAATAGGCATAACTTTGTTATTTTTTGGTCAATTTCAGTGATTTTTTTACCAAAATGTAGGGCAACATTTACTCTATCTGAAAAAGGGCATGGCGCTGGAAAAAAGGGCATGGCGCTAGAGAAAAGGGGCATGGCGCGGCGCCATGCTAAATAGGGCTAGGGGAAACACTAATCAAAGGCATCCCACGGACTTCCGTTAATTGTCCTGTACGGCCAAAAATCATAACGGAGACGTCCCAACCTGTGCATATAAAACCACCCACTTTTAGTGGTTTGTAGAAAGTTTGCTCCGCCTTCTTATCAGAAACCGCTTAGGACGTCCCAGGTAAATTATACTGACAATCAGAATCACATGCAGCGGCACATGGCCTTTGATCGTCATCGGTGTGTGAAAAACCTGTCAAGGTGTGGAGCGTGATAGCTCAGTGGTTAGTGCAATTGCCTTTGAAGCTAGTGGTCCCGGGTTTGATCCCCGGCAGCGGGGATAAAATTTCGGTGTCCGAATCCGCTCCATTGGAATCATTTGCAGGAATGAATGTCATAAAGTGCACTGTCCTTCAGATCGGGATGTTAACTGGAGGCCCCCTGTGCAGGTTAAAGATCCCTACCGTAATTACATGATTTCTGTGTAGGCTTTCATCCTGCAAAACCTGGAGTGTATGTAATATACACCTGCCGTAATGGTCAAATGTGACTGACGCAGTATCAGAAGATAGATAAGGTGATTGCTCGATGTTTGCATATAATTGCACGGATTAGCAGATTGGGATAAACTAATCTCATTGTCGATAAGTGTATTTATGCCCCCGCATCATATGATGCCAGGGGCATATAGTTTTTCGGTTTTGCATACGTGCGTACATGTGTACGTCCGTCTGTACGTACGTACGTGATCCTGTAACCTCAGGTTAAAGTTTTTGTAACAGGTAGAGCCTGAACTTTTAGAACTCATATTTTCCTAACCATTTGATGGAACTGGTTCATCTTTGGTATGATGATAGATATAGGTCCAAAGTTTTATTAAGCAATACCCCCACCCATGCCTGTGACCTCAAGGTCAAGGTCACAGACTTAGAAATTTTCGATGTTAAAGACTCAGGTTAGGGTTTTTGTATCAAGTAGACTTGAACATTTTAGAACTCATATTTTCCAATACATTTGATGGAATTGGTTCATATTTGGTATGATTATAGATATAGGTCCAAAGTTTTATTCAGCGATATCCCCACCCATGGCCTCAAGGTCAAGGTCATAGACTTAGAAATTTTCCATGTTAAAGACTCCAGTTAAGGTATGATGGCTTTGGTTCATATGATGATAGATATAGGTACAATGTTTTATTCAGCAATACCCCCACCCATGCCTATGACCTCAAGGTCAAGGTCACAGACTTAGACAGTTTTAATGTAAAAGGTTTTAAATTGCTCAAATTTTCCAAACTATATTATGAATTTGGCTTATGTATGCTATGATGATAGAAACAGGTCCAAATGTTTATTTGGCAATACCCCCACTCATGCCTATGGCTTCAAGGTCACAGACTTAGAAATTTTTAATTAGATATTTTAAGAGTTGATATTTTTCAAATCGTGCAATGGATTGAGTTGATATTTGGTATGATATTAGATACCTGTCCATTTTATTCAGTGATACCCCCACCCATGAGCTCAAGGTCACAGACTTAAATTTTTTTTAATTATCCACTCGCACAACATAGTTCTAGCGTCTATATTTCTTCACTGATTTCAATATAACTTCACACAAATGTTCCTTATGACAATATCTCGAGCGAGTTTGACTTTCAAGGTCATGACCTAAAAGTCAAGGTCACTGTGGCTATTTTTAGAAAAACTTTGTCATCGCTCTAGCGCCTACATTTCTTCACCAATTTCAATATAACTTCACACAAATGTTCCTTAAAAAAATATCTCGAGCGAGTTCGACTTTCACAGTCATGGCCTCAAGGTCAAGGTTCGCCCCCGCCCATAGGGGCTTGAAGAAATATATGGGCTGCATGATGCTTCCACGCAGAGCTGAATCAGGCCCGCACACTAGTACTGGTAAACCGCTTAGAGGATCTAAGCCTGTCCAGGAACCGCGGTGTGAGGCGGACCGTCCATGCTAATAAACCCTATTGGTTTCATTGGGCGACAGGGCTTGAGATGTCATTTCATCTCAATGTCGGGTAAAAGTCCCACAAAATTGGAAGCAACGTCTCCAAAATGACCTTTACAGTGTTGACGGGGACGTTAAACCTCAAATCAAACAAACAAGGTCAAGGTCACTGTGGCTATTCTTAGAAAATCTTTGTCATCGCTCTAGTGCCTACATTTCTTCACTGATTTCAATATAACTTCACACAAATGTTCCTTATGACAATATCTTGAGCGAGGTTCATCTTTCAAGGTCATGGTCACTGTGGCTTTTTTTTGAAAAACTTTGTCATCACTCTAGCCCCTACATTTCTTCACCAATTTCAATAAACTTCACACAAATGTTCCTTATAAAATAGCTCCAGCAATTTCAACTTTCAAGGACATGGCCTCAAGGTCACTGTGGCTATTTTTAGAAAAACTTTGTCATCGCTCTAGCGCTTACATTTCTTCACCGATTTCAATATAACTTCACACAAATGTTCCTTATGACAAAATAGACTTTCGGATGAGTCTTTAAACCGAGGTCCCGTCTCCGTATGACCTTAGCTGTTGGTGGGACGTAAAACTAAAACTCACTCACTCCTTATGACAATATCTCTAGCGAGTTCCACTTTCAAGGTCAAGGTCACTGTGGCTATTTTTAGAAAAACTTTTTCATCGCTCTAGCGCTTACATTTCTTCACCGATTTCAATATGACTTCGCACAAATGTTCCTTATGACAATATCTTGAGCGAGGTTCATCTTTCAAGGTCATGACCTCAAGGTCAAGGTCACTGTGGCTATTTTAAGAAAAACTTTGTCATCGCTCTAGCGCCAACATTTCTTTAATGATTTCAATATAACACTTTGTCATTGCTCTAGCGCTTACATTTTTTCACCAATTACAATATTACTTCACACAAATGTTCCTTATGACAATATCTTGAACGGGGTTCATCTTTCAAGGTCATGACCTCAAGGTCACGGTCACTGTGGCTATTTTTATAAAAACTTTGTCATCACTCTAGCCCCTACATTTCTTCACCAATTTCAATATAACTTCACACAAATGTTCCTTATAAAAATAGCTCGAGCAATTTCAACTTTCAAGGTCATGGCCTCAAGGTCACTGTGGCTATTTTTAGAAAAACTTTGTCATCGCTCTAGCGCTTACATCTCTTCACCGACTTCAATATAACTTCACACAAATGTTCCTTATGACAATATCTCTAGCGAGTTCCACTTTCAAGGTCAAGGTCACTGTGGCTATTTTTAGAAAAACTTTGTCATCGCTCTAGCGCTTACATTTCTTCACCGATTTCAATATGACTTCGCACAAATGTTCCTTATGACAATATCTTGAGCGAGGTTCATCTTTCAAGGTCATGACCTCAAGGTCAAGGTCACTGTGGCTATTTTAAGAAAAACTTTGTCTTGCTCTGGGGCCAACATTTCTTTAATGATTTCAATATAACTTCACACAAATGTTCCTCATGACAATATCTCGAGCCATTTCGACTTTCAAGGTCACTGGCAATTTTTAGAAAAACTTTGTCATCGCTCTAGCGCCTGCATTTCTTCACTGGTTTCAAAATAACTTCCCACAAATGTTCCTTATGACAATACCTTGAACGAGTTTGACTTTCAAGGTCAAGGTCACTGTGGCTATTTTTAGAAAAACTTTGTCATCACTCTAGCCCCTACATTTCTTCACCAATTTCAATATAACTTCACACAAATGTTCCTTATAAAAATAGCTTGAGCAATTTCAACTTTCAAGGTCATGGCCTCAAGGTCAAGGTCACTGTGGCTAGTTTTAGAAAAACGTTGTCATCGTTCTAGCGCTTACATTTCTTCACCGACTTCAATATAACTTCACACAAATGTTCCTTATGACAATATCTCTAGCGAGTTCCACTTTCAAGGTCAAGGTCACTGTGGCTATTTTTAGAAAAACTTTGTCATCGCTCTAGCGCTTACATATCTTCACTGATTTCAATATAACTTCACACAAATGTTCCTTATGACAATATCTTGAGCGAGGTTCATCTTTCAAGGTCATGACCTCTAGGTCAACGTCACTGTGGCTATTTTAAGAAAAACTTTGTCATCGCTCTAGTCCAACATTTCTTTAATGATTTCAATATAACTTCACACAAATGTTCCTTATGACAATATCTCGAGCCATTTCGACTTTCAAGGTCAATGTCACTGGCAATTTTTAGAAAAACTTTTTCATTGCTCTAGCACCTGCATTTCTTCACTGGTTTCAAAATGACTTCACACAAATGTTCCTTATGACAATACCTCGAACGAGTTTGACTCAAGGTCAAGGTCACTGTGGCTATTTTTAGAAAAACTTTGTCATTGCTCTAGCGCTTACATTTTTTCACCAATTTCAATATTACTTCACACAAATGTTCCTTTTGACAATATCTCTAGCAAGTTCCACTTTCAAGGTCAAGGTCACTGTGGCTATTTTTAGAAAAACTTTGTCATCGCTCTAGCACTTACATTTCTTCACCGATTTCATTATAACTTCACACAAAATGTTCCTTATGACAATATCTCGAGGGATTTCGACTTTCAAGGTCACTGTGGCTATTTTTAGAAAAACTTTGTCATAGCTCTAGCGACTACATTTCTTCACTGATTTCAATATAACTTCACACAAATGTTCCTTATGACAATACCTCACCGAGTTTGACTTTAAAGGTCAAGGTCACTGTGGCTATTTTTAGAAAAACTTTGTCAATGCTCTAGCGCTTACATTTTTTTCACAAATTTCAATATAATTTCTCACAAATGTTTCTGATGACAAGGTCACACACTTAGAACATTTTGTTGCAACATGGATTTTCAGGGTGAGGCAGGGCCCTTGGCGGGGGCGTCTGTGTCGTCTGGACACATTTCTAGTTCTAATCTTGTAAACTTGTTACTTTTAAATTAAAGAGTGTCGTAATTTAGATGTTTGGTAGTGGGACAGTTAAAGACAATTTTCATTAGCAATTGCAAAGTTTGACGATAGATACGCTTTTTTTTTAATTTGGAGTAAATAGCAGGTGTTCGTGGAGTGTTTATATTAAGGTGTAATGGCGAGAATATATAAATTTATAAAATCCCAATATGTTGTCGCGATTTGACGTCTCAAAATATGTAAAGCTGACGAATGTGACCATGCCAGTTCGTCAGGGTCCAAGCTGCAGTCTGATCTGTTTGTTAGCGACGAACAGCAGCCCAAAAAGCAAAAAAAAAAACATCGCTGACTCGTCTAAGTCTGTCCCAATTGACCAAAGTTGCGCATGTCTCAGCCTGTTTGTCTGAAGCAGTTCGAGTGGAAGATTCGAACCGTATGTTTTTGCAAAGTCTTTCAAAAGCAAAAATTCTTTTACAAAAGAAGGAGCAGGTGTACTTTTCTTTATTTCTTTTTAATCCATATGACAATGGATTATTAGCTCACGAGAGCCGAAGGCTCCGGGGGAGCTTATAGGATAGGCAGTTGTCCGTCGTCGTCGGCGTCTGGCGTCAACACTTTCAAACGACATCTCCTCTGAAGCCACTGGGCCGATTGGGCCCAAATTTTATCTGTAGCATCCTTGGGCTGGGGGATTGAAAGTTTGTGTTTTTTATCAAAATCGGCTCATTAGTTTGGCTGCTATGGCAACTTGTAGTTTCCATAGACTTATAATGGGGAAAATTGAAAAATGGCATTTACTGCCAAGCCTCTGCAGATATTTTGAGAAAACTTTCATAGAAATGTTCGATAGGCAATCTACTATCTGCTGTATGATTTTAAGCTTTCTGCTCATTTTTATTGGTTGCCATGGAAACCAAAATGCAAAAAATAGGCAAAAAATACTTAAAAAAATCATCTCCTCAGAAACCATATGCTCTAGGAGGCTGAGACTTTATGAAAATATTCACCATATTTGCCTTTACAGGTTTTGTGTTTTTTATGAAATTTGGCCTTTTAGTTTTGTTGCTATGGCAACTTAGAGTTTCCATTGACTTATAATGGGGAAAACTGAAAAATGGCATTTACTGCCAAGTCATTGCAGATATTTTTACAAAACTTACATAAACATGTTCCTTGAGTAAACTTCTCTCAGCCAAATGCTTTTATGTCAACCTGGGGGTCCCCTAGGTTGTGCCGGGGCCATGCCCCGCCCCCTCCACTTCATAAAATGCCTTATATCTCAGAAACCTTACAGATCCCAACCCCTTAACCATATATATTCTTGTTCCTTATGATAAGATGCATTAAGTGACACCAACCTTGGGGTCCCCCCGGGTTGTGCCGGGGACATGCCCCCACCCCCTCCACTTCATAAAATGCCATTTATCTCAGAAACCATTGAGATCCCCACCCCTAAACCATATATATTCTTGTTCCTTATGATAAGACACATTCAGTGATACCAGCATTGGGGTCTCTCTGGGGTGCGCTGGGGCCATGCCCAACCCTTCCACTTCATAAATGCCATATATCTCAGAAACCATTCAGATCCCCACCCCTAAACTATATATATTCTTGTTTCTTATGATAAGACGCATTCAGTGACACCAATCTGAGGGTCCCCTAGGATGTGGCGGGGCTTATGCCCCACCCCCTCCACTTCGTAAAAGGCTGAATATCTCAGAAACCGTTCAGATCCCCACCCCTAAAGCATATAAATTCATGTTCCTTATGATAAGACGCATTCAGTGATACCAACCTTAGGGTCTCCCTTGCCGCACGGGGGCTATGCCCGACCCCTCCACTTCATAAAAGGCCCAATATCTCAGGAACCGTTCAGATCCCCACCCCTAAACCATATAAATTCTTGTTCCTTATGTTAAGATGCATTCAGTGATATCAACCTAAGGATCTCCCAGGCCGCACCAGGGCTATGCCCCAACCTTCCACTTCATAAAAGGTGATATATCTCGGAAACCCTTCAGATCCCCACCCCAAAACCATGTATATTCTTGTTTCTTATGAAAAGACGCATTCAGTGACACCAATCTGGGGGTCCCCTAGGATGTGCCAGGGCTATGCCCCACCCCCTGCACTTAGTAAAAGCCCAATATCTCAGAAACGTTCAGATCCCCACCCCTAAAGCATATAAATTCTTGTTACTTATGATAAGACGCATTCAGTGATACCAATCTAAGGGTCGCCCGGGCCACACGGGGGCTGTGCCCCACAACTCCACTTCATAAAAGGTGATACGTCTCGGAAACCATTCAGATCCCCATCCCAAAACCATATATATTCTTGTTTCATATGATAAGACGCATTCATTGAAACCAACCTGGGGGTCCTCTGGGATGTGCCCGGGCCATGCCCAACCCCCTCCACTTCGTAAAAGGCTCAATATCTCAGAAACCATTCAGAACCCCCACCCCTAAACCATATATATTCTTGTTCCTTATGATGAGACACATTCAGTGATACCAACCTAGGGGTCTCTGGGGGTGTGCTGGGGCTATGCCCCACCCTTCCACTTCATAAAATGCAATGTATCTCAGAAACTTTTCAGATCCCCACCCCTAAAATATGTATATTTGTGTTCCCTATAATAAGACTCATTCACTCACATCAATGCGTCTATGTGCTAGGGCAACATGCTGATGCCATGGCCCACGCCTCTACTTCATAAAAGGCCATATATCTCAGACACCATTAAGATCCCCACCTCCTAATCATATATATTCTTGTTTCTTATGATTAGACACATTCAGTCACACAAACTTGGTGGTCCACAGGGGCCATTCCTCTCCTCATCATTTCATAAGAGGGCCTCATATCTTGTAAACTGTTCATATCCCCACCCCTAAACAATATATTTTCTTGGTCCTTATTATAAGACACGTTCAGCGACAATAATTTTGGCTTTCCTGGGGTCTGCCAGGGCTATGCTCCAACCCCTTCGCAGCTTAAAAGGCCTTATATCTCAGGAACAGTACACATCCCAACCCCTAAACCATATATATTCATGTGCCTTATGATAAGATGGATTCAGTGATACCATTCAGGGCTCTGTTGGGTCCATGTCTCATCCTTCCTCCTCATAAAAGGCCTAATATTTCAGATACAGAGTCCACATGGGTGCTCATTTTGAAATGGGGGTTTGTTTGGGAGACTTTATAATCAATAAATTAAAACCTGAAACCATACATGGCTGCCAGTGGGCAGTGTCCGCCTGAGTTCTGGTGAGCATTGTGGCCCATGGGCCTCTTGTTCCACCTAATGAGTTTGGAGTGGTCCATTTCCAAGTACATGGGTGTCAGGTTTGTTTTATTTGTTTTAAGTTCTACAAAATTAGGGAAGAGTGTAGACAGATCAGACGCTGTGTTCTGTGGTATCTTATCTGGGTCTACACTGTTTGCCAATGACCCAAAAATGGGCCACTAGGCATATATGGGGATGTGTAATGCGATTTTTTTATGCCCCCGCCATTCGAAGAATGGTGGAAGGGCATATAGCATTGCCCCTGTCTGTAAGTCCTTTCGTCCGAAACTTAAACACAGTCAATAACTTTGACCTATAGAATGTACTACACACAGTGTTACTCAGGTGAGCGAATTAGGGCCCTCTAATTGTTTTGAATGGGTTTTGTTGTAATGTGTATTGGCTTTTTACACAAATACACGGCTTATTTAGGGCACTGTTTCTGATCCAAAAATCACTTCAATTCTCCATAAAAGCCTATGTTGTGGGTATTCATTAGAGCCGCCTCACTGAGGCGGTTCTAATGAGTACATGTACCTACAACATAGGTTTATATGGAGAAATAAGGAAATCTATCCATCAATTATCACAAAATACCTGTAAACCTTATCTGTTGCTATGTAATATTGACCTACCTTGGCCATACTTATATATGTTTACTTCTAAAATATATATAAACTAGATCTGCATTCGATGGTATACCATCGCAAATACCCGCTTTTTCTATTAATAACACTAATGACTATGTATTAGCTAGCCAAAACTACATGTAAGTTAAAAAAAGTTGCAAAGAACATTCTAACTGATAAGCAAAGTTTCAGAAGTGTAACTTTTATAGTTTAGAAGATATTGCAAAGTCATACTTTTTGACCTTTGACCTTGGGGTTATGTTGAGGTCCACCTAAAGTATCCCAATTTATTCTATATTCCAACAGCCATCTAATAACCAAGTTTCAGAAGTGTAACTCCAATAGTTTAGAAGATATGGCAAAGTCATACTTTTTGACTTATGACCTTGGGGTCGAGGTCACACCAAAAGTAGCCCAACATATTCTATATTCTTAGGACCATCCAATAAGCAAAGCTTCAGAAGTGTAACTCCAATTGTTTAGGAGATATGGCAAATCATAATTTTTGACCTTGGGGTCAGGTTGAGGTCAAGGTCACACCAAAAGTATCCAAGGTAACACCAAAAGTAACCTGACATATTCTATATTCCAAGGACCATCCAATTAGCAAAGTTTCAGAAGTGTAACTCCAATAGTTTAGGAGATATGGCAAGTCATAATTTCTGACCTTTGACCTTGGGGTCATGTTGAGGTCAAGGTCACAAAAAAGTTGCCCACTGCCATCTACATTCCATGTACTATCCACATGCAAAGTTTCAAAAGTGTAACTTCAGTGGTTGCAGAGGAAATCCATTTACAAGAAACATGACGGACGGACTGACGCCGGAGTGAACCGTGGTATGAAAACAATATACCCGATTTTTCTTCGAAAAAGCAGGTATAAAAATATGTAAATTAAATATTAGAGATCTCTAAAATATAAATAAAAAATATGTAAATTAAATATCAGAGATTTGTGTCTGAATTTGTGGTCCCTACATTCTTTGAAGGAGATATTACATGTAGATGATTTTGTAGCACCCAGGCTTACTTTTTTACATGATGTGAGAATCATTATAAGGACAACATGATATGCATATAAGAAAAGATATAACTCAATTTTTATTGAAGATCGTCCAGTGATTAGTTTCTTTGCCTTTTTCCAGATCATAACAAAATATTGAGTATTGACCAAATTTTTGGGTTGGTCACTGGTGAGGTAAGGGGAAACAAAATATTTTAGTTTTAGCTGACCTTTAACCCATTTTGTACCAGAAACCTCAAAACGGGTACCCTGGCAACCAGCGCAGGGCCAGATCAGAAGCTGCAGAGCGCGACGTCTAAGGTAGACACGATTAATCATATAATCCATTAATCTATTGATAAATTCCACAAAAATGATTATCATTTCTGATTTGCTTTTAATCGATTACTTCATAGGTACAATTTACTACCCTAAGCCTTAAATAGAGGGATGAGTGGCAAACAGTGCAGACCCTGATGAGATGCCGCAGAATGCAGCGTCTCATCTGGGTCTACACTGTTTGCTCAGGCCTGTCTGTTCAAATATACATATGGTAATGGGCAACATATGGTAAGGGTCATGCTCAGACAGAAAGCCAGACAGGTAAAATTATGACAAAAACCTTAGCGATTACTAATCGATTATCAATCACAATGACATGACTGATAATCGATTATCTTTTCAGCTCCGATTAGCCAGCCCTAGCGACGTCTGATCAGGTCCTGCAATGTTTGCGAAAATGTTTGCCATTTTCCGAATAGTTTTTGAAGAAAACACAACCTGACACCCCTAAATTTTGGAATGGACTCCTGCTATGTACATGTATAAGGTGGAAGATTCCATGATTTGGTACAAATAGGATTACAACAACTTGAACTAATATTCTTTTGTATTTTTGCAGGATGAGTGCCATGGCAAACGTAAGAAACATTGGCGACGCTCAGAAAGCCCCAAGCCGTTGAAGCGCAGAATTAAAGCAGAACCTGAGTCGGACTCTGATGATGAAGTACATGGTAAATACAAAGTGGACCTAAGCAGGGTAAAACCTGACCCAGATGCTGAGGATCAAGTCCATGACACTAAATATAGAAAACATAGAGATGATGAGTCTCCTGACTTTGAAGAAAGACACAGAAGCCATGATGTCCACCACCATCACAGAAATAATCATGAAAGAAGGCACAGAAGTCAAGACCTTGAAGATAGAAAACCAAATAGAAAACACATTAAACGTGAACGTCTTGATGATGGGTACAGAGACCAAAGAGATGAGAGAAGAAGAAATGATGACAGGCGTCACGAAAATCGACAAAGAAGACAAAATTTTTTGGAGGAACAGGAAGAACAGAGATATGGTAGGAGTGAAGCATCCGCTTCCGCTGAGCCTGCACCACCGAAGGAAGGCCCAAATTTTGAACTCTCAGGGAAATTAACTGAAGACACTAATACATATAAAGGTGTGGTTATAAAGTACAATGAGCCACCAGAGGCTCGCAAACCTAAAAGAAGATGGAGACTGTATCCTTTTAAAAATGACGAACCTTTGAAACCGTATCATATGCATAGACAAAGTGCTTTTTTATTAGGACGGGACAGACTTGTAGCAGACATACCAATAGATCACCCATCTTGCTCAAAACAGCATGCTGTATTTCAGTATAGAATGGTAGAATATAAAAAAGAAGATGGAAGACGTGGTCGGAAAGTTGCTCCATACATTATTGATCTCGGTTCAGCTAATGGTACATATGTAAACAACAAGCCAATTGAAGCTCAGAGATACGTGGAGCTTATAGAGAAAGATGTAATAAAGTTTGGTTACAGCTCCAGAGAATATGTTTTACTGCATGATAATTCCGATACTACGGAACTAGATGATGATGATTCTTGATCATAGGGGCCAATAAGGGGAAAATAATTTGGACCACTTAAGAGGTTTAACCCTTTTCCTGCTGAATATTTTAATCTGCCACACCCTCTACCAATTATCAACCAATCAGTTTACTTGATGCAAATTATTGCAACAAATTCTCAATCTGAATGACAAACAATGTAGGTCCTGATCAGATGGCTGAAGAAGCCATCTGATCTGGATCTACATTGTTTGAAAAATAAGGCATATCCGGGCTCAGCAGGACAAGGGTTAACTGGGCTACATATATTTGTGGTCTGCAGTCAGTTTGATATTGAGAAGGATATCAAGGTATCAAACTGAGGTAACTTGATATCTGAATGATAGTCAGTCATACATGTAGATCCAGAGTAGGGGAATAACTAGCAAGGATAATTTAGTGATGATTTTTCTTCTTTCTTTATAAAACAAAAACTATGTTGTGGGTACACCTAAATCTCTTTATAACATGGTTCAGTATAAAACTGTTTGGGATACTGTAAAAATCCTAAAAAATTGGACATCTTGAGTAGTCAGGACTTGCTGTAATCCACCTAAAGTTCAACAAATTAGTCTCATGATCCAGCAAGGAGTCCAAAAGGTGCAGACGGAATGACAAACAATGTAGATCCTGATCAGACTGCAGGAGCAGTCTGATCTGGGTCCTCTACTGTTTGCTTAGCCCTGTCAGTCCCAATACTTAGGATCATTATTGTGCCTAATTTATGGTTTACATGTACATATGTAACACAGTTTATTATAGATGGATCCCAAATTCATATTCTGGGAAATTTTACGTACTCTTTGTGTGAAGTTCTGTCATACCAAATATGTGTAGGCTACTGGTATATAGGAAAACGGACCGTATATTGTCAACTTTTTTTCTCTATAGTCTATACATATTTATTTAGATATAACATGGTTATATTTATTTGTATATATACATGTAACACGGTTGTATAACTACATGTACATGGTATCTGCTTTTGACCCCAACAACAGTGTTGTAGGTTGAGGTGTGTATACTTGTTAGAATGACCTTGATGAGATGATTCTAAAAAGTACCCATAATATAAGTTTCTGAAGAGTATTCCGGAAAGCTATATGTTAATTTTCCCTCCCCCATTATCTGGCACTATACATGTATGTTTCATTACACAACTTTTGTGTCCAAACCAGAGACCATACTAGTTAACTACATGCAACTGTGTTATATCCAAACAAAAATGTACAGATTATATAGATCATCCCCGCCCATTGGGGCTTGAAGAATTATATTGGTCATCATGATGCTCCCACACAGAGCTGAAAGTGGCTGCACATGAGTCCTGGTAAACCACTTAGGGATCTAAGCCTGCCCGGTCAAAGTTGTGTGAATCGGGCCATCCCTACATATTAACCCCCCTCCCCTCGGGGCTTGAAGTAATAGATTGGGCTGCACGATGCTTTCACGCATAGCTGAAACCAAACCAACCGCTCATGGGTACTGGTAAACTGCATAGAGGTTCTAAGCATGCCCAGGGAAAGTGATGCCAGTTGAACTGTCCATGCATATAAACTGTATTTGTTTAATTCGACGGCAGGGCTTAAGATGTCATTTCATCTCAATGTTGGGTAAAAGTCCCACAAAATTGGAAGCAACGTCTCCAGTCATCATCATCAACACATTTTTTATTTACGTGCAGGTACAGGGGCAACGACCACATAAGTGGGCCTCCTTCCAGGTAGCTGGCTTGCTGCACGCATGGCAGATCTTACATCAGATCTCCAGGCCTGTCTATCATGAGGATCGATAACAGAGAGCTTCCATTATCTGCAATCTCTTTCTGTCAGCTGCTTCCAGGTCATCTTGGGCCTTCCTGGCCCCCCGCTTTCCACCTACTTGTATGTCACAGGCAGTCTTTACTGCACCGTTGGAGCATTCCACATGTCCATACCAGCGGAGCCTACTCTCTTTCAGGATGAGGTCCAGGTCCTCAATGCCAAGACGCTCAAGTAACTCACTGGACCTGATATTGACAGTGTCCTGTGGCTTGACATTGCAAATCTGTCTGATCATTGCCCCGTCATTCCGCTGAAGATGTTGGAGGTTTGGCTTTGTCAATGGCCATGTCTCGCTGGCATGGAGCATTTCGCCCCGCACACAAGAGCTGTACACATGGCCACGTGTCTTGAAAGAGAGTGGCGGGAAGAGAGAACTGGTAGCAACTCCTTGAATTTCTTCCAGGCTGTTTTTACATGTGATGTGGTTGAAAGGTCGCAACCACCCGCTGCTGAGAGCATATCACCTAGGTAGCAAAATGACCTATACAGTGTTGACGGTGACGTTAAACCTCAAATCAAACAAAAAACAAACATATTAACACTTTTGGTTTGGTTGGTCTTGAGATGTCATTTCATCTCAATGTTGGGTAAAAGTCCCACAAAATTGGAAGCAACGTCTTCAGAATGACCTGAATAGTGTTGACGGGGACTATCTCAATTCAAACAAAACAAATAGATTATTTAGAAAAAATGACCTATTTAATTTATATATTTTTCATCCATGGTCACATGTAGTTGAATCAGTTAGACTGATATCCCGTGGTTGATAATAAGAAATCATCCGTGAAATGAATACCCACCTGAACTCCATTTTACATAGAGGAAACTAGGTTTTACGAGGGTAAACATTTTTTCTTATTTCTAATCCAGTACATTGGTTGTGAAGAACCACCTCAATGAGGTGGAGAACCACCTCAATGAGGTGGTTTTAACAAACACCCACAACCTTTTATTTTCTGTATAAATAAGAAAAGGAACTGGCTACTGACAACCGGTTGTCACCAGCGTGGGAGGCTGCTGACAACTGGTTGTCACCAGCCTGTGAGGCTGCTGACAACCAGCTGATATAAAACTCGTTTATAATGGTTAGGTTTTATTTGACATCATTTTAAAATAGATTTTTAATGTATATTTGCTATCCTATCACAAACTGGGGCTGATACTAGCTGTCAGATTGAGAATGGGTTCAAACCATGAGACATGGAAAAAAATACTTGATGTTCTGAAGGATATGGTCTTCAGTCTGCAACAGTTTACTCTGTTTTTTGCTTGTTTGACAATTATTTCTGAATGGCCTCTTGTGTCAGACAAGGTTTTGGATGGAAAAGTACATATATTTGCCAGTAACCATAAAAACCAAAATTTAGTCAAACTACCAGTATGTGCCTGGAAAAAAATATCTAACAAATGAAAGCACTTGTGGCCAGCGGTAGGTTGTTTATCTTTATGTGTAGGCTGAAAAAATGGTAATGAACTTTGACTTAGGCTGTTTCATTATATCATCAGCAATACTGATTAACACTTTTTGTACCAAATGGAATCTTCCCCCTTATGTATAGCAGGATTCATTTCTAAATTTAGTGGTATCAGGTTGTGTTTTCATCAAAATTTATTTGAAGAATGACTGGACTTCTAACAAACAGAGGAGGCCCTGGTCAGACGGCATCTGATCTGGGCCTGCACTGTTTGCCAGGGTACCGATTTTGGGGTTACTGGTACTATATGGGTTAAATGGGTTAATGGGCTTAGTCCAATATTTGACCACCCTGGTACTCGAAATGAAATTCACTGATGCCAACCTCAGGACCCGGGGGTATGCCCCCTCCGAAACCATTCAGATCCCCACCTCCCAACCATATATGATATTGTTTCTTATGATAAGACACAGTCACTGACACCTACGGTTTCCCTTATGATAAGCCTCACCCACTCCAGTTTCATTAAGGCATGGAAAAATTAGCCCAAAATTTTGTCAAAAAGGGTCCACAGTAAAATTCTGTTAGGTGACTTAATTTGAAATTTGAGGATATAATAAAATATATATATAAAATTTTGTAAGAAGGTTTCAAAGGGTCCCCTTGCCTGGGTCCCCTAGGACATGCACCCCATTCCACATCATAAAAGGATAAATGTATCTCAGAAACCGTTCAGATCCCTGCCCCCTAAACCATGTATATTCTTAAGGTAAGACACAATCAGTAATACTGACTGTGGGTTCCCCAGGGGTATGCTCCACATCTCCAGTTCAAATAAGGCCACCAGAGCAAAAGTGTAGATTTTCTTTTGCTCCAGCATTTCAGTAATTTCATGCCAGTGAGTCCTCATCATTGAGCTATTTCTGTAACAGTTTTGTTAATCTGAATTCAGGTTTAAAGTCCTCGTCAACACTATTCAGGTCATTAAATTGGAGATGTTTGTTCCTATTTTGTGGGACTTTTACCCCACATTGAGATGACATGACATCTCAAGCCCAGCCATCCAATGAAACCACTGTCGGATTTATATGCATGGTCGGTCCGACTCACACCACTTTGCCTGGTCAGGTTTAGACCTTCTTAGCATTTTAACAGTACTCACGTGCCGTCGGTTTCAGCTCTTTATGGGAGCATCATGCAGCCAAATCTATTTTTCCAAGCCCAGATGTGCGGGGCCAGATTATTTCTGTTCTAGTTTGATGTTTATGTTCTCAGAGAAGTTGCACTGTTGAGTGTGGGCTTACACCTCAAAAACTGTTCAGATCCCCACCCAAACCCTTAAGATAACGATCACAACAGTTGTCGTCTGTTTTGACATCTTTTGGTAGCTTTTTAAGTAATTTTGTAAACAGTGTGAACCCAGATCTTTAGGTGCAGTCTAATTAGAGTTCACACCCTTTGCCTGTATACAAAAATATTTTCTAAAATGTTTGCAAGAAGATGCAGCAGACAATACGAACAGATGCCATTTTGGATCATTTATGTTCATTGATACTGTTCCTAAATATGATGAGATACATTCAAAGGCATTAACCCAGTATCCCCTTTAAATATGCCTCGATCACACACTCCTGAATATCTTGGAAACTGTTCAGATCCTCACTGATAAACGATATACATGTACACTGTTGTTCCTTATGATAAGACAGCCCCCGCCCACCGGGGCTTGAAGAAATAGATGGGCTGCATGATGCTTCCAGGCAGAGCTGAATCCGACCGCACACATGTACTGGTAAACCGCTTAGAGGATCTAAGCTTGACCAGGCAAAGCGGTGCCAATTGGACCGTCCATACTTATAAACCCAATTGGTTTCATTGAGCGACAGGGCTTGAGATGTCTTTTCATCTCAATGTCGTGTAAAAGTCCCACAGAATTGGAAGCAACGTCTCCAAAATGACCTATACAGTGTTGACGGTGATGTTAAACCTTAAATCAATCAATCAAATCCTTATGATAAGATGCATCCATTTGTGTACTGACAGGGGAATCCCCATGGGGCATGCCCCCCCCCCCACCCCCAGTTCACATAAAATAGAAGTGGAGGCAATAATCAGGAATCGATACAATCAACCCACAGCTCCCATCAGAATATCTTGGAAAACGTTCAGATCCCCATGACTAAATCACAAATTTCACAGAAATGGAGTTCACATTTGAGCTCATTTGAGCATTGGTGGTTTGTCTGGGAGACTATAATTGGTAGATCAGTTATACGCAACATGTACATATATGTAATTATATCTTGTTTACACCAAATTTGAGATTATTTGGTTCGAAGATATACTGGAGCATACAGTGCAAAATTTGAGTCTATGTACTGGCATGACCTTGAAAACTAGCTGTAGGTCAAAGTCAGCACAATCTATTCAAGATTTTGGTACATTGCACTGACAGATTGTACCAAGTATGACCATACATGTAATTCATACATTCATTCTGGAGGCAAAGTATTTCTAATAAAAAAATGACAGTTTTGGGCAGCCTTTGACCTTGAAAATAAAGTCAAGGTCAAAAGACCTTAGTCACTGTTTTGCCAGGTTTTAATCATTAAGATAATGATGCACATACTGTGAGTGAGTGTTTGAGTTTTATGGCCCACCAATAGCTAAGGTCATACAGAGACGGGACCTCGGTTTAAAGACTCATCTTAAAGTCTGGACAAGCCCGGGATCGATCATGCGACCCCTAATTTACAAAGTGAGTAGCCAAACTACTACACCACGGAGGTTTCTGATGCACATACTGTATGTATGCAAATGTGGTAAGAATCCATTAAATTGGTTAAGAGATACACTGCATCAATTACCCAAAGCCAGCAAAAACACAACAAAAACATCGTGCCCCCTTCCCTATATTGGGGTACATGTACATACCTCCTCGACTCATTCAATATTTTTTTTCCACATATTGTATATCTTTTCAACCCTAAATACACAATGGAAGTTTTAACTAAAGCAAGGGCATCTTTCTGCACTGGCAACAATGCCACCCCCCCCCCCCCCCCCCCCACCGTTATTTGGGATACAACTCTATTATTGGGCCTCCTTGGACTAATGGGTAAGAGCGCTGACTCTTAATCCTTAGGTCTCTCACTGCCATAGTTCAGGGCCACTTGATACTGTATGCCAAGTTCTGCCACAGGAGGTCAGGTCAGAGGTATTTCAGCTTTTTTCGCCCACCTGATTAACGACTGGCTTGAAATAAGTGAAATAATCTTGAAAGCTGTAAAACTAAAAAAAACTATTACTAATGATTCATTTTGGCAAGGTATCCCATATGCGTGATACATGTACATTATATTTACTTTTTTGACTCTCATACAATAGAAGTTTCAATTAAACCAAGGGTGTCTTTCTGACAGTAAATAGATAACAACTTGTGACTATAAAAGGGATTTTGTATAGCATTTTCTGCATTCAAGGGCACATGTCTCATAGTCTCTGACAGAAGATCTTCCATTATTTAACAGTCTCCAAACTCGTCAGCCAAAAGGGGGACATTTTACAATTCTGTTCTTGATAGAGAAATGTGGGTTTTCACAAAGGTGGGAAGTGTAAATATTTAACAAAATTAAAAAAAATTGCAAATAAAGTGATATATTTTAGCATAATTTGGCAGCATGCAAAAGATATTAATATTTTATCAATATTTTTCTGCAGCTTAACAATTTTATGCCTCAACCTTAAGTTAATTGATATATGATTATCTTGGCTGATATGAAATTATCCCACCCACCCAGACCTCAACGTAATTTTTTTAACTAAATTAAAAATATCTAATGATAATTTCTGGACTTCCCTTTTTATTCACATCTATGTGGTTAAAATATGATCACATAAAGTAGATACTGCTGCAGATTTATATTTGTTCTAAGAACATCAGTATGCAACCTACAATATATAGCAATACATGTACTAAATAATAAACCATATAAAAGACTCCATAAAACACACCCAAAAAGTTTTATAGGAAAGACAGTCATTCAGGATATCATATCAATTAAGAACAAAAGAAAACACCTATGAAATTCAGGTTTTATACAGCTGGTTGTCAGCAGCCTCACAGGCTAGTGACAACCGGTTGTCAGCAGCATCACAGGCTGGTGACAACCAGTTGTCTGTAGCCTCACAGGCTGGTGACAACCGGTTGTCAGTAGCCGTCGCCATAAGAAAAATATCACAGATTTTCATCTGAAAAGTAGGCATTTTGGAGATGTGAAAAAGATGAACTACATGTATTGTATATTGCAGGGGTGTGTTATCATAATGGATAATTCACTGACAGTATCAGATATTCAGAACCTGTTAGAATGGTGGACATGGGTCACCTGTTTAAAACTAATGGTGTCATTAGTTAACCTACCATTAACATTTTTATCATTAATCATTGCAAATGCAAAATCTACTCACTTTTTTCAGCAAAAATACCAGGGGCCAGTTGTTCAAAACTAATGACATCGTTAGTTAATGTATCGTTAAAACTTTGATCATTTATTATGGAAAATATGCTAATATTTTTGCTGAAAAAATGTGAGCAGCTTTTGCAAATGCAAAAGCTGCTCACATTTTTTCAGCAAAAAATACCAAAATTTTAGATATTGAACTGGCTAGAACAGTTAACAATTTGGCCACTAACGAGCTCGTTAACCTAATGATGCTTTGAACAACTGGGCCCAGTGTATTAGATGTACATACTAGAACAGTTAACATTTTGACCACTAATGAGCTTGTCAAGCTAACAATGCTTTGAACTACTCATGCATATAGATAAGGCATTTTTAGCTCACCTGGGCCGAAGGCTCCAGGGGAGCTTATAGTATAGTGGGTCCTCCGTCGTCCGTCCACACTTTTGAGCAGCTATATCTCTGCACCCTGCAGGCTGATCATCTCTCATCTGTAACATGCCTCTGGTGGGGCATTGATGACATAAGCTTTTTAGCTTACCTGGGCTGAAGGCTCCAGGGGAGCTTATAGTATAGTGGGTCCTCTGTCGTCCGTCGTCCGTCCACACTTTTGAGCAGCCATATCTCTGTATCCTGTAGGCTGATCTCAATCATTTCTCATCTGTAGCATGCCTCTGGTGGGGCATTGATGACATAAACTTTTTTTTGAAATCGCTCTAAAACTTTGGTTCCTATGGCAACCACAAGGTCCCATAGACTTACTATGGGAAAATGCTTGTCATCACTGTAGCGCCTTCAGTTTTGATCAGATCTTTCTGAAACTTATATGTAAGGTGACTGGGGATAAAAACTCGGATGAGTTCGAAAACCGGCCAAGTCGGCCCATTTATCATAGAGTTAAGTCCCTTTGATTGCTGAAAATGCCCATTTTCGACCTTGTCATCACCGTAGCCCCTTCAGTTTTGATCGGATCTTTCTAAAACTTATATGTAATGTGGCTGGGGATAAAACCTCGGATGAGTTCGAAAACCGGCCAAGACAGCCGATTTATCATAGAGTTACGTCCCTTTAATTGCTGTTAATGCCGATTTTTAGCTCACCTGGGCCGAAGGCTCCAGGGGAGCTTATAGTATAGTGGGTCGTCCGTCCACACTTTTGAGCAGCTATATCTCTGTATCCTGCAGGCTGATCTCAATCATTTCTCATCTGTAGCATGCCTCTGGTGGGGCATTGATGACATAAACTTTTTTTCGAAATCGCTCTAAAACTTTGGTTCCTATGGTAACCACAAGGTCCCATAGACTTACTATGGGAAAATGCTTGTCATCACCGTAGCGCCTTCAGTTTTGATCGGATCTTTCTGAAACTTATATGTAAGGTGACTGGGGATAAAAACTCGGATGAGTTCGAAAACCGGCCAAGTCGGCCCAATTATCATAGAGTTACGTCCCTTTGATTGCTGAAAATACCAATTTTCGACCTTGTCATCACTGTAGCCCCTTCAGTTTTGATCGGATCTTTTTGAAACTTATATGTAATGTGGCTGGGGATAAAACCTCGGATGAGTTCGAAAACCGGCCAAGTCCGCCTATTTATCATAGAGTTACGCCCCTTTGATTGCTGAAAATGCCGATTTTCGACCTTGTCATCACCGTAGCACCTTCAGTTTTGATCGGATCTTTCTGAAACTTATATGTAAGGTGGCTGGGGATAAAATCTCGGATGAGTTAAAAAACTGACCAAGTCGGCCCATTTATCATAGAGTAACGTCCCTTTGATTGCTGAAAATGCTAATTTTTGACCTTGTCATCACTGTAGCCCTTTCAGTTTTGATCGAATCTTTCTGAAACTTATATGTAAAGTGGCTGAGGATAAAATCTCGGATGAGTTCGAAAACCAGCAAAGTTGGTCCATTTATCACAGAGTAACGTCCCTTTGATTGCTGAAAACGCCGATTTTTGACCTTGTCATCACCGTAGCCCTTTCAGTTTTGATCGGATCTTTCTGAAACTTATATGCAAGGTGGCTGGGGATAAAACCTCGGATGAGTTGGAATACCAGCAAAGGTGGCCTATTTATCATAGAGTAAGGTCCCTTTGATTGCTGAAAATGTTGATTTTTGACCTTGTCATCACTGTAGCCCCTTCAATTTTGATCGGATCTTTCTGAAACTTATATGTAAGGTGGCTGGGGATAAAACCTCGGATGAGTTTGAAAACCGGACAAGTTGCCCCATTTTCTATATAGTTATGTCCCTTTGATGGCTGAAAATGTCAATTTTTTACCTTGTCATCACCGTAGCCCCTGCAGTTTTGATCTAATCTTTCTGAAACCTATATGTAAGGTGAATGGAGATAAAACCTAGGATGAGTTGGAATACCGGCCAAGTTGGCCCATTTATCATAGAGTTAAGTCCCTTTGATTGCTGAAAATGCCGATTTTTGACCTTGTCATCACGGTAGCCCCTTCAGTTTTGATCGGATCTTTATGAAACTTATATGTAAGGTGGCTGGTGATAAAATTTTGGATGAGTTTGAAAACAGGCCAAGTCAGCCCATTTATCGTAGAGTTATGTTCCTTTGATGGCTGGAAATGTTGATTTTTGACCTTGTCATTACTGTAGCCCCTTCAGTTTTGATCAGATTTTTCTGAAACTTATATGTAAGGTGGCTGGGGATGAAACCTTGGATGAGTTCGAAAACTGGCCAGGTCGGCTCATTTATTTTAGAGTAACATCCCTTTGATTGCTAAAAATGCCAAATTTTGACCTTGTCATCACCGTAGCCCCTTCAGTTTTGATCGGATTTTTCTGAAACTTATATGTGAGGTGGCTGGGAATAAATTCTTGGATGAGTTTGAATACTGGCCAAGTCTGATCGGATCTTTCTGAAACTTACATGTAAGTTGGCTGGGAATAAAACCTCAGGTGAGTTTGAATACCGGCCAAGTCGGCACATTTATCATAGAGTGACGTGCCTTTGATTGCTGAAAATGCCTATTTTCGACATTGTCATCACTGCTGCCCCTTTAGTTTTGAATGGATCTTCATGAAACTTACAAACAAGGAAGTCAGGCAGAAAGCTTGAAGGAGTTTGAAAACTTGTTTTTGACTTGTCATCACCATAGCCACTTCAGTTTAGATCGGATCTTCTTAGCAAGTCAGGAATAAAAGCTTGAATGAGTTTGAAAACCGGTGAGGTCAGCCTGTTTATCATAGAGTTACATTCTACTTGATTTTCAGAAAATGCTTACCCTGTCATCACCATGTCCTCCTATAAAGCCTTCAGTAAAGGTTGGCACTTCCTTAAACTTTGAATCTGTTAGCTCAGGTGAGCGATACAGGACCAAGCTAGCTTGGTCCTCTTGTTGACCTTGTCACTACCGTAGCCCCTTCAGTTTTGATCGGATCTTTCTGAAACTTATATGTAAGGTGGCTGTGGATAAAATCTTGGATGAGTTCGAAAACCAACCAAGTGGGCCCTTTTATCATAGAGTAACGTCCCTTTGATTGCTGAAAATGCTGATTTTTGACCTTGTCATCACTGTAGCCCTTTCAGTTTTGATCGAACCTTTCTGAAACTTATATGTAAAGTGGCTGAGGATAAAATCTCGGATGAGTTCGAAAACCAGCAAAGTTGGTCCATTTATCACAGAGTAACGTCCCTTTGATTGCTGAAAAGCCGATTTTTGACCTTGTCATCACCGTAGCCCTTTCAGTTTTGATCGGATCTTTCTGAAACTTATATGCAAGGTGGCTGGGGATAAAGCCTCGGATGAGTTCGCATACCGGCAAAGGTGGCCTATTTATCATAGAGTTAGGTCCCTTTGATTGCTGAAAATGTTGATTTTCGACCTTGTCAACACTGTAGCCCCTTCAGTTTTGATCGGATCTTTCTGAAACTTATATGTAAGGTGGCTGGGGATAAAACCTCTGATGAGTTCGAAAACTGGCCAAGTTGCCCCATTAACTATATAGTTATGTCCCTTTGATGGCTGAAAATGTCAATTTTTTACCTTGTCATCACCGTAGCTCCTTCAGTTTTGATCGGATCTTTCTGAAACCTATATGTAAGGTGACTGGAGATAAAACCTAGGATGAGTTTGAATACCGGCCAAGTTGGCCCATTTATCATTGATTTACGTCCCTTTGATTGCTGAAAATGCCAATTTTTGACCTTGTCATCACCATAGCCCCTTCAGTTTTGATTGGATGTTTCTGAAACTTATATGTAAGGTGGCTGGGGATAAAATCTTGGATGAGTTCGAAAACAGGCCAAGTCAGCTGATTTATCGTAGAGTTATGTCCCTTTGATGGCTGAAAATGTTGATTTTTGACCTTATCATTACCGTAGCCCCTTCAGTTTTGATCGGATTTTTCTGAAACTTATATGTAAGGTGGCTAGGGATGAAACCTCGGATGAGTTCGAAAACTGGCCAAGTCGGCTCATTTATTATAGAGTAACATCCCTTTGATTGCTAAAAATGCCAAATTTTGACCTTGTCATCACCGTAGCCCCTTCAATTTTGATCGGATCTTTCTGAAACTTATATGTGAGGTGGCTGGGAATAAAATCTTGGATGAGTTTGAATACTGGCCAAGTCTGATCGGATCTTTCTGAAACTTACATGTAAGGTGGCTGGGAATAAAACCTCAGGTGAGTTCGAATACCGGCCAAGTCGGCACATTTATCATAGAGTGACGTGCCTTTGATTGCTGAAAATGCCTATTTTTTACATTGTCATCACTGCTGCCTCTTTAGTTTTGAATGGATCTTCTAGAAACTTACAAACAAGGAAGTCAGGCAGAAAGCTTGGAGGAGTTTGAAAACTCTTGTTTTTGAACTTGTCATCACCATAGCCACTTCAGTTTAGATCGGATCTTCTTAGCAAGTCAGGAATAAAAGCTTGAATGAGTTTGAAAACCGGTGAGGTCATCATCATCATCAACGGATTTTTGATTAACGTGCAGGTACAGGGGCAACGTCCACATAAGTGGGCCCCCTTCCAGGTAGCTGGCTTGCTGCACGCATGGCAGATCTTACACCAGATCTCCAGGCTTGTCTATCATGAGGATCGATAGCAGAGAGGTCAGCCTGTTTATCATAGAGTTACATTCTACTTGATTTTCAGAAAATGCTTACCCTGTCATAACCATGTCCTCCCATAAAGCCTTCAGTAAAGGTTGGCACTTCCTTAAACTTTGAATCTGTTAGCTCAGGCTCTTGTTTTGAAATCGCATGAAAACTTTGGTTGCTTTGGCAATCACAAGGTCCCATAGACTTACAATGGGAAAATGCTTGTCATCACAGTAGCCCCTTCAGTTTTGATCGGATCTTTCTGAAACTTATACATAAGGTGGCTGGGGATAAAACCTCGGATGAGTTCGAAAACCGGCCAAGTCGGCCCATTTATCTTAGAGTTACGTCCCTTTAATTGCTGAAAATGCTGATTTTTGACCTTGTCATCACCATAGCGCCTTCAGTTTTGATCGGATCTTTCTGAAACTTATATGTAAGATGGCTGGGGATAAAATCTCGGATGAGTTTGAAAACCGACCGAGTCGTCCCATTTATCATAGAGTAACGTCCCTTTGATTGCTGAAAATGCTGATTTTTTACCTTGTCATCACCGTAGCCCTTTCAGTTTTGATCAAATCTTTCTGAAACTTATATCTAACGTGGCTGGGGATAAAATCTCGGATGAGTTCGAAAACCAGCCATAATGGTCCATTTATCACAGAGTAACATCCCTTTGATTGCTAAAATTGCCGATTTTTGACCTTGTCACCACTGTAGCCCTTTCAGTTTTGATCGGATCTTTCTGAAACTTATATGTAAGGTGGCTTGGAATAAAACCTCGGATGAGTTCGAATACCGGCCAAGGTGGCCTATTTATCATAGAGTTAGGTCCCTTTGATTGCTGAAAATGTTGATTTTTGACCTTATCATCACTGTAGCCCCTTCAGTTTTGATCGGATCTTTCTGAAACTTATATGTAAGGTGGCTGGGGATAAAACCTCGCATGAGTTCGAAAACGGGCCAAGTTGCCCCATTTACTATATAATTATGTCCCTTTGATGGCTGAAAATGTCCATATTTGACCTTGTCATCACCGTAGCCCCGTCAATTTTGATCGGATCTTTCTGAAACTTATGTGTATGGAAACTGGGGATAAAACCTAGGATGAGTTTGAAAACCAGCCAAGTTGGCCTATTTATCATAGATTTACGTCCCTTTGATTGCTGAAAATGCCGATTTTTAGCTCACCTGAGCCGAAGGCTCATGTGAGGTATTAGTATACCACGAGCCGTCGTCCGTCGTCCACACTTTCTGTCTCCGGAACCAGTGGGCCAATCTTGATCAAATTTCATGTGAAGCATTATCAGGTAGGGGGAAAGGCTGCATACTGTTTTCGGGCAGATCGGATTGGAACTCTGGTTGCCATGGCAACAAATAGCTCCCATAGACTTAACATAGGAAAAAGTTTGTCATCACTCTAGCTCCGTCAATTTTTTTCTGATTGTCTTCATTCTTGCAGATAACGAGGACAGGCATGAAATCTCGATCAAGTTCGATTTTGGGCTGAATCGGATTATTCACTCAGGAGTTACGTGCCCTTGAGCGTTGAAAAAATTGCCTATTGACTTAACATGGGGAGAATGTTGTCATCACCGTAGCTGTTCAATTATTTTCAGATTGGCTTTATTCTTGCAGATAACCAGCACAGCCATGAAATCTCGGTCAAGTTCGATGACTGGCAGAATCGGATCATTCACTTAGGAGTTACCTGCCCTTGTGTGTTTTTGCATTAGGGTTAATGGGAATTAGGAAAAAGCTTGTCATCACTCTAGCTCCGTCAATTTTTTTCTGATCGACTTCATTCTTGCAGATAACGAGGACAGGCATGAAATCTCGATCAAGTTCGATTTTGGGCTGAATCGGATTATTCACTCAGGAGTTACGTGCCCTTTAGCGTTCTTAACATAGGAAAAAGCTTGTCATCACTCTAGCTCTGTCAATTTTTTTCTGATCGACTTCATTCTTGCAGATAACGAGGACAGGCATGAAATCACGATCAAGTTCGATTTTGGGCTGAATCGGATTATTCACTCAGGAGTTACGTGCCCTTGAGCGTTAAAAAAATTGCCTATTGACTTAACATGGGGAGAATGTTGTCATCACCGTAGCTGCTTCAATTATTTTCAGATTGGCTTTATTCTTGCAGATAACCAGCACAGCCATGAAATCTCGGTCAAGTTCGATAACTGGCAGAATCGGATCATTCACTTAGGAGTTACCTGCCCTTGTGTGTTTTTGCATTAGGGTTAATGGGAATTTCAAAAATGTATATCTTAAAGACTACTTGGCCAACTTTGATCAAATTTCATGTGTCGCATTATTGGGCAAGTGGAAAGGCTTCATTAGGTTTTCAGGCAGATCTGAGTGGAACTCTGGTTGCCATGGCAACATCTAGCTCTCATAGACTTCACATAGGAAAAAGCTTGTCATCACTCTAGCTCCGTTAATTTTTTTCTGATCGACTTCATTCTTGCAGATAACCAGTACAGGCATAAAATCTCGGTCAAGTTTGATTTTGGGCCAAATCGGATTATTTGCCTTGGAGTTACCTGCCCTTGAGCATAAAAAAATACGTTGTGACCACGATAGCAACTTTATTTTTATTCAGATCAGCTTCAAACTTGCAGGTAACGTGGACAGGCATAAAATCTCAGTTAAGTTCGAATCGGAATATTGACCTCGGAGTTACATGACCTTGAGCGACAAAAAATTTGCCCATAGACTTTACATAGGGAAAATGTTGTGACTACGATAGCGACTTGAATTTTTTTCAGATCAGCTTCAAACTTGCAGGGAACGAGGACAGACATAAAATCTCGGTTAAGTTCGATTTGGGGCAGAATCGGATTATTTGCCTTGGAGTTACCTGCCCTTGAGCATAAAAAAATACGTTGAGACCACGATAGCAACTTTATTTTTATTCAGATCAGCTTCAAACTTGCAGGTAACGAGGACAGGCATAAAATCTCGGTTAAGTTCAATTTTGGGCCGAATCGGAATATTGACCTCGGAGTTACGTGACCTTGAGCGACAAAAAATTTGCCCATAGACTTAATTAGGGAAAATGTTGCGACTACGATAGCGACTTGAATTTTTTTCAGATCAGCTTCAAACTTGCAGGTAACGAGGACAGACATAAAATCTCGTTTGCCTTGGAGTTACCAGCCCTTGAGCATAAAAAAATACGTTGTGACCACGATAGCAACTTTATTTTTATTCATATCAGCTTCAAACTTGCAGGTAACGAGGACAGGCTTAAAATCTCGGTTAAGTTCAATTTTGGGCCGAATCGGAATATTGACCTCGGAGTTACGTGACCTTGAGCGACAAAAAATTTGCCCATAGACTTAATTAGGGAAAATGTTGCAACTACGATAGCGACTTGAATTTTTTTCAGATCAGCTTCAAACTTGCAGGTAACGAGGATAGACATAAAATCTCGGTTAAGTTCGATTTTGGGCCGAATTGGAATATTTGCCTTGGAGTTACCTGCCCTTGAGCATAAAAAAATACGTTGTGACCACGATAGCAACTTTATTTTTATTCATATCAGCTTCAAACTTGCAGGTAACAAGGACAGGCATAAAATCTCGGTTAAGTTCGATTTTGGGCCGAATCGGAATATTGACCTCGGAGTTACGTGACCTTGAGAGACAAAAAAATTTGCCCATAGACTTAACGTAGGGAAAATGTTGTGACAGAAATAGCGACTTGAATTTTTAGCTCACATGAGCCAAAGGCTCCAGTAGGCTGATAGTATACCAAGGCTCCGGAGTCCGTCGTCTGTTGTCCGTCCATCCGTCGTCCACACTTTCAATGAAGCATATCTCTGAAGGCAGTCGACCAATCTTGTTTAAATTTTATGTGTAGCACCATTGGGCAAGGGGAAAGGCTGCATTAGATTTTGGAGCTAGTCTGGTTCATTTGTTCCTTCATTCTTCTTTCTCTCCATATAGAGATAATAGACCAATGTTAAATTTTTAATCAAAGATTTCTCAGGAACTATAAAAGCTAGAAGCATCAAATTTGGTATTCAATAGAATAATGATGACTTATTTTGTGTAAGAGACATTGGGCTTTCTCAGCTTATTTGTTCATCTGTTCTTTCATTCTTCTTTCTCTCCATTTTGACCAATGTTAAATTTTCGTCAAAGATTTCTCAGGAACTATAGAAGCTAGAAGTCTCAAACTTGGAATGCAATGCAATAATGATGATTTATATCCTGTAAGGGTCAATGGGCTGGATTCTATTAGCAGATTTAATAGTCAAGTCTGTGAATTGTTAAAACTTAAGTTCCTCAGGTGAGCGGTTTAGGCTCATTGAGCCTCTTGTTTACCTTGTCATCACCGTAGCCCCTTCAGTTTTGATCGGATCTTTCTGAAACTTATATGTAAGGTGGCTGGGGATAAAATCTCGGATGAGTTCGAAAACAGACCAAGTCAGCCTATTTATTGTAGAGTAATGTCCCTTTGATGGCTGAAAATGCTGATTTTTTACCTTGTCATCACAGTAGCCCCTTCAGTTTTGATCGGATTTTTCTGAAACGTATTTGTAAGTTGGCTGGGGATTAAACCTCGGATGAGTTCGAAAACTGGCCAAGTCGGCCCATTTATCTTAGAGTAACATCCCTTTGATTGCTAAAAATGCCAAATTTTGACCTTGTCATCACCGTAGCCCCTTCAGTTTTGATCGGATCTTTCTGAAACTTATATGTAAGGTGGCTGGGAATAAAACCTTGGATGAGTTGGAATACTGGCCTAGTCTGCACATTTATCATAGAGTTATATGCCTTTGATTGCTTAAAAATGCCTATTTTCGACCTTGTTAGCACTGCTGGCCCTTCAGTTTTGATCGGATCTTCATGAAACTTACAAACAAATAAGTCAGGGAGAAAAGCTCGGAGGAGTTTGAAAACTCGTGAGGTAAGCCTATTTGTCACAGAGTAACATCCCTTCGATTGCAGCAGTTAATTGCTTATTTTTTAACTTGTCATCACCATAGCCCCATCAGTTTATATTTGATCTTCTTAGCAAGTCAGGAATAAAAGCTTGAATGAGTTTGAAAACTGGTGAGGTCATCCTATTTATCATAGAGTTACATTCTACTTGATTTGCAGAAATTGCTTGCCCTGACATCACCATGTCCTTCCATTAATCCTTCAGTAAAGGTTGGCACTTCCTGAAACTTTGAATCTGTTAGCTCAGGTGAGCGATACAGGACCAGCTTGGTCCTCTTGTTTTATCTGAGCAGTACTGATATTTTTCGTATTTCTGCATGAAAACATGTTGTGGCCTTGTGGGTATTCATTAGAAATGCCTATTGTGTACCCAAAACATGTTTTTGTGTAGAAATAAGAAAAATAATATGTGGATATCCCATCTTATCTGGGGCTATGTCTGCTGAGCCCTGTTGTTATCATTATTCTCTTGGTTTTTAGACATTTGGTGGTTTGTAAATACATGTAGGAACCTTTCTACAGCCCTTCTTTGAATAGTCCCGCTTTGAAAAAGTGGGGCTATACTTGATTTGCCACTGTGTGATTCTATGACTGCAAAATTAAAATACATTTTGCTTAATGACTTCAACGTTTGTGATCCTACTTCAATGAAACTTATAATTCTCTGTGGTTGCTTGATTATTTGTGTTCACAGAGATGTTGCTCTGATGAGTTAGGAGGCCTTCATGCGGACTGAACAAATTACTTGTCTGAGTCGCGACGGAAGTAAGGGCGAGGATTGTGGCCACGTAAAACATTGATTTAAGCCCCCAGTGGAACTCGTTTCCGCTGACCGTTCCAAGGCAGTTCTTCTGTCGCAGTTTATTTTTGTTAGGGTTTGTCTTTGGGTGTTTGTGTCGCTTATAATATATTTTTTTGGATAGCCTATTGGCCATTTTGTGGGAAAGTAACTGTCCTTTTGGCTTTCGACTATTGATGTTTCTGTTAGGTCTGTTGTTTCATGTTTGTGTTTCTTTCCCTTTGGTGTCTCTGATGGGAGCTGTGGGTTGATTGTATTGATTCCTGATCATTGCCTCCACTTCTGTTTTATACTACACTTAGTCTCTTAAGGTAAAGAAGGTGTAATAACAGAATCGTGAACAAGGGCACATAACTCTTGGAGTTATGACACTTGGTAGGTTTTCAATTTTAGCCAGTCTTGAAAAGTTTTGTATCAGATATCTCAGGAACTATGAAAGCTAGAAGGCTGAAACCTTGTATAAACTTGGACAATCACTGGATGTATTGTGTATACCAGAATAGGGGTCAAGTGTCCATAACTGAGTTATTTCCCTTGATATGTTTTCAAATTTTCGTATCAGATTTCTCAGGAACTATAAAAGCTAGAAAGCTGAGAGTTTGAATAAACATAGACAAAGTCTACCTGTGTGTACTATAATAGGGGCCAAGGGTCAATAACTCTTGGAGTTATAGCCCTTAGTAGGTTTTCAAAAAACTAAAATACGTTATGTTCAATAATTGTGGTCCAACCTCAATGATATTTATACCAAACTTGGTCTCTAAAGTAAGGGAGATGTGATGGCCGAACAGTGGCCAACGGCCCATAACTCATGGGTTTATGCCATGTTACCATGTCCTACAGTGATGTACAATGAACCTGGTAAAGAACTTAGCATGAATTCCAAATATTTTGATACTATGAGTCTTTCTCCTCTTACAGTGCTGCAGCGGGCCTATAGTCAGATCCTCAGATAGCTCTAGTTTTTTGTTGCGCTTGCTATTAGCATGGTGAGATATAGGCGTCCAGTTTCGCATCCGTTTGTCCATTTGTCCATACATCCGTCCATCCGTTTGTCAAGGCGTCAACATTTGGGACCACCCTAGCATTCACCCTAATGGTCAAGTTTATTTCTCAAGAACTATGAGAGCTTCATTAATGATACTTGGTACAACTAATATCTGGGGCTGGCATCCATATTTGACCTTAACCAACATGTTATGGTTCACTGACTTTGTAAAATATTGGGACCACCCTTGCATTCACCCTAATGGTCAAGTAAGTGGTATTTCTCAAGAACTATGAGAGCTTCATTAATGATACTTGGTACGGATGGCAACTTAAATGCAAGCATCCATATTTGACGACCTGCATTTCATGGTTCACTGACTTTGTAAGTTATTGCGACTACCCTAGCGTTCACCTTAATGGTCAAGTTAATTTTTCAAGAACTATAAGAGCTTCATTAATGATACTTGGTACAAACTTGTATCTGAGGCTGGCAACTTAAAATTAAATGCAAGCATCAATATTTGACTTGACCTACATTTTATGGTTCACTGACTTTGTAAAATATTGTGACCAGCCTAGCGTTCACCCTAATGATCAAGTTAATTTCTCAAGAACTATAAGGCCTTCATTAATTATACTTAGTACAAACTTGTATCTGGGGTGGCAACTTAAATGCAAGCATCCATATTTGACCTTGACCTACATTTTATGGTTCACTGACTTGTAAAATATTGCAACCACCTAGCATTCACCCTAATGGTTAAGTTCATTTCTCAAGAATTAGTAGAGCTTCATTAATGATACTTAATACAAGCTTGCACTTTAGAATGACAACTTTTATGCAGGCATCTATGTTTGACCTTGGCCTAGATGTCAAGGTTTGGTGACTTTGTGCCCCCACAGGTGCGACGTAGCCTTCGACGGAATTCTTGTTTATATCCAAAATTGCATATTCTTGCTATCTTGTGCAATCTGAATTGTAGTTTTGTTTTACTATAAGTCAACCAAAACATAACTGGCTATACATTAAATTTATTTGAGCCTCATAATTATTGTTAGGTATAAAATACAGTAAGAGTCCTGCTCAGATAGTAAAGCAGAATCATGGTAAAATTATGTTGAGAGATGTTGTCTGGTGAGAGACCACCTTTGGTACTGTTCAAATGTGGTCTTAAACGCATATTGTTTTCTGGTAAGAGACCACCTTTGAGACGGTTCAAAAGTAGTCTGCAAGACCACTTTTAAACAGTTTCAAAGATGGTCTGAATATATAAACAATACTATAGATAGTACATGTGTTGCGTCAAGTTAAACTGTCTGGACATATGTGTTCAACAAGGACACAGATAAGCAAATTTATCCAGATGCTCTATGACATTGTAAATAGATATTAGAGCTGCCTCAAGGTTGAGGCAGTTCTAATGAGAACACACAATCTATGTTTCTGGTATAAAGAAGAAAAATATCAAGGACTTTCATATGTAGAGATGTGAAAAAATGCACCAGGTGGTATAGGTGTGTTATCGTAGTGTGATGAAAATTTTGTATTTATTTATTTTCCACACTTCTGCTCCAAACATGATTGCCGGCCTCAGTAGCTCAGTCAGATGCACGTCTGACTAGTGATTAGGAGGACACAGGATCGATACCTGCCGGGGTTGGCAACATTCTTTTGTGGAGATTGATCATGAAATATCTTTTCTACGGTCATTCTCTCCCTTCCGCTGATTCAAGAAGGGCAGTTGTCAGTTTCTGGAGGAAGAATGTGCACTGTACTGGTTAACTGCTTATGTATAAGCCTGTCCAGGTAAGTAAACTGACCGGCTCAAAAATGACCAAAAAATAGTGTTAACTGGGCTGTTAAACTCCAATACAAACAAACAGAGATTATGGGTTATTATCAGAACAGAGTCAGGTGGTTCTAACAAGCACCCAAAATCTATGTTTTGGAGCAGAAAGATTGCAGGTGCTCAATAGAATTGCCTCGGTGAGGCAGTTCTATTGGGTACCTACAATCTGATTTGGAGCAGAAATAAGAAGAATAATATACACCCTACAAACCACTGTTTTGTTGATAAAAAATGGGGTTTACAGGGATGGTCATTACACAGACTTGAACCCTGATGCAGCCTGGTAAGGGTGCAGAACAAAGATCAAGAAGGGATATTTTTGTTCTTATATTTAGGGCCCCGCACTGAAAGTGTGGGTGCCCTATAGTAATCACTCTGTCCGTCCGTCTGTCTGTCTGTCCGGACAAACATATAAGTGTTAGGGGTTATATTTTGTCCAACCTTATGGGTTTATTCCGTTAAGTTAACATTATAAACTCATAAACCTTACTGTTTAGGGGCTATTTTTCGGCTTAGGAGCTTAATTTCTCTATGGGAGTTTATAATGGGAAAAGCACATAAACCGGATTTGTTAGAACGTCCGTCCGTCTGTCCGTCCACAAATTTTTTTATTCTCCATAACTTTTTATTATTCCTGGATGGATTTAAATATTACTTGGCATCACTCCGTCCGTCCGTCTGTCTGTCTGTCTGTCCGTCTGTCCGTCCACAAATTTTTTTATCCTCCATAACTTTCTTATTCCTGGATGGATTTAAATATTACTTGGCAGAAATGTTTACCATAATGTGATGGAGTGTTGCGCGCAAGACTCAGGTCCGTACCTCAAAGGTCAAGGTCATACTTAGAGGTTAAAGGTCAAAAAAGGGTCTTTCCTGTGTCCAATTAATAACTTTGTTATTATTCCTGGATGGATTTAAATATTACTTGGCAGAAATGTTAACCATAATGTGACGAAGTGTCACACGCAAGACCCACAGCCGTACCTCAAAGGTCAAGGTCATACTTAGAGATAAAAGGTCAAAAAAGCGTCTTTTTTATTGTGTCCAATCTATAACTTTCTTATACCTGGATGGATTTAAATATTACTTAGCAGAAATATTAACCATAATGTGACAGTGTGTCACGCGCAAGACCCAGGTCCGTACCTCAAAGGTCAAGGTCATACTTAGAGGTGAAAGGAAAAAAAAAACGTCTTTTTTAACATCAACATTTTCCTACTCCTCTGATAGCGCTGCCGGGGCCCTAGTCAGTTTCACTGACAGCTCTAGTTTTGTTCTTATATCAACTATCTTAATCATTAGGTATCTCAACACTGTTTGAGCCTGGCTTGGGTAACATGTGAGATGCCAAGTTCTGCAACTGAAGGTCAGGTGGTTTTTCTCCGCGTACTCTGGTTTTTGCCCACCGCTGATTAGCGATCAGCTGGATAGGAGTAAAATAATCTTGGAAGGGCCATTTTGATTGGTTGATTTGGGGTTTAATGTTCCTGTCAACATTATTTAGGTTATTTTGGAGACATTGCTTCCAATTTTGTGAGCCCTACTGCCCAATGAAACCAAACCAAAGGGTTTATATGCATGGACGGTCCGACTAGCGCCATTTTTGCCTGGGCAGGCTTAGAGCCTCTAAGCGGTTTACCAGTACTCATGTGCGTGGTTGGTTTCAGCTCTGTGTGGAAGCATCATGCAACCCAATATAATTCTTCAAGCCCTGATGGACGGGGGCGAAAAGAAGGGCCATATGCCAACCCCCCTCCCCCCCGCCCCCTACAAAAAAATCTATCAAATACAGCTATGTAGTTTGTTACTAATTCAATTGCTTTATTGAGTTTTTACCTTCTCAAGATGAGAAGAATATCAATACTGTTACAATGTAGACCAAAACCTCATTATAACACTGTTTGTTATGGCATGATTTTGGATAAAACCCTGTTTTAGGATGGATTCCAAAAATACATAAATGATGTAGATGTAGTCATTTTTCTATATTATCTATATATGTTTGTTTGGATATAACATGGTTGTTAAACTAACAGGGTTTCTGCTTTTGACCCCATTAATAGTGTTATTAAGAGGTTATGGTGTATCTCTAAATATTTTTGTACTTTAAAGCTTTCGGAAGAATTTCTTAAGAGGAATGGATTCACCTGGCAAATTTCTTTGCCTTTTTTCAAAGGGAGACAAATTTTTTGGGACTTCCTGTTTGCTTTTCTGTAAACTCTGTTCAACAGAAAAAGGCACTACTCCTGAGGAGCAAATTCTTTCCTTTAAGAGTTGACGCCTATTGACATGGAAGACAAAAACATTTTTGCAGTATTTGCCTCCCCTGAAGGTGTATCCATTTCCCTTAAAATCCTAAGTTAGAATGCCAATCAGCCATCAGTGTTCAAGCCTAAAAGTTTCACTGTATATATGTATATTAGAAAAAAAATAAATAACTAAAAAAAATCATGTACTTAAATCATTTAATTACCTAGAATCATACCAAAGTGTTAAGTACTTTCAGATACTGGTTTTAGCATCACACATCACAAGTGGGGTCATTTGTTTGTTCCATCCTCAAAGTCATATTCCTTTTGAACTCTGATCACATGATAAGGTGGAAACTTACACAATTCTGGTTCAGATACACACAAAAATGTTTTTTTTTTTTTTTTTTTTTCTTTCTGTATGTGATGTTCATCATATGTTTCTGAAAGTATTGATTGACCAGTGTGAATTATAACTGCCCTTACTGCAGCGTCTTTGATTTTTAGCTCACCTAAGCACACCTAAGAAGGTGAGTTATTTTGATCATCATGCGTCCATCATATGTGCATCCTGCGTCATCCATAGTCAACATCTATCTTGTTCATCCTCTAGATGTCTGAGTTTTGCTTTAATCTTCATGAAACTTTACCAGAATGTTCGACTTAATTATATCTCAGTCAGGTTCAAATATGGGTCATATTTGGTCAAAACTAGGTCACAGGGGTTAAAACCTTGTTAAAAACTGTATGAGAATAACTGTTTTGACACTATCTTGAACAAGGTGGAATAAGGGTCATGCCAGATCAAAAACTAGGTCACAAGGTCAAATCACTTAAAAACATTGTTCACCCTCTCGAGGCCACAGTTTTGGTTTAATGTTCTTGCAACTATACAAGAATGTGGAGGCCCCCGGCCCATCGGAGCTTGAAGAAATAGATGGGCTGCATGATGCTTCCACGCAGAGCTGAAACCGACCCTTATACAAGTACTGGTAAACTGCTTAGAGGATCTAAGCCTGCCCAGGATAAGTGGTGCGAGTGTCAGACCATCCATGCTTATAAACCCTATTAGTTTCATTGGGCAGCTGGGCTTGAGATGTCATTTCATCTCAGTGTTGGGTAAAAGTCACACAAAATTGGAAGCAACGTCTCCAAAATGACTTACAGTGTTGACGGGGACGTTAAACCTCAAATCAAACAAACAAAATAGAAGTAAAACAAAGATCAGGAATTGATACAATTAACTTACACCATCCATAAAAGACACCAAAGGGAAAGAAATACAAACATTAAGCGACCAGACCATAATGGAAACCTAAACAAAGGAAGGCCATATGGACAGTTACTTTCCCACAAAATGGCCATATGGCCATCCAAAATTAAAAGACACAAGTAATACACACAGTAAGTAACACACAACAACATAAATAAATCGCCACAGAAGAGCCGCCTTGGAACGGTCAGTGGAAGATTTCCACTGGGGGGCTTAAATCGATTTTACGTGGCCACAATCCTCGCCCTTACTTCCGTCGCGATTTAGACAAAAAAATTTTGTTCAGTCCGCATGAAGGCCTCCTAACTCATCAGTGCAACATCTCCGTGAACACAGAAATCAAAGAACCACAGGCATAGCGGTGTGAGTCGGACCGTCCATGCTTATAAACCCTATTGGTTTCATTTGGCGGCAGGGCTGGAGATGTCAATTCATCTCAGTGTGGGGTAAAAGTCCAACAAATTTTGAAGCAACATCTCCAAAATGACCTTTACAGTGTTGACGGGGATGTTAAACCTCAAATCAAACAAACAAATATACAAGAATATTCTTGGTCAAGCTCGAATATGGTTCATTTCGGATTTAAATCTAGTTCACCAGGTTAAATTTCTTTAAACCTTGTTAACCCACTAGAGGCCACAGTTTGCTTCCTTACCAGAATGTCTTGATGATACCCGTTAAGTTCGAATATGCGTTATTTCTTGTAAAAAAAACTAGGTCACTAGGTCAAATTTCTGTGAAACATTGTTCACCCTCTAGAAGCCACAGTTTTGTGTCGGTCTTCATGAAGCTATACCAGAATGTTCAACTCTGTCTTGATGACATGTTGGCCAAGTTTGAATGTCGAATCAATAACTAGGTCACTAGGTCAAATAGCTTTAAAACTTTCGGGAGGCCACAGGTTTAATTAATCCCCAAGAATGTATCTTGGTAAGGTTTGAATATGGATCACGTCGACTTGTAACTTGGCCACTAAATCATATTCTCGCCCTCTCTGGAGGTCACAGTTTTGCTTCCATCGTCATGAAACTTGAACAGACTCCATTGATCTAGATTAAGTATTGGCCATAGTGGATCAAAAACTAGATCAATAGGCCAGATTGCTTTAAAACCTTATTCTGTCTCTGGAGGCCACAGTTTTGCATTACTTTTCATGAAACTATATCAGAATGTTTCTCTATGACATCTCACCAAATTAGTGAAATTTTTTATAAATACATTTGTTTGAACTATGCCCCTGTTAAGAAATAAGCATTTCAGCAAAGGAAAACCTTGTCAACAAAATATTGTAGTATTTGCCAGGTTGTCCACGAAGTTGACACATGTGATCACCCATGCATTTACTAACGAGGACTTTATGGTAAAGCCAGCAAATCTACCCTCATGGTCGAGAGACAAGGAGACAGCTCCGTTAGCAAGGCTGTTAAAAGTGGTGCCTAAGCATATTGACTTTTCCACCTAAGTGACACATACCTCTGAAGGCAATCGGAGGGTGGAGTCTAAGCAACACACCAGGGACACTCCTCCCATCCCATCGCTGCCACCGAAGATTGCGTTTACCAGAGAGTTCACAAATTCAAGCTCTGAACCCAGTCCGACCATTGCTTAACTGCGTTGAAAAAAAACAACAAAAAAAACAAACTCAATCAACCAGAATATCAAAAGAGCGGGTTCCTGAAGTATTTATATTTCAGTATCATAACATCGGTAATATTTAGTGGATAACGCCATTTCTGAAAGTCATGACCACGTGTTTGATAACACATGCATGGTTACTTGAGAATAATGTCAAGACAATGTCAGTGACAGTGTTTCCTATTGATTTAGCCCACCTCAGCTCTTGTGCTCATGATGAGTTATTGTGATCGGTCAATGTCCGTCGTGCGTCATGTGTTGTGCAGCGTCAACAATTTGCTTTATATGACAACTACTCTTAAACCATTGAAACGTCACGGGAATGTCCCCATCACGTTAAGAAGTCTGTGAAATGAACACCCCTCTGACGCCCACTTTATACAGAGAAATCTAGGTTTACATGGGTATACAATATTTTCCTTATTTTTGCTCCAAAACACAGGTTGTGGGTACTCGTCAGAACCGACTCTAACGAGCACCACATCCTATGTTTGAAGCATAAATTAAGATAATTACACAAATTATATTCAGAAAAATAATAGATGAAGATTTTAACATTTGTCCTGACGAGTCCGGATATACCTTATCTTTCAGAGAATGTAGATCCAGATCAGATGGCTTCTCACAGAGGAGAATTCTGATGTCATTTTGCACCACCATGAGCTGTCGTTTGTTATGCCGGATATCTGCTCCACATGAGACACGCAAATACAGTGTTGGAACAATTCTGTATAAGATTTTGCTTTTATTATATTTTTCAAGCACTACAAATAATAAGCCAGATTCACACAACATTCAGACCAGAACTTATCTCTAAAAAAAAAACCTGTAAAAAAGCCCCACGAAAATACCCCTGGCAAAAAGCCCCTTCAGAATCTAATGGCAAAAAGCGCAAGATGCTGAGGTGCACATCTTAAATATTCGGAATCGTCCCAAATATGGTAAGATGCTCTAAACCGTAAAAATCAAATGACCATGCATTTGGATACTAAAAATAAAGATCCCATGAGACCCAAATATGGTATAACTCACTCAGCCAGGACAGTCAGACAACCATGCATTTATATACTAAAAATAACCTTCCAAGAATCAGAAAGTGCATCAGTTCCCCAGCCCAGTGAACTGGAGCTGATGCTTAAAATAGATGTCCAAAGCATGAAGTGCATCCATATAAAAATAGGCATACAGACTTTCTACATTCTAAGAATAGATAAGTATTTATCTCAAAATAACCTCAGACACCCATTGACCTTGTATTAGGTCGTCAGTCTGACTGAGAAAGTTTTATATGCTAGTGGACTGGCTAATAAATAATTCTGGTACATATTAAATCTCCCAGCACAATGTTTTCAAACATCTCGGTAACCATTGGGCCGATGGAAGTCGAATTTCACGTGGACCATCCATGGTATGGGGGACAAAAGTTTGTTTTTTGTTTTTTTTCGCAAAGGCTAAGTCTGATGACCAAGGTGGCTGCCATGCCAATATAAGGTAAAAACACTTTAAAAATCTTCTTCTCTGGAACCAGTTGCCCGAGTGTCACGAAACTTCGTATGAAGCACCGGGGACTCGATCCTATCAGAGTTTGTTCAAATGATAACCCCAGGATAACCTTGACTAAGGCCATATTTGATCAAAAAAGCTTTTGTATTGGGGAAAAATGTCAAAACTTATTGTTTGACTACTATAAAATAGAAGTGGAGGCAATGATCAGGAATCGATACAATCAAACCACAGCTCCCATCAGAGACACCAAAGGGAAAGACACACAAACATGAAACAACAGAAACCTGCAATCTATAAATAATTGGTAGGTGCAATTAGCTAAATGAGTAAATTAAACCACATGGCTATTCAAGATCAAGGTTATTCATAGACTTTGACCCAAATGCATACAAGTATGGAAATTAAAGAAGAAGTAAAACAAAGATCAGGAATCGATACAATTAACTTACTCCACCCATCAAAGACACCAAAGGGAAAGAAACATAAACATTAAGCGACCAGACCATAATGGAAACCTAAACAAAGGAAGGTCATAAGGACATTTACTTTCCCACAAAATGGCCATATGGCCATCCAAAATAAAAAGACACAAGTGATACACACAGTAAGTAACAAACAACACCATAAATAAACCGCCACAGAAGAACCGCCTTGGAACAGTCAGTGGAATGATTTCCACTGGGGGGCTTAAATCGATTTTACGTGGCCACAATCCTCGCCCTTACTTGTTTTTTTTTTCTCATGAACTACTGGGCCGTTCGTAACCAAATATATTATGAAAGCTTTTAGGGACAAGGAAATGGAAATGTAGTAATATGAGTTTGGTCACATGACAAATATGGCCGCCATGCCCTTATATGATAAAACATTTCTAAAACCTTCTCCAGAACCAATGGGCCGATTACCTTAAAACCAGTCATCATTTGAGCAAACTGAGTCCCCTAGTCCCCATGGCCATGTATATGTTTTTTTTAATGTAGCTTTGAAGACTCCCGACCCATCAAAATTTGTTCAGATGATAAGACTGGATTGGCCCTTACCAATTTTCGCTAAGGTCAAATTTTGTCACTTAATTGCAGTCAACTAAACAAGTTAATGAAGCGGTATGAGTAACAACAGTCAAGGTCACCTATTGACCCTGGTCTAGGGTCTCTCAGATATCAATTAATGTATTGAAAAACCTTTGGGCAAATTTATGCCAAATTTCTTATGAAATCTTTATGAGATTGGGGAATGGAAACTTGTTCAACTGATTTAGATGGCTGCCGTGCTAAAACATTAAAAATCTTTTCAGAAACCGAATAGCTCTATAAAAAACTCGATCAGCACTCAGTGTAGCATTTCGGTACCATTGGTTTAATGAATGTCATATGAAATATCCACAGATGTAATTTCCTTTACTCATCATATACAATCGTTGCTATTTAGTCGATAAAGTCATGCCATGTGAGACGCCATGTTCTGCAACGGAAGATTAGGGGGATTTTCTCCGGGTACTCCGGTTTCGCCCGACTTTGGTTAACGATCGGTACTCGTAAGTGAAAAAATAATGCCACAATCTTAAAAAGGTCGTAAAAGTGACGCACACTCTGGCGGAAGTGTTGGCACGCACTAATGATGGTGACCAGCCTAGAAAATGAAGAAGTAAAGTAGGAATGGGTGAAAACAGTAACTTGCCAATGTATGCGTCCCTAAGTGGTCTAGTAACTGTATGGTGTGTCGTTAATGAGGTGTCTCGTGGATGGATCTTCCATGTAGTATGAGGGAAAAGAAACTGTAAAGAAAAATACGGTCGAGTGCCCCGACCTGGAATTGGACCCACAACCCTTGGATTAAAAAGCGAACTTTTACTTTTGACATACTACAACATTTGTATTGTAATCACATCACATTTTGTTATAATTTCCAGATTTTTTTCGACTCCACAGCCCTTACTGAATCTGAATCGTGACTCGTCAATGACATTCGTTCACCCTTAGCACTGCTTAGGCGCCATGGGTAACCATTCTTGTCACAACAGAGCGAACTTTTACTTTGGACATACTACAGCATTTGTATCAAATGTTTCAGAATTATTCATATTATAATCACATCACGTTGTTATAATTGCCAGATTCTTTCCGACCCCGCAGTCCTTACTTCGCCTTTGGGGGCCAACGGTAACCATCCTTGTCACAACACCTCTGTATATAATAGCAGGACGGGAAAAATACAAAAATCCAGTCGAGTGCCCCGACCAGGGCTTGAACCAATGACCATTGTGTTACAAAGCGAGTGATACAACCAATAGGCTCAAAATATACAGACTAGTTAGACTGGTCAGACAGACAGACAGGCAAACAAAAAAACAGCAGACAAACAAACAGACAGACAGACAGGGCAAATACGTTTTGCTCCACGAATCAAAGATTCTCGGGGGGGGGGGGGGCGGGCATAAAAACATCTCCAAAACACGCATCAAAGTACAACTCCACCAGCAGAGTTCTATCTATCTATCTATCTATCTATCTATCTATCTATCTATCTATCTATCTATCTATCTATCTATCTATCTATCTATCTATCTATCTATCTATCTATCTATCTATCTATCTATCTATCTATCTATCTATCTATCTATCTATCTATCTATCTATCTATCTATCTATCTATCTATCTATCTATCTATCTATCTATCTATCTATCTATCTATCTATCTATCTATCTATCTATCTATCTATCTATCTATCTATCTATCTATCTATCTATCTATCTATCTATCTATCTATCTATCTATCTATCTATCTATCTATCTATCTATCTATCTATCTATCTATCTATCTATCTATCTATCTATCTATCTATCTATCTATCTATCTATCTATCTATCTATCTATCTATCTATCTATCTATCTATCTATCTATCTATCTATCTATCTATCTATCTATCTATCTATCTATCTATCTATCTATCTATCTATCTATCTATCTATCTATCTATCTATCTATCTATCTATCTATCTATCTATCTATCTATCTATCTATCTTCCGGTTTCGCCTTAACCCCAGGAGGGGACACAGACGGTGTATATTACATACAATCCAGTTTTGCAGGCTGAAAGCCCTTTTTGCAGGATGAAAAAAGAAAAAAAAAGAAGTGGAGGCTGTGATCAGGAATCGATACAAACAAACCACAGCTCCAATCAGAGACACCAAAGGGAAAAAACACGCACAGCTAAAAAAGTTTTCCTCTAACGAAGGATCAGATCAGCCTGTGAATCTAGCCAATGTGGCCAAATTATTTGCTTGCTATTCTTTTGAAATGCTCGAGGCCATAGAAGGTGTGTGTAAAGAGCAAAGGTTGATGCATGCTTTGGAAATCTGATCAAACAGTGTAAAATTTAAGGTGCATTCTTGTCATTCGACCATCTAGATCAGTCACGTGAACTGACCTCCGGTACTACGTTACACCGGGTTTGCTCCTTTTTGTAAAGCTCTGCTTGTGCGACCGAAGATTTCCGATTGCCTATCTCTACACACTTCCGGATGTAAACTTCCGGCTATTTTGACAACCTGCATGTTTTACAATTTATGCCGTTTAACGACAGTAAAACAGCTTTACAGTCGGTAATAAATGTTCAGTGAGGCCTTAATTGTAATCTCACTTGTGATCTTAGGATACCAATGTACAAAAATCATAGAATGTTACCTTAAATGGTGACTAATTGTGCAGAACTATTCGCGCCATATACGATTCGGCCTGATACAGGTTTTCGCAATGAGCAAGGCTAATAGACGGACCGGATGTTTTTACATGTGACTCTTGTTTACGTTTCACTGCGCATGTGCCAATTACCCACCCTGTAGAGTACCTTTTTCATTTCATTGGCAAAACATGCTAACGTGATAGCTCAGTGGTTAGTGCACTTGCCTCTGATGCTAGAGGCCCCCAGTTCGATCCCCGGGGGCGGCGATAATTTTGGTGTCCGAACACGCTCCATTGGCATCATTTGCAGTGATGAATGCCAAAAAGTGCACTGTACTTCGGATCGGGACGTTAACTGGAGGCCCCCTGTGCAGGAAGACGCATCTCATGTGCAGATTAAAGACCCCTACCATAATTAAATGAGGGTCCATAGAAATACCAAAATGCACCATAACACTAAAACGCACATGTATTTACCAAAAGGCACTGCCAATATTGGATATTTCTATGTAGGGTAGGGTGAATTGAGCATTTGTTAAGAGGATTAGACACCTAGAAACAAATATATATATCTATATATAATACATAAATATCGGTTCGTAGAAATACCGGAACACACCAAAACACCGGAACACACTGGTAATTACCGAAACACACTCAAAAAAAGCTTTTTACTTGGCTTAATAAACGTATTTTGGGGAATATACTTTAATATACATTTTATATGCCTTATATTGACCAAATGTAACACGAAAACATACTTTAAAAAACTATAGCCCAGTTACGCATCAAATAATTTATGGCAATGTGATCCGGTATATTTTTTGTAATGATGCGTTAGGCATAAGAAAGTTATAAGAAATACATTAAACATCAAAACAATATTATTTAAACCTAGAATAACTGTTACGGTGGTAATTAGTTATAGTATTTCATTTTTTTTATTGTAAGATTAACGTCCTATCAACACTGATTCAGAACACTTTATGCTGGGTGATTTTTACCTACATTCACATGAGATGTATTCTCAAGCCCTACCGGCCAATGAAACCGAAATTTTATATACAAGGACGGCCCGACTCGCACCTCTGCCAACGTCCCCAAGCCCCGATGGGCGGGGGTTCAAATTATAGTTTTTGTTTGCATTAAACCCCGAAAGGGAATATCAAGGGCGGAATATCAATTATCAGAATGAACAATGTCATCACGAGAACCCGCCTATATAATTTTGACCCACCCCCTGAAACCCCACTTTTATACAGTACATGTAAAACTGGGTGTTTATGGGTAAACATTATTTTTCTTATTTCTGCTCAAAAATAAAGATTGTGGGTTTCGAAAGAGTACGTCAAGGCGTTTCTATACAGTCCCCGTAATTATACCCCCGACATACGAAGTATGTCAGGGGGTATATAGTTTTCGTCTTTCCGTCCGTTCGTTAGTTCGTTCGTTCGTTCGTTTGTTAGTTAGTTCGTTCGTTCGTACTTCCGTCCGTCCCGCCGTTCGTCAACCTTTACGTCAAAGTTTTGCGTTAAACCTTTTTGATAGCTCATATCTCTGTAAGCACATGTTAAATTCTCTTCATATTTGGTAAAGGATATCTCTATAGCATTACCTTTCATATGGAATAACTAAGCCCCTGGGTCAAGCCCCTGTGTGGGCTGTCTGTCTGTCCGTCTGTCTGTTCATCTACTTTTACGTCAAAGTTTTGTGTTAAACCTTTTTGATTGCTCATATCTCTGTAACCCCATGTTAGATTCTCTTCATATTTGGTAAAGGATATCTCTATAGCATTTCCTTTCATATGGAATATCCAAGCCCCTGGGTCAAGCCCCTGGGTGGGCTGTCTGTCCGTTTGTCAACTTTTACGTCAAAGTTTTGTGTTAAACCTTTTTGATTGCTAATAACTCTGTCACCACATGTTGGATTCTCCTCATATTTGAAACAGGATATCTCTATAGCATTACCTTTCATATGGAGTATCTAAGCCCCTGGGTCAAGCCCCTGGGTGGGCTGTCTGTCCATTTGTCAACTTTTACGTCAAAGTTTTGTGTTAAACCTTTTTGATTGCTCATATCTCTGTCACTACATGTTTGATTCTCTTCATATTTGGTACAGGATATCTCTATAGCATTACCTTTTATTTGGAATATCTTAGCTCGCGGGTCAAGCCCCTGGGTGGGCTGTCCACCCATCAGTCCGTTCATCAATATTTACGTCAATGTTTTGTGTTAAACCTTTTTGATTGCTCATATCTCTGTAACTACATGTTAGATTCTTTTCATATTTGGTAAAGGATATCTCTATAGCATAACCTTTCATATGGAATATCTAAGCCCCTGGGTCAAGCCCCTGGGTGGACTGTCTGTCAGTTTTTCAACTTTTAAGTCGAAGTTTTGTGTTAAACCTTTTTGATTGCTTATATCTCTGTAACCTCGTGTTAGATTCTCTTCATATTTGGCACAGAATATAGCTATAGTATTAACTTTCATATGGAATATCTACTTAGCTCCTGTGTCAATCCCCCGGGTGGGGCTATGGGTCAATAATAAGGACTTACACATTTTGATCACGTCCAAGTTTTGTGTTAACTGTTTTGGTTTAAACAATATTTATTAGAATAAATTCACATATATACATCGCATAATAGTTTATGGTACAGGATTTGATAACTGTTTTCATTATACTCCTTGCATACAAAGTATATCAAAGGTTATAGTTTTTGTCTTTCCATCTGTTCATTATTAGTTAGTTTGTTGTTTCTTTATGCTGTGACCCTTGTCAGATTTGTCAGTTTATACATGTATATTGGTCCTTGTGATCTTAGAAACAACAGCGACTAGAACTGTTAAATTTTGCATAATATTTTCTCTTGAAATGCAGACAATAATAAATGCAAGTAATAATAAAAAATGCATTGCTTTATTATGTCATTATACAGCTACTTTAATTCAGCAAATGTTCTATGACAGCCTATTCTATGTTTGTTGTTTCCAGTTGAAATTGTTCCAAATTGTAACAAACTTTGAATTTTTATTATTCAGCAAAGACAAGCAGTCTCATCTTTGGATATGATAAATTATTCTATATTTGTTGAAATGCAATAGTTATTCTCAGTGGACTAAATGGAAAGTTTATATGGAAAGGTTCAATGCTACAAACAAATTTTCATTTCCACTAAAAGGGGATGGCACTGGTCGGGGGTATACGTGCCCCACTGGGCACTTTCTCTAGTTTATGTTTTGCGCAGAAATAAAGAAAGAAAAAAATATGCCATCTTATTCTGTGGAAGAAAACTTTTGTGTTGTTCTTTTTTTTTTTTTTGCGACAATCGTCTTTAATAAAAACGCCTTTCTGACATTGGTTGAGTCGATGTACTCAAGAAATGACATCAGTGATCTAATCAACATAAGTTACGATTAACAAACCATATAATTCCCTTAAGCTCCGCCAGTTGCCTATTTGCTACCTGGGGATTAGTGTATAATGCAATATTAACTGCACGCGCTGATAAACACGCTTCCGTTAATCGTTTAGCAAGATAATGATCAGACTGCATGATGTCCGCTCTTTTCATTATATGTCCGTGTCTGCCCAAACCCTATTCTATTTTTTGACCAAATCTTAATCTTCACACAGCTGTCAAGGCAACATTTAAGGGGTTTGGCACTGGCCATTTTCACTGTTTGCAGCGTGTTTATCAGCATCAGTTTTGAGGCATTTTTGACCCCAGACACCCTCAGATATAAATTTTAACGGCCGGTTGGGCCATACACCCAAAGTGTTTCGGATGTGACGGGGCCAAACCAACAAATCTTTCAACTTTCAAGGGGTAGGAAATGCAGATTTTAGGTGCTTCTGGGGCTTAAAATGGGGGGGGGGGGGGGGGGGGGGGCAGACACGTAAAAACACGTATCTGAGTGGGAAAGTGTTAAGTATATAATGTGTATGCAGATATCAAATTACTTAAATTGTGCCATTTCGACATGCAGTCTAATTGGGGTCTTCACTATCTGCTAACAGACACAAGTTACGGTAACACATGTCATTAAAACTTCAGTCTTTCATACTTCATGGGTTTTTTTTTTTTATTCATATTTCTGCAACAATACATAGGTTGGGGGTCTCTAACGATCACCTGAAACCTATACCTGGACTAGAAAAAGAAAACGAACAATATTAAAGCAATAGTAATGAAGATGCCTTATTGAAGATGTGTTTGAACATGTGTTACCTAACGAGAGCCTTTTGAGCAGACAGGGAAGACCTCGATCAGTCTCCGCAATCGGATCTATAACTTTACTGGCAAAAACATACGTTTGTAGACATGTTTTCCAATGGCATGACACGTATCAGACTGCTATTTGATTTTTGAATATACATTGTGTATATACCTAATGTTGTTTTTAGAGAGAGAGAGAGGGAGAGAGAGAGAGTTATATAACATGATGACAATGAATTTTGAAATAAAACTGTGCAATATCAAAACATGGTTTGTTATGTATTTCATTACCGTTTGTCATATTTCATTCTCTGCTATGAATGAAACCAAGAAACCAATGCAGTATGGACCGGAATGATCTAAGCTGTTGACTGGGCCAGAAATTATAATAAAAAGCTATAAAATGACAGACAGAAATGCCGCTTAGCAAACTTTGGTAAAAATCTGATATAAAAAAAAAAAAAAAAAAAAAAATAATTTTTTTCGAGCTAAGGTTTTTGACATTTCATGATTTTCTTCCCAATGGCGACACTATGCTGGAAATGATTTTTTTTTTTTGTGGCTAGAAAAATTGTCAAACTGTATTCTTTTGGTCATCAAATGAGTTATATCAGAGAGAGCAAATCTAAACATAAGCTGCTCGGTATAATTACTCAAATATATTCAGACCCACAGGACCGGAACACATTTGATAAAACACTGAATTAAGATGAAGTAATTTATGCATTTTATACCAGAAATGTTTTCAACAACACCATACATAATAAAACAATGCAAATAAGTCAAAAATAACATTTCTAATAAAAGAAATATAAAAAATTCAAGTGTGTTCCGGTAATTACCAGTGTGTTCCGGTGTTTTGGTGTGTTCCGGTATTTCTACGAACCCCATAAATATATATAAATATATAAATTGATATAATATTATTAACATTTGAGCCAGGGTACAGCAGTTCCTACCAAAACGCTATCAAAACATACTGTCGATAGTGGATTTTTCTATGTATGCTAGAGAGATTCAGCAGTTTTTCACTGGAGGATTAGAAATATATATATTTAATAATATATTGATAAATTAATATACATGTTAACGTCTGACCAGAGACTTCTGCATGAAGGAGCATTTGGCCCTTAGCTACCCAAGCTTAGCGTGCACAACAAAGACTAATCAGACTGCGCACATGCGCAGGCTTTTCTGAGTTTTCGCTGGGCGCACATGTAAATGGTAGGTAATGCTGTGCCTCGGCTCATTTTTATTCGTAAATGGCCATTACAGGGATTTTCCTAGTGCAACTTTGGGGCCGGTAATCGGCCCCTATTTTTCCCAATTTAGAGACAGATATTCCCAAATTTTATGACAACTTTCCCAATTTCAGATGTTGTGCTACATTTTGATTAAAAATTCATGAAAATTGAACCAAAATTGACAAAGTTACAGCTGAATTAAATTCCCAACTATAATTATTAGCGAGCTGTTTTTCCCAAACCCAGTGGCCCCTGGACCCTGATTCTGAAGGGTAGGAAAATCCCTGCATTATATATTAGAGGGTTATTGGTTTCTTTTAATAACGTGAACCTTTTATTTTGAACTTTGATACTCAGATGTTCATTTTGGGTTGTAGATAATGTATCTATAATGCACATAAACTGATATTTCTTGTGCGTTTTGGTAATTGTTTGTTGTCGAGTTGCGTTCTCTTACTTGAATGGTGTAAAGATGTCAGTGGAATAGCATCTGTATTTACCAAAACGCACTGCCAATATTGGGATTTGATGTGCATTGGTAAGCTTACCTTTTATCTAGAACTTTAATACACAGACTTGTTAACATGATGGATCAGACTGCACTCCTGGGACTATGACCCTGATCTTGTACACTTGTCGGGGCCCACTGAGACCAATAAAAACTGCGGCATTCGGAAATACTTTTTCCGCATCAGAGCGACGTTCTTAGAAAAATCCTATATTGACAGTGCGTTTTGGTAGCATTTTGGTAGGAACTGCTGAGCCCTGGCTCAAATGTATAATATGTATAAACGCCAATATTTATTTATATCCTAAATATATATTATATATAGATATATATTTGTTTCTAAGTGTCTAATCCTCTAATTCTTCCTACCGTACATAGAAAAATCCAATATTGGCAGTGCGTTTTGGTAAATACAGGTGCGTTTTGGTGTTTTGGTGCGTTTTGGTATTTCTATGGACCGATTAAATGATTACTGTGTAGGCTTTCAATCTATCTATCAATCTATCTTCTCATACTGAGTCGGTCATATTTGGCCATTACCTCAGTTGGGTGGGTGGCTAAATTTAGAATTTAGCACAAAAAAAAAACAAAAAAAAAAAAATCATCTAGGATGAGTCCTTTAAACTATTTACAATCCAAGCACAGTGGTAAAACGCACACACCTCTGAGTCTCAATCTTATACTGTGCTGGCTTTGAACTCCTCTGCAGTCTTGGCATTCACCGCAGAAGATGGAAGACTATTCCACTGAGGAATAGTTCTAGGGAAGAAAGAGTTTTTCAGGGCATCACTATAGGACTGGTACCTACGATACTGTGAGTTATTTGCTCTTGATGCCCTTGTCCGGGTTGACACTGTTGCAGGGGTCAAATACCTATCCTTGTTAATTGACCAGTACCAGAATGTATCTTGTAGAAGAAGGTTAAGGAGGACTGCTCACGACGGGTCTCCAGGGATGGCCACTCTAGGTCATCAAGCATGTCACCGACGCTACTTCTATTTCGCCATCGTCTACAGGTCCATCGAGCAGCTGTTCTCTGCACATTCTCCACCTGCTGAATCTGAGTTTTAACATATGGATGCCAAATGGGTGATGCATATTCAAGCTGAGGGCAATCCAATGTTTTGTATGCAACATCCTTTGTCTGCCGAGGTGCAAAAGCCAAATTACGTCTAAGGAATCCTAAAGTCCTAGTTGCTTTAGATGTTATTTCAGAGATATGTTGACCCCAATCGAGATCGTCAGTGATGGTGATACCAAGATATTTGGCGGAATGAACTTGCTCCAAAGTTTCCTCATGTATTGTGTAATCATACTTAATTTGCTTGTCCTGAAGGTGTCGTGACACCCTCACTGAATGGCATTTGGCTACATTGAACTTCAGTTGCCAATCTGCTTCCCATTGTGCAAGTCGATTCAGGTCATCTTGTAAAATGCGACAGTCAGAAGGAGAATATATGTCCCTATACATGACACAATCATCAGCAAACAAAAGGACAGATGACCTGATGTTATCAGGTAGATCATTAATGAATATCAAAAAGAGGACCGGTCCAAGGACTGAACCTTGTGTGACACCAGATAGAACAGGGACTGGATCAGACGCTTGGCCGTCAAGTACAACTTGTTGAGAGCGCCCGGAGAGCCATGAGCTAATCCAATTATGTGTGGATCCTCTTATCCCATAGTAGTCCAATTTGTACAATAGCCTTCTGTGAGGTAGCTTGTCAAAGGCCTTGGCGAAAACCATGATGATCAAGTCAGTCTGTTTGTGGCCACGATTTATGGCCCCATCCAGATTACTCACATTGTCATGGAAGAATTTAACTAGTTGAGTTTCGCAAGGCCTTTGGCTTCGGAAACCATGTTGACAGTCAGCAAGAATGCTCTCAAAGGCTAAGTGCTCGTTAATGCTACTGACTAATATATGCTCCAGGGTTTTGCAACAGATGCATATTAGCGACACTGGTCTATAATTCACTGCATCGTATTTTTCACCTTTTTAGCTCACCTGGGCCGAAGGCTCCAGGGGAGCTTATAGTATTGTGGGTCGTCCGTCCGTCTTCCGTCCGTCGTCCGTCCACACTTTAGAGCAGCTATATCTCTGTATCCTGCAGGCTGATCTCAATCATTTCTCATCTGTAGCATGCCTCTGGTGGGGCATTGATGACATAAACTTTTTTCGAAATCGCTCTAAAACTTTAGTTCCTATGGTAACCACAAGGTCCCATAGACTTACTATGGGAAAATGCTTGTCATCACCGTAGCGCCTTCAGTTTTGATCGGATCTTTCTGGAACTTATATGTAAGGTGACTGGGGATAAAAACTCGGATGAGTTCGAAAACCGGCCAAGTCGGCCCAATTATCATAGCGTTACGTCCCTTTGATTGCTGAAAATACCAATTTTCGACCTTGTCATCACCGTAGCCCCTTCAGTTTTGATCGGATCTTTTTGAAACTTATATGTAATGTGGCTGGGGATAAAACCTCGGATGAGTTCGAAAACCGGCCAAGTCCGCCGATTTATCATAGAGTTACGCCCCTTTGATTGCTGAAAATGCTGATTTTCGACCTTGTCATCACCGTAGCCCCTTCAGTTTTGATCGGATCTTTCTGAAACTTATATGTAAGGTGACTGGGGATAAAATCTCGGATGAGTTCGAAAACTGACCAAGTCGGCCCATTTATCTGAGAGTAACGTCCCTTTGATTGCTGAAAATGCTGATTTTTGACCTTGTCATCACTGTAGCCCTTTCAGTTTTGATAGAATCTTTCTGATACTTATATGTAAAGTGGCTGAGGATAAAATCTCGGATGAGTTCGAAAACCAGCAAAGTTGGTCCATTTATCACAGAGTAACGTCCCTTTGATTGCTGAAAATGCCGATTTTTCATTTTGTCATCACCGTAGCCCTTTCAGTTTTGATCGGATCTTTCTTTAACTTATATGCAAGGCGGCTGGGGATAAAACCTCGGATGAGTTTGCATACCAGCAAAGGTGGCCTATTTATCATAGAGTAAGGTCCCTTTGATTGCTGAAAATGTTGATTTTTGACCTTGTCATAACTGTAGCCCCTACAGTTTTGTCATAACTGTAGCCCCTTCAGTTTTGATCGGATCTTTCTGAAACTTATATGTAAGGTGGCTGGGGATAAAACCTCAGATGAGTTCGAAAACCGGCCAAGTTGCCCAATTTGCTATATAGTTATGTCCCTTTGATGGCTGAAAATGTCGATTTTTTACCTTGTCCTCACCGTAGCCCCTGCAGTTTTGATCTTATCTTTCTGAAACCTGTATGTAAGGTGAATGGAGATAAAACCTAGGATTAGTTGGAATACCGGCCAAGTTGGCCCATTTATCATAGAGTTACGTCCCTTTGATTGCTGAAATTGCCGATTTTTTACCTTGTCATCATGGTAGCCCCTTCAGTTTTGATCGGATCTTTCTGAAACTTATATGTAAGGTGGCTGGTGATAAAATCTTGGATGAGTTCGAAAACAGGCCAAGTCAGCCCATTTATCGTACAGTTATGTCCCTTTGATGGCTGAAAATGTTGATTTTAAACCTTGTCATTACCGTAGCCCCTTCAGTTTTGATCAGATTTTTCTGAAACTTATATGTAAGGTGGCTGGGGATGAAACCTCGGATGAGTTCGAAAACTGGCCAGGTCGGCTCATTTATTTTAGAGTAACATCCCTTTGATTGCTAAAAATGCCAAATTTTGACCTTGTCATCACCGTAGCCCCTTCAGTTTTGATCGGATTTTTCTGAAACTTATATGTGAGGTGGCTGGGAATAAAATCTTGGATGAGTTTGAATACTGGCCAAGTCTGATCGGATCTTTCTGAAACTTACATGTAAGGTGGCTGGGAATAAAACCTCAGGTGAGTTCGAATACCGGCCAAGTCGGCACATTTATCATAGAGTGACGTGCCTTTGATTGCTGAAAATGCCTATTTTGGACTTTGTCATCACTGCTGCCCCTTCAGTTTTGAACGGATCTTGATGAAACTTACAAACAAGGAAGTCAGGCAGAAAGCTTGGAGGAGTTTGAAAACTTGTTTTTGAACTTGTCATCACCATAGCCACTTCATTTTAGATCGGATCTTCTTAGCAAGTCAGGAATAAAAGCTTGAATAAGTTTGAAAACCGGTGAGGTCAGCCTGTTTATCATAGAGTTACATTCTACTTGATTTTCAGAAAATGCTTACCCTGTCATCACCATGTCCTCCTATAAAGCCTTCAGTAAAGGTTGGCACTTCCTTAAACTTTGAATCTGTTAGCTCAGGTGAGCGATACAGGACCAAGCTAGCTTGGTCCTCTTGTTTATAGACTGGGGTAACATTGGCTTGTCGCCAATCATCAGGTACAGTGCCCAGGGCAAGTGATTCATTGAAAATAAAGGCCAGCACAGGAGAAATTTCAGCACTACATTCCTTAAGCACCCTGGCATTCAGGTCATCTGGCCCAGATGCCTTATGTATTTTGAGCTTACCAACAGTTTAGCGACCCCCTTAGAGTCAACTGTTATGTCCACCATAGTAGGGAACGGACTATTACCTTTAGATGGTAGCTCACCATTAGTTTCTCACGTAAATGCAGATTGAAACTGTTTGTTGCATATGTCTGGCCTTATCGCGCAAGTCTGTTTTCAAAATTCCGTTTTCCCTTAGCGAAGTGATCCCAAATGTGTCCTTTTTTAGGGATTTTACAAATGACCAAAACTTTTTAACCTTACTATTCTTCTGGGGGCTATCGGGATCTATGTTGTCATCTTTGAAGGTAAAAATGCTGGAAACATGCTTCCAGTATGCATCTCTAATTACCTTTTGTACATGTGCTCTGAACCTTTTGTAATGGTTCTTAATGTCAGGGCTGCTAGACTTGCGAGCACGAAAATACATCCTATTACGTCTTCTAATGAGGTGTTTGATCGTGTTATCGATCCATGGTGCACTATACTTGGTTTTGGTCATTTTTGTTGGAATAAACCTTTCCATTGCCGTGATTAATTCGGACTTAAAACTGACCCACATGTGGTTGACAGACATGTGTGAGAGGTCAGAGGAAAGGAACGAATCCTTAAATCGCACCATATGGTCTCGCAGACCATACATATCCGCACGCTTGTATAAAAATATTTTACGCGGGGCTTGTCTGATTCGTTTAGCTTTTATATCGTACTCTACAAGGACTACATGTATGTCGTGATCAGCCTTGCCGATCGGGCGCATCCCCTTAACTCGACTAACAGGGGATGGAGAATTTGTGACTAATAAATCAAGGGTTTTATCTTGCCGGGTGGTAATGTTTACTACTTGGGTCAGGCAGTGATCTTTAATTATGTCCAAAAGTTGTTGCTGCGTCTGCCTTTTAGACACCCCATGGGGTACCTGTATGTTGCTCCATTCTATATCTCCACAAATGAAGTCTCCTCCAACCAAAATTTGAGCATTTGCATTTGACATTATCCTAGACAAAGATGAATTGAACGCCTCAAGATATTCTGGATCAATCTGATCTGGTGGGTGGTAAAAGGAACCAAGGTACAGAGTCCTACATCCAAAAATGTTCAATTTACACCAAACTAATTCACAGTTGGTGTCCAACTCCGGAGATTCAGTGCAGAGTAGGTCTCGCTTAAAAGCTACAAAGACACCATCATGTGCATCCCCAACTCTGTCTTTCCAGTTTGCGTCAAATGATTCTGGGAAAATTTCCGAGTTTTTAATCTCTGTGGTTAACCATGAATCATTCCCCAAAATGATGTCTGGGTTTGCCGAGTCAATAATTGTTTGAATTTCAGCCTTTTTATTCTTTATTGACTGACAATTCATAATCAATATTCTAAGGGGATGGTTAAGGACCGCTTTTTTGGTCTTTGGTTTGGCTTCTTTAGACTGCTTCACGATGGGCGAAGAACCCTGCAACCTCGAGTGTATGTAATGTATACCTGCCAGTAATGGTCAAATTTGACCGATCGCAGTATAAGTAGAAAGAAAGGAAAGAAAGACTTGCCGTATAGTATCATAATAGAGCGTGATAGCTCAGTGGTTAGTGCACTTGCCTCTGATGCTAGAGGTCCGGGGTTCAATCCCCGACAGCGGCGATAAAATTTCGGTGTCCAAACACGCTCCATTGGGATCATGTGCATGGTTGAATGTCATAAAGTGCACCGTTCTTCGGATAGGGACTTTAACTGGAGGCCCCCAGTGCAGGGAGAGTCATCCCCTGTGCAGGTTAAAGAACCCTACCATAAGTACATGATTACTGTGTAGGCTTTCATCCTGCAAAACCTGGAGTGTATGTAATGTACACCTGCCAGTAATGGCCAAATGTGACCGATCGCAGTATCAGTAGAAAGAAAGTATCAGTGAGAATTTTGAATATTTATCGTGTAATTAAACTCCTTTCTTCTCCACAAAATTTACTGATCCTTGTCATTTTGTGTTTTTGAAGTATTAAATGATATAGAACCAGTCTCTTCTGACATTTTATTGCACATTTTTTTTGCTTAAAAATCGTTCCTGGTGAAGGTTTATCTAAGGACATGTCACCAGTAAACAATTCTGATTCTGACCAATACGGGCTAGTTGATGCGCTTTATTTAACAAACAGAAATAAGATTAAAGCATATATATTTTTTCCATCCAAATTTATACGAAAAAGAAGCAGTTAAATGTCAAAAATTTATTTGTAAAAACTGTTTTGATAGAATGACAATTTAACAATAGTAATTACAGAAAACAATTAGTGATACATCAACATTAGAGTATGAAATGGGAAGTTTTTTGCCCACCAAATAAAAAGAGGCTAATGACCTTTGACCTTGTGTGACGTAGACTTTGGGTGTGTCTGTTTGAACTTAGGCTTAGCCTAGGTGCAGACTTAAACATTTTTATCAATGTTTAACAAACTGTTGCTGTGCATAAAGGTATCACAGATGAAATGCATCAGTAAACAAGAGATTAGTACCCTATTTTTAGCTCACCTGAGCACGAAGTGCTCAAGGTGAGCTATTGGGATCGCTTTGTGTCCGTCGTCTGTCCGTCCGTCCGTCTGTCCGTCAACAAATTCTTTAAATGACATCTCCTCCTAGGCAAATGGCCGGATTTCAAAATCATTTCACAGAAATGGTCCTCTGGTGACCCTCTACCAAAATTGCTAAAATGGTTCTGCTCCGCTGAACAAAATGGCTGCCAGAGCTAAAAAAAGAAAAACCTTTAAACGACATCTCCTAGGCCAATGTCCCGATTTCAAAATAATTTCACAGAAATGTTCCTTGGGTGACCCTCTACCAAAATTGCTAAAATGGTTCCGCTCTGCTGAACAAAATGGCCGCCACATCTAAAAATAGAAAAACCTTAAAACAACATCTCCTCCTGGGAAAATGGCCGGACTTCAAAATCATTTCACAGAAATGATCCTCTGGTGACCCTCTACCAAAATTGCTAAAATGGTTCTGCTCCGCTGAACAAAATGGCTGCCATAGCTAAAAATAGAAAAACCTTTAAACGACATCTCCTCCTTGGCCAATGTCCCGATTTCAAAATAATTTCACAGAAATGTTCCTTGGGTGACCCTCTACCAAAATTGCTAAAATGGTTCCGCTCTGCTGAACAAAATGGCCACCACATCTAAAAATAGAAAAACCTTTAAACGACATCTCCTCCTAGGCCAATGTCCCGATTACAAAATAATTTTACAGAAATGTTCCTTGGGTGACCCTCTAACAAAATTGCTAAAATGGTTCTGCTCCGCTGAACAAAATGGCTGCCAGAGCTAAAAATAGAAAAACCTTTAAACGACATCTCCTCCTAGGCTAATGTCCTGATTTCAAAATAATTTCACAGAAATGTTCCTTGGGTGACCTTCTACCAAAATTGCTAAAATGGTTCCGCTCAGCTGAACAGAATGGCCGCCACATCTGAAAATAGAAAAACCTTAAAACGATATCTCCTCCTAAGCCAAAGGCCGGATTTCAAAATCATTTCACAGAAATGTTCCTCGGGTGACCCTCTACCAAAATTGCTAAAATGGTTCTGCATTGCGGAAAAAATGGCTGCCAGAGCTAAAAATAGAAAAACCTTTAAATCACATCTCCTCCTAGGCCAATTGCCCGATTTCAAAATAATTTCAAAGAGAGGGTCCTTGTCTGACCCTCTACCAAAATTGCTTAAACGGTGTTGTTTTGCTGAACAAAATGGCCACCAGAGCTAAAAATAGAAAAACTTTTAAATGTCATCTTCCCTAGGCCAATGTCCCGATTTCAAAATAATTTCACAGAAATGTTCCTTGGGAGACCCACTACCAAAATTGCTAAAATGGTTCCGCTCTGCTGAACAAAATGGCCACCACATCTAAAAATAGAAAAACCTTAAAACGACATCTCCTCCGGGGAAAATGGCCAGAATGTTCCTTGGGTGACCCTCTACCAAAATTGCTAAAATTTTTTTGCTCTGCTGAACAAAATGGCCACCAGATATAAAAATAGAAGAACCTTTAAACGATATCTGCTCTAAGCCAATGGCCCGATTTCAAAATCATTTTACAGAAGTGTTCCTCGGGTGACCCTCTACCAAAATTGCTAAAATTGTTCTACTCCGCTGAACAAAATGGCCACCAGAGCTAAAAATAGAAAAACCTTTAAACGACATCTCCTCCTAGGCCAATGGCCTGATTTCGAAATAATTTCACAGAGACAGTCCTTGGCTGACCCCCTACCAAAATTGCTAAATCGGTTCTGCTTTGCTGAACAAAATGGCTGCCATACTTTTGCATAAATGTTCCTATGGTGACCCTCATCTAAACTTGCGAAAATGGTTTTATTCCAATGAACAAAATGGCCACCAGAGTTAAAAATAGAAAAGACCTTTAGATGACAGCTTCTTCTAGGCCAGTGGCTAGATTTGAAAATAATTTTACTGAAATGTTCCTTGGGTGACCTTTTACCAAAGCTGCTAAAATGGTTTCCCTTGCTGAACACAATGGCTGTTGGATATTATTATTTTAGGTCTAGCCTGCCCAGGCAAGGTGGTGCAGTTTGGACCATCTATGCACATGAACTATATTGGTTTCATTTGGTGGCAGGGCTTGAGATGTCTTCTCAGTGTTGGGTAAAATTTCAACAAAATTGGATACAACATCTTCAAAATGACCTAAATAGTGTTGACTGAGTTGTTAAATCTCAATTTAAACTAAAAGGGCATAAGAGGACCAGTCTGATCTGGATCCACACTGTTTGCAATAATGACTTTAAAGTAACCAGCCAACACAAAGCAGAAGATAATTCTGAAGGGTTAAACAGAAACATCTTAATCACTCTTTGAAATTGTACATTTATATAAAAACAACAAGGTTTTAGACCTGTCAAAATATCAACAGGCAGTTGAAGATAGACTATTATACATAGCTCTGTCACTGCTTGCATAATATGGTATGAATCAGTAGGACTCAAATAAACTGTGAAGTGACTAATATTGTTATGCCAGAAGGTATACATACTAAATTGCACTCACCGCCGTAGGTTCGAGCCTTGCTCGGGCCACGTGTGAGACGCCAAGGTCTGCAACGGAAGGTCAGGTGGTTTTTCTCCGGGTACTCCGGTTTTCGCCCACCTCTGATTAACGATCGGCTCGATATGAGTGAAATAATCTTGAAAGGGCCGTAAAACCCAAACAAAAAAAAAACAACTAAATTGCACAGTGACTCTGGCTCTCATTGTATAATAGAAGTCACTTAGAGGTTAGGACCCAGGTGTTTGACCTAGTTATAAACAGAGCTGCAAACATGGGCTAGATAACTACTAGGCTCTTGAAAATAATATAGGTGGCTTAAGGATCTGCGCTGCAGTATACAGAATCAGCACCAAAAACTGTTTATTTTGGATGGAGTGATGTAGATAAGGTGGGTATATGTTGATAGTTAAAGGATAATTTTCCTTATCAATAAAACATATGTTGTGGGTATTTATTAGAACCACCTTGCTCTTAATGAATATATACACACCATACATTTTTATCGAAAAATAGGGGAGACTTTAGCTAATGTACCACTAAATACCCACCATATCTACAGCTCTTTGAACTAAAGATTTGACTGATTGATTGTTTTGGGTTTAATGACACGTCAACCCTTGTGGGTCATTTTGTGTCCTCAGAGAAATGGAGAAAAGAGGTAGGAGAGATAGTAGAAGATATGAAAGTGAGGGACAGAGGAGAAGAGGCAAATGAATGGAAGGAAGTGTATATAGAAACGGAAGAAATAACATTCCCCCCTCTGCCCATACTTGCAGCAAGGACAGTAGGCCTTGTCAAACTGTGAGCCAATATCAGTTGGACACAAAGTTGGACACAACAGTGATGCAAGATACACTTATAGAGATTTAATTACAGTATTAATAAATGAATTCGGAGCCAAGGCACAGAAAAGAATCAAGCTGGCATATAGTATTGGCATGCCTAAATAGTGTTGACATGGATGTAAAGCTCAACACAAACAAACAAATTAACCCTTGCTCTGCTGAGCCTGGATATGCCTTGTCTTTCAAACAATGTAGATTCTGATCAGATGGCTTCTTGGCTTCTAAAGAAGCCATCTGATCAAGATTTACACTTACATTCAGTTTGTGAATTTATAGGAATAAATTACATCCTTTTAACCCAGTTTGTGCCGAAAAATTAGAATGGGATACTGGCAACCCGGGATTGGCAAACAGTGAAGGCCCAGATCAGATGGTGCAGAACTTGACGTTTGATCTGGGCCTACATTGTTTGTAAAAGGTTCTGCCGTTTTCCATATTAGGGGTTGAGGTTGACAAAACAGTGTAGACCTAGAACAGATGCCAAAGAATATGGCCTCTGTCTGATCAAAGTCTACTTTGTTACTAACAGTACCGGAAATTTTGAGTCAGATGCTGCAGAGTGTGGCGTCCAATCGGAATTTACACATTTTGCTTACAGTACAGAAATGTACAAGTAATAAACAAAATGTAAACAGTCTATACCGCAATTCAGGATCATTTTCCTAGCCTATATTCCACACAATTGGCCCACCAGTGCTGTCAGTGCTTTGAAATATGCTATTGTTTCCCAAAATAAAACTGACTTCATAACGAACTTAAGTGTTTATGCTCGAAAATCTAGTGTCATTATTTCCAAAAACAAAACTTAACGTCATTTATATTCAAATACAAAAACTCCAGTGCAAACTAACACAATTTCATGTTATCAGAAAATTAGTGTTAGAAGCTCTATGGTGAAATGGTTAAACTACTTGCCTAATAAAACTAGTTTCATGGATTCAGTCCCATGCTTCTCCACACTTGAGGCGTTTTTGATGCCGAGAATCCACAGCCTTTGAACACAGTGACTGAATTTAAGAAAAATTTTACAAAATCTCCACCTAAGTTCTTAAATGGTTCTGCTACATTGAACAAATAGCACATAGACAAAAATAAAAACATCATCAAACGATAATACAACTTGACTCAGGTGAGCGAATTAGGTCCATCATGGACCTCTTGTTTATTTCGTGCCACCTGTCAAAAAATGACCTATTCAATTCTTATAAGTGCCTCAGGGACTTGGATAAAAAAGTAAGAAGCAGTCACAGCGACATTAACAAGTAAACCAGTTCTGTGTGTGGGTGTTTTTGTTTCTTCTTGTTCAAATTAGTGGCCTCCTCCCCTAGGGGCTTGCAGAAATAGATTGGGCTGCATGATGGTTCTACCGAGAGCTGAAACTACTGATAAATGGCTTAGAAGGTCTAAGTTGCCCAGGCTAAGTAGTGCCAGTCAGACCGTCCATGCATAAAATTATAAACCTTGTAAGCTCCATTCGGCGGCAGGACTTGAGATGTCATTTCATCTCAATGTTGGGTATAAGTCCCAAAGCATCATTTTCAAAATGACCTGTAGGGTGTTGACAGGGACATTTAACCTTCAATTCAAACAAACAAAGCAAATTAGAAATACTGCAAGTCAGGAAAGCTAATATAAATATTTAATTCAATTCAGTCCAAAAATATGAGCATCAAAGGGGGAAAAAAAAAGAAAAAAAAAGGACCGTCAAATATCAATGGCATACTGGACTGTTACTGGCAGACAACTTTTGTTGAGGAAGAGCATGTTAAGGGTAGGGTAGGGTATGTGGAGGAAGAGCATATTAAAGAGTAGGGTCAGGTCGGGCAGGGGTCTCACAGATTTGATCATTTCCCAGGGATGCAGACTAACAGTAACAGATGCCCAAGGTGCCTCAATTTTTGGCCTGTGCACCTAAGTTCTGAAAGAAAATGCATTTTAACAATTACTTTTAAATGAAAAATGTGCATTTATGACAGTCTGGATGCCCAAAGCAGAATGCTTATTCAGTAGTCCTGTTTCCCCTGCTTTATGTGCTGAGGATAGTGTAGTTAGGTTCACCTCTCTTGTGAGAGCTGAGGTCTAATTTTTATCCCCCGACTGAATAGGTTCGGGGGATATAGCAACCAGCCTGGGGTCTGTCCATCCATTACGCAACCTTGTGATGGCCATAACTCCTATACCCTTTGAGATTCATTGATGGCTCTTGGCACAATTGTTCACAAGGCTGAGACGGCATGTCATGCTAAGAACCAGAACTCTGGATGCCATACTTTTTTAGTTATCTCCCCTTTTAATAAAATAGAATGACTACTTTGTGATGGCCATAACTCCAATACCCTTTGAGATATATTGATGGTACCTGGCACAGTTGTTCACAAGGCTGAGATGGCGTGTCATGCACAAGAATCAAAACTCTGGTTGCCATACTTTTTGAGTTATCTCCCCTTTTAATAAAATAGAATGACTACTTTGTGATGGCCATAACTCCAATACGCTTTGAGATATATTGATGGTACCTGGCACAGTTGTTCACAAGGTTGAGATGGCGTATCATGCACAAGAATCACAACTCTGGTTGCCATGGTTTTTAAGTAATCTCCCCTTCCAATAAAATAGAGTGACTACCTTGTGATGGCCATAACTCCAATACCCTTTAAGATGTATTGATGGTACCTGGCACAGTTGTTCATAAGGCCAAGACAGTGTGTCATGCACAAGAACCACAACTCTGGGAGCCATGGTTTTTGAGTTATCTCCCCTTCCAATAAAATATAATCACTACCTTGTGATGACCACATCTCCAATACTCCTTGAGATATATTGATGGTACTTGGTACAGTTGTACATGAGGTAAAGCAGGTTTGTCATGTGCAAGAAACACAACTCTGGGTGCCCTGGTTTTTGAATTATCTCCCCTGACAATATAACCTTGTGATGGCCATAACTCCATTACCCTTTGAGATATATTGATGGTACTTGGTACAGTTGTACATGAGGTTAAGCAGGTGTGTCATGTGCAAGAAACACAACTCAGGGTGCCCTGGTTTTTGAATTATCTCCCCTGACAATATAACCTTGTGATGGCCATAACTCCATTACCCTTTGAGATATATTGATGGTACTTGGCACAATTGTATACAAGGTTGAGACAGCGCTTCATGCCTAAGAACCACAACTCTATGTGCTACGGTATTTGAGTTATCTCCCCTTCCAATATAACAGTATGACCACCTTGTGATCACTGTACCTCCAATACCCTTTAGACATATTAGTGGTACTTGATGCAGATGTACATGAGGTTAAGCAGGTGTGTCATGCTCAAGAATTACAACTGTTGGTGCTGTTGTATTTGAGTTATCTACCCTTCCAATATAACAATATGACCAGCTTGTGATCACCATATCTCCAATACCCTTTTAGACAAATTGATGGTACTTTGTGCAGAAATACATGAGCTTAAGCAGGCATGTCATGTGCAAGAACCACATTTCTGAAAGCCCTTGGTTTTTAGTTATCTCCCCTAACAGTATAATCTTGTGATGGCCATAACTCCAATACTTTTGTGATATATTGCTGGTTTAATTCTGGTGCACTTTCTATTGGTGAACAATCTTCTGAAGGCCATATTGGCTTTTGGTTGGGGGATTTGCCATCTCTTCCGATGGCTATTTTCTATGTCGCAGGTGATAGGTCCTGGTGAATGAATGTTACTCGACATGTCACTGGTAAAAACTCTGATCACAAAATACTTACTTTACATCTGAACACAAAAATCCCTACTTTTGCACACAGTGCAAATCCAGATCAAATGGCTTCTGAGGAAGCAATCTGACCAGGAGCTTCACTGTTTGTCATTCAGTTTGCAGACTTGAATGAATACATTATATCATGTAATCTTATTGGTGGATATTTGAAATGAGTGCGGCCTAATTAATTTATTCAGTGGGATAAGGGTTCAAGTGGGGTTACAAGGGTACTCATAGGACAGACTTGTTAACATACAACACTCAGTATTCTAGTAGTTTCGCTGAATGATGTTTAACCCATTACGATAACACATCCATACAACTTGGTTCATTCTTTCATATCGCCAAAATGTCTACTTTTCCAATGAAAATTTGTTATACTTTTCTTATTTGTACACTAAACATAAGTTGTGGGTGCTTGTTAGAACCGCCTCATTGAGGCAGTTCTAACGAGTACCCACAACCTATGTCTAGGAGAAGAAATAATGTGTATCCCTGTAAAGTTGTAAACCTGACTTTTCTCTATATAAAGTGTGGTTCAGGGGGGTGTTGACTGTTCATTTCACAGACTTGTTCATGTGATGCCCATTTTGTGCCAGAAACCCCAAAACTGGGGTAATTGGTAAACCGTGCAGGCCCAGATCAGACGCCACAGAATGTTTGCAAAAGGTTCAGCCATTTTCCAAATAATTTTGGAGTAAACACAACCTGACATCCCTAAATTTTGAAATGGACTTGTGCTACATGTGTATCATACAGTATGTATAAGGTGGAAGATTCCAATCAGTACATTATAGGTTGAATTAACTGATGATAGACCGCCACAAAATTTTAGCTGAGTTCAACCCTATCACTTGTGTTCCAGGAGCGCTGTGGTGCAGTGGTAAAGCATCCCATTTGAGATCGAGGGATAGTCGTTTCGATCCCTGCAAGAGCCAAGTGTTGTTTCTTTGATTTGTTTGTTTGATTTGAGGTTTAACGTCCCCGTCAACACAGTATAGGTCATTTTGCAGACGTTGCTTCCAATTTTGTGGGACTTTTACCCGACATTGAGATGAAATGACATCTCAAGCCCTGTTGCCCACTGAAACCATAGGGTTTATATGCATGGACGGTCTGCCTCACACCGCGGTTCCTGGACAGGCTTAGATCCTCTAAGCGGTTTACCAGTACTAGTGTATGGACGGTTTCAGCTCTGCATGGAAGCATCATGCAGCCCATATATTTCTTCAAGCCCGATGGGTGTCTCCTTGAGCAAGAGACTTTATCCACATTGCTTAGTACTGGTTTCTACTCGGAAAAGAGGGCCACATGGAAGATCAGTACTACATGTATCTATAAATAAGGTCAATTATTATTATTATTATCATCACAGGTCACAGAATGATGTTGTAGCAGAAGGGAAATGTCTGGCCTGTTCAGATGTGCTGGGGACATTCTCTTTGATGACAATGAACCCCTGCCAGGACAAATAAGCAATGTACAGTTGAAAAAGTTTTCCGAGACCAGCAACTTCCTGCAGTACCTGCGACCTCTTACACCAAAGTACCCATATTTCTTTGCTCAGATCAGAGCTCTTGGTAAGAGACATTTTTCTGAACATTTTGATACGAACTTCAGGTTCAATCAGGAACCAACTATAGTTCATAGTTTTCCCCAGAGGTGGTGTGGCAAGGAAACCCATTACGATAACACATCTGTGCGACATAATGCACAGATCCGAAAATGGCTACTTTTTTTGAGAAAATCCGTGATTTTTTTCTTAGTTATACTGCAAACATAGTTTGTGGGTGCTTGTTAGAACCGCCTCAATGAGGTGGATCTAATGAGTACCAACAACCTATGTCTTGGAGCAGAAATAAGAAAAATAATGTGTACACCCGTAAACCCTAGTTTTCACTATATAAAGTGGGGTTTGGTTTAAACAATAATTTCAATAAAGTAAGAACATGTTTAAATAACATCAATACAAATTTCATGACAGGATTTGAAAACAAGCTATAGGCTTATGTGAATCATCTCCTGAGAGTGGGGTTTAAGGGGGTGTTCATTTCAAGGACTCGTTCACGTGACGCTTGGGGTTAGATATCTAGATAATCCCAATTTGACACAGGGGTGGGGTCTTGGAGGATGCCTAAATGGCAAATTCTAAGAGAAAAAGAATCATTTGCAAATTTAATGCCCACCCGAGGGTATTTTGACCTGAATTTGTGATTGTAGGAAAGAATTGGACATAGTTTTCAACAATGTCTTATTCCCAGGGTAATCCTGTGCCCCTATTCTCTTTGGGGAAACATTGCTATATGAATCATAATTGTAGGATAGTTAGTATTGAAACATTTCTTTCAACCCATTCTGTTGCCAACATTACCATAAAAATCCTAAAATTTCGGACAACTTGGGGACTTGCTGTAATTCTCCTAAAATTTTAACAAATTTGTTTCATGATCCAGCAATGAGTCCAAAAGGTGCCAGCAGAATTGCAAACAGATACAAAATCAGGAAGTTATTTGCACTTGTATTCGAATTTTGGAACAAGTATGGTAATGAGTTAAGGTGTCTGAATATTTAGGGAAAATATGTAACATTAAATAATCTTGAAAGGGCTGTAACCCCGCCCCACAAAAAACAAAAAAAAAAAACAAATAAAAAATAAACAATATGAAAAACAAAACAAAACAAAAAAACAGGATATATGATAAATATAATCCTGTTTTCCATTCTGCCAAGATGTTTTAATAGAAATAGAATCACTACTCATGCAAATACAAATGTACATGTAGTTGCAGCTTCAGGGTTGAGGATCCAAATATTTTTGGGAAATTACAGTATATACATGTATTTATATATTTTAACAGCTCAACAGAGTAAAATAACCATTGGTATAGCTGGACCAGACATAGACAATGATGCTCACCCAGGACACTGGAATAATACAGTTGGTTACCATAGTGACACAGGAAAGTGTTTCACCTCACATGTGGACACAGCAAACACCAAGGGGGAGAAATTCTCTATTGGTAAGGTTTTGCATTTAAATCTACAAATCCTTGATACATGTATCTCATTTATCTTTGCAACATTTTTTCATTGGGATCAACTATGAAATGAGTCATTGCATCATAACGCTACATTATGACCTGGGCTCCCAGCGAAGACAGATAATCCTGCACAACCACTCAATATTATCAGAGCTGGTATTTGACCATTAATATGCTGAGAAAAGCTGTATCTGAAATAGATGTCTGTTTACTACTGTTTTCAATATGCATTAGACTTTCAGTCAAATGTAGCAGATCAAAGGGATGAATCCTGATGTAATTTCAGAGGTCAGTGCACTAGAAAGATACATCAAACTTTCACCAAACTCTTTGCACTCCAGACTTGTCGCAGGTGATTGACTCATGATATACTATCTTGTTTGTTTCTTTTATTCATGGTTTAACATCCCCGCCAATACTGTTTAGGTCCTTTTGGAGATGTTGCTTCCAATTTTGTAGGACTTTTACCTGACATTGAGATGAAATGACATCTCAAGCCCTGCCAGCCAATGAAACCATATGGTTTATATGCATGGATGGTCCAACTCACACCACATTTCCTGGGCAGGCTTAGAGCCTCTAAGCGGTTTACCAGTACTCATGTGCACTGTCGGTTTCAGTTCTGTGTGGAAGCATCATGCAGCCCAATCTTTTTCTCCAAGCCCCAATGGGTGGGGGCGAATGATAGACTATCTCTTATTGGACATGTGGTAATTTCTGAAAGTGGAAATTGTATCTGATTGGATACCTGCACACTTGTTGTGTCACAATCTGTCTAGAACTTTTCTATCCTTGTCAGTTTGTGACATCATTTAAAGGATGCATAAGCAGCTTTGAAATGACAGTTATTGAGTATCATGTCCACTCCAAAGTCTAATGAATATTGAAATCGGTAGTATCTCATCTGCTGAATCTTCTTGCAAACATTATAAAAACATTTTTGCATACAGGCAAACAGTGTGGATCCAGAGCAGACGGCTCCTGTCAGGAAAAAGTAATTTACATTATGTATGAAGACACCTCAACTCCTTACCATACTTGTTCTAAAATTTGTACAAGTATGGTAAGGTTTTTTTTCACATTATCATACTTTACAGTGAGGTAGCCCCTAAAGTGCCAAATATAATCAGGGCTGGAAAATTCTTCAAAATTTCACTCATCCAGCATGACCAAGGGCATGTACATTTAGGTAAATTTCATAGGGACTAGACAAAAAAAAATATTTACTCGTCATGGCAATTGGACAAGTGGCATTTTACAGTCCTGATAACTCAAGCAGACAACTCTTACAAATATCAGTATCCTCCTTTAATTTTCTGAGAAAATAAGGCTTCTCATTTCATGTTAATTGTCTGCAAGCTAAAAAAAAACGGTATGCTTAGCATTTTATGTGAACTGGATTTACTGTTTTTGGAAGATTATCAGAAATTAGAATATTGTCTACTTTAATTCAAGGGTTAGAAAGAGTTATTTTTTAAATTAATGATTTAGGTGACATGTTTGGAGTGTTGGTGACCTATTTTGGAGACAAGATGTCCACAGTTATGTTCCTCAAGAATGGTCTTCCAGTTGCTACAAGGTAGGGAATGTTCTGTTTGGGTAAATAAATAATGGATAAGGATGAGGTGGGAATTTCAATTTGGTGATAAAGGATTATTTTTGTCACTTCCCCATTAAAAACCTATTATGTGTGTATTCATTTGAACTGCCTCAGTGTTGTGAGTATTGTTCAATTGAACTGCCTCAGTATTGTGGGTATTCATTTGAACTGCCTCAGTATTGTGGGTTTTCATTTGAACTGCCTCAGTGTTGTGGGTATTCATTTGAACTACCTTAGTATTGTGGGTATTCATTTGAACTGCCTCAGTGTTGTGGGTATTCATTTGAACTGCCTCAGTATTGTGGGTATTCATTTGAACGGACTTAATATTGTGGGTATTCATTTGAATGGCCTCAATATTGTGGCTATTCATTTGAACTGCCTCAGTGTTGTGGGTATTCATTTGAACTGCCTCAAATATTGTGGGTATTCATTTGAACTACCTCAGTATTGTGGGTTTTCATTTTAACGGCCTCAATATTGTGGGTATTCATTTGAACTACCTCAGTATTGTGGGTTTTCATTTGAACTGCCTCAGTGTTGTGGGTATTCATTTGAACTGCCTCAGTATTGTGGGTATTCATTTGAACGGACTTAATATTGTGGGTATTCATTTGAATGGCCTCAATATTGTGGCTATTCATTTGAACTGCTTCAGTATTGTGGGTATTCATTTGAACTGCCTCAGTGTTGTGGGTATTCATTTGAACGGTCTCAATATTATGGCTATTCATTTAAACTGCCTCAGTATTGTGGGTTTTCATTTGAAATGCCTCAGTGTTGTGGGTATTCATTTGAACTGCCTCGGTATTGTGGGTATTCATTTGAACTGCCTCATATGTTGTGGGTATTCATTTGAACTGCCTCAGTGTTGTGGGTATTCATTTGAACTGCCTCAGTGTTGTGGGTCTTCATTTGATGATGATGATGATGATGATGATGATGATGATGATGAAGCTTTCATGTTTAACGACTCTTCAACCCTCTTTATGGGTCATAAGCGTCAATCGGTTAATGATCAAAGGTGGGTATTCATTTGAACTGCCTCAGTATTGTGGGTATTCTTTTGAACTGTCTCAGTGTTGTGGTTATTTATTTGAACTGCCTCAGTGTTGTGGGTATTCATTTGAACTGCCTCAGTGTTGTGGGTATATATTTGAACTGCCTCAATGAGGCAATGCAAGAACTGCCTCAATGTGGCAATTCAAAAAATACCCATAACACTAACCAATGTTGTGGGTATTTATTTGAACTGCCTTGTTGACAATATTGGTTTATATGGATAAAGAAGGCAAGTTATCCTCAAATGTCCACATTATCTGGAGCTATGGTAATTTTTTTAGTTGTTAAACTATATATACAGTCAAATTTCAATGACTCAGACACCTTTGGGGTCATCATCATCATCATCGGATTTTTGATTAACATGCAGGCAGAGGGGCAACATCCAGAAATGTGGGCCCCCTTCCAGGTAGCTGGCTTGCTGCTCGCATTGTCATAGGAATTTTTTCTAGGTTAGGATAGTTCAAGTCACTGAGGGTTAATCACAGTGCCAGGTCAGAACTCAGAAGGCATACTGGGGATGATTTAGGGGATAAATGTATTCAAAATTGTCATTTGGGGAGGTAAATCAGAGGTTTTACGGTCAGAAATTTCGTTTTACGGCGACACGTTAGCGGAGCCGTAAAACGTAATTTGCGACCGTAAAATTGACGATTTATCTCCCCAAATGACAATTTTCAATACAGTTATCCCCATTCTAATGCACTTATTCGTGTGTTTTGTTAAAAATTGTACTATTCTGCACAAGGGGGCAAGCGCTGTGAGCTGCGTAAAACCAAATGTCAGCCAATAAAAAGCGACGTTACGTGATGACGTCAGGTTTCCGACAGTATATCGCAGAATATACTATCGCAAATTTTTGACGTTATCCAATCAGGCGTCGCGTTACATACGCAAGTGCATTAGAATTAGGGATCTTTTTTTGGGAAAAAACTTTGTTAGGCATTTTATCAGTTACCCCCTATATTAATTGCATTGTAACACCTTACCTTGACTTGATAAAGATATGCTGCATGAATGTCATGCATCCCTACCCATCGGGGCTTGGAGAAATAGATGGGCTGCATGATGCTTTCATGCAGAGCTAAAACCGACTGCACACGAGTACTAGTAAACCGCTTAGAGGATGTAAGCCTATTCAGGCAAAGTGTTGCTGGTCTGACCGTTCATGCTTATAAACCCTATTGGTTTCATTAGGCAAACAGGGTACGAGATTTCATTGCATCTCCATGAGGGTCAAAACCCCACAAAATTGGAAGCAGCATCTCCAAAATGACCTATACAGTGTTGAGTGAGTGAGTGAGTGTTTGAATTTTACGTCTCACCAACAGCTAAGGTCATACGGAGACAGGACCTCGGTTTAAAGACTCATCCGAAAGTCTGGAGAAGCCCGGGATCAATCGTGTGATCCCTGGTTTACAAGGCGAGTAGTATAACCACTGCACCACGGAGGCTTCTATATATACAGTGTTGAAGGGGATGTTAAACCTCAAATCAAACGAAACAAATACATGTATCTCAGGCTATCTCAGGACAACTGAGCTTTAACAGGTCAATGTGACCTTGCAATTTTATGAATGACTTTTGAAAAAGAATGACAAAAAATGTTATTATTACTGGACAAACCTGGTATTCCCTTTGTACCAATATTTGGAATCACTCCCATTATTCTTTGACCTGTTTACATTTGAGCCAACTCCCAGGAATGGGACCTATCACATCTTTCATTGGCATTGCAATTTAAGGTGAATTCATACACATTCGTCAAGAGAGGTGATTCTTCCAAAAATTTTTTTGTCTTCATTATTGGTAGTGGTCTAATCTTGAAAGAAAGAATTTGCACCTCAGGAACAAGTTATTTCCTTTAAAAATAGAGCCCTTTTTAAAATGTTACTGTTTACAGAATAACATGCAGGAAATCACACAAGACTGTCTCCCGGGCAAAAATGTAGAAAATACATTTGGTGCACCTATTCCAGTTAAAAATTACATGCACAAGTTTTCTGGTTCTTTGCAAACAGTATTTAAGGGGAATGGGAATTCCTGGCACATTTTCTGCCATTTTTTCAAAGGGAGACAACTTTCAGGACTTCCTGTTCGCCTTTCTATAGGCTCACTCCCGCTGAAAAAGGTGTCTACTCTTAAAGGAAAGAATTTGCTCCTCAGGAGCAAATTCTTTCCTTTAAGAGTTGACCCCTATTGACATGGGCGACAAATATTTTTGCAGGAGTGTACCCATTCCCCTTAAACAATCTGTTAGGCTTCACCTTAACCTGTACATTTTTATGCCCCCGCCAAGCAAAGAATGGTGGTAAGGGCATATAGCGTTGCCCCTGTCCGTCCGTGCGTCCGAAACTTAAACGTGGTCAATAACTTCCTTATTTCTTGATGGATTTTAAAATGACTCTGCAGAAATGTTAACAATCATGAGACGACGTGTCACATGCAAAACCCAGGTCCGTACCTCTAAGGTCAAGGTCATACTTATAGGTCAAAGGTAAAAAAAAGGGTCCAAAACTTAAACGCAGTCAATAACTTTCTTATTTGTGGATGGATTTTGAAATTACTTTGTAGAAATGTTAACCATCATGAGACAATGTGTCGCGTGCAAAACCCAGGTCGGTACCTCCAAGGTCAAGGTCATACTTAGAGGTCAAAGGTCAAAAAAAGGGTCCGAAACTTAAACGCAGTCAATAACTTACTGATATGGGATGGATTTTGAAATTACTTTGAAAAAATATTAACCATCATGAGTTGATGTGTCTTGTGCAAACCCAGATCCGTTTCTCCAAGGTCAAGGTCATACTTAGAGGTCAAAGGTAAAAAAAAAATGGTCCGAAACTTAAATGCAGCCAATAACTTTCTTATCTCTGGATGGATTTTGAAATTACTTGGCAGAAATGTTGGCCATCATGAGACAATCTGCCTCACACAAAACCAAGGTCCTTACCTCCAAGGTCAAGGTCACACTTAGAGGTCAAATGTGAAAAAGGGTCCAAAACTTAAACACGGTCAATAACTTTCTATGGCTGAATACGAACATAGACATATTTTCAGGCGGGGCATCCGTGTTTTATGGACGCATTTCTAGTCTTTACAGTAGTTGAAATAAGAGCATGTGCAACAGTCCAGGATAACCTGTTTTGGTGCTCGGACTGGTAATGGTTAGCGGTGCTGTGTCCAGTTGACCAACTGATGTTTGGCAGTCCATTTCTTTATTTAGGTTATCTAAATCGGAAACATAAATAGTCCAAACTGTATTTGCAATGGCTAATTTGATTCGCTGAACACATTATATTGATGAAGGTCTCATTTCTAGAGCAAATGACAATCTTGTTTTCCCTTCATTTTTCAGAGAAAATGAGGTTTGACATTACACTAGGATTCCTTTGCCTTAGCAGACAGTTCCTTATGTAATGTCAAGACTTGTTTACGTTGAAAAATAAAAAAAAAGTGCTTTGAAAATGCCATACGCTAGTCGTGATTAGTGCATGACAGATCAGATATCAAAACCAGTGGACTAGTCAAAGTAGTGGCAGACCAGTAGCTGTTGCACCCCCGCCCATCGGGGCCTGGAGAAATAGATTTGGCTGCACAGTGCTTCTGTGCAGAGCTGAAACCCACTGAACTTCAGTACTGGTAAACAGCTTAGGTCTAAGCCTACCCAGGAAAAGTGGTGCGAGTCGGACCGCTCCTTAAACCCTGGCGGTTTCTATGGACGGTAGGGCTTGAGATGTCATTTCATCTCAATGTTGGGTAAAAGTCCAACAAAATCGGAAGCTACATCTCCAAAATGACCTTTAAAGTGTTGATGGGGATGTAAAACCTCAACTCAAACAGACAAGACCAGTAGCTGTTGAGGTTAGCTGGTCCTGTGGAACAGCAGGCATTTGATTCTTTGAAAATCCCTATCTTACCTATGCAATATTTACCTATTTCATATTGGTGGGTTGATAAATTTTTTCAGGTATCTGTTTGAACCAGATCACAGCAAGTACTTCCCTACAATCTGTTTAGAGAATGGGCCCATTGACCTTGGTATTATGTGGCCTGAAGCTGCTATGGGAGTGCCAAAATTTGATGAGGTGAGCTGTTTAGCTTTTAAAGGGAAATACACTTTGAATTTTCTGTCAAAATGATGCTTCATATGCACCTGGATTGCACAGGGGTATGTCACTTTTTCACCACTGCAGCCTGAATTTTGAACCCATGGGCTAGTTGTTCAAAAATAACGACATCAACAGTTAATGTATTGTTAAAACTTTGATGAATGAACTAGGTAAATATTCTTATATTTTTGCTGAGAAAATATGTGAGTAGCTTTTGCAATTCCAAAAGCTAATCACATGTTTTCAGCAAAAACTTGAGTAGCTTTTGCAAATCTACTCACACATTTTTCAGCAAAAATATCACTATATTAGATATTGCACTTTCTAGAACAGTTAACATTTTGACCACTAACAAACTTGATATGCTAATGATGGTTTGAACGTCCAGGCCCTGATGTACAGTAGGCATTGTGTCAGGCCAGTGGTTGCCCATTCAAGCCATTCAAGCTTGGTAGTTTTTACTTGGTACTCCTTTTTCCTTGTTTTGTGTTAAACCACAATAGGCCAATATTTTCACCTTTCAGAATGCTGAAACAGGTTTGCGCAAGCTTTTTGTTTAACACAAGAGAAATAAATTATGGTAAACTTTACCTTAACTGCTCTCTAAGTGAAGCAGCAGACGACAAATTGTTGATATTTTTCTTATTTTTCCTAGAAAAAAGGACTTGGCATCTCATGCAAATTGTCAATTTGCATGAGATGTCAGATCCTGTTTTCTTTGAAAATCAGAAAAATATTTCAAATGTTGTCTGCTGCAAAAAAATACCCAGCATGCAGAGCATTAACTCATTTTGTATTGAATGGAATCTCCCACTTTATATATAGCATGCGTCCATGTTGAAATTAGGGTTGTGAGTTTGGTTTATTTTTAGAAATTTTATTAACCTTTTTTGTATCAAATGGAATCTTCCACCTTATAAATAGCACAAGTTCATTTCAAAATTGAGGGGTCTCAGGTTGTGTTTTCTTCAAAATTTATTTGGAAAATGGCTGAATGTTTGCAAACAGTGTAGGCCCTGATCAGATGTTGCATTCTGTGGTGTCTGATCTGGGTCTGCACTGTTTGCCAGGGTATCCATTTTGGGGTTTCCGGTACAAAATGGGTTAAGAACTTTTATGCACAAATGTAGTATCTCACTGTGTCAACAGTGTTTGCTGGTCATTCAGCTGTATTTGGACACAACCAGGAGGCCTCGGTACCTCAGTCGGATGTGCATCTGACTGGTGATCAGGAGGACGCGGGTTCAATTCTTGTCTGGGTCGGCAACATCCTTTCGTGGAGATTGGTCATGAAATCTTTTCTACGGTCATTCTCTCCCTTCTGCTGATTCAAGAAGGGCAGTTGTAAGTTTCTGGCGAAAGAATGTGCACTGTACTGGTTAACCACTTACGTATAAGCTTGCCCAGGAAAAGTGTGGATAGGTAAACTGACCGGCTCAAAAATTACCTAAAATAGTGTTGACTGGGCTGTTAAACTCCAATACAAACAAACAAGACACAACCAGTAGATTCTAATGAGTACACACAGCATACATTTGCAAAATAAAAGACTAAAATCTCCTTAATTATTCCCCACTATTTCTTATGTAAAGGATTTCGCTAGGGCCTCAAGAATGGGTTTGACACATCCATGGTAAATGAGCCATCGGTGTTTAAGCCATCGGAGTTCTACTGTATAATGATTTTAAATCAGATTCTTTTGTTGTAGAAGTTCATAAAAAGGTTCAGTAGGAAACAAAGGGTACTCAATGACATTGTCATGGTCAAAGATTAAACTGCATTTCATAGGTCCCTCACTGAAGGGGAGGTGGGGGCATTTTTTTTGGTGCGAATCACATCTGCGTATGTGTAGGCGTATACTTCGCCGTGACACTTTCTTGTGTGCAAGATATCTCATGAACTACTGGGTGGATTTTAATCAAATTTGCATTGTTATAACATTTGGACAGGATGAAGAACTGGTTAGTTTTTGGTGACCTTGACCTTATTTTCAAGGTCACAGCCATGCTAAATAGGTCAAATTTATGCTTAATATAAGTTGTGTGCAGTATACCGGTATCTCATGAACTACTGGGTGAATTTTAATCAGATTTGCATGGATATAACATTTTGGTGAGGATGAAGAACTGATTAGGTTTTCATGACCTTGACCATGTTTCAAGGTCACAGCAGTTGTTAAATTATGAGTAGTGCTAAAAAGAGGTTGTGTATTTTTGTTCTAGAAAAATATGTTGAACTGGATCAAGGACCCCAGTATGCATTATGATATGATAAAGAATGAGTTTGCTTACAACAAACAGCTGCCTGAGGTCTCTGTTCAGAGTCCACAACCTTTGACTAGAGGTAAGATTTGTTTGGGACAATAAATGCACATAAACACTACAGTAATTTGATCTGCCACATTATATCATGTAGAATAAATGTTTCCAGTTCAAAATATCACACAAGACACAGCGTTGAGTGCAATGCCAAGATATTGGAACATCTTCAAGATGTGATACCATGCAGTAAATCAATTTTCTGTAGTGATAATCTGTATATTGTAAACCTTTTTGGTTCCAATAAACGTAAAATGCAGAAAATTTTGAAGTTACATTACATTCAGAAAATGACAACCTCATGTTTACACATCTTGTTCTGTGTTAAACATGGCTGCTTCGCATATGTATGTTATGCATATAATGTTATGCATTGCATAATGTTATGCATGTATGTTATGCATGTTATGCATATAATCCCTATCAGTTTCATTCGGTGGCAGGGCTTGAGATGTCATTGCATCTCAATGTTGGGTAAAAGTCCCATAAAATTGGAAGCAATGTCTCCAAAATGACATATACATTGTTGATGGGGATTTTAAACCTCAAATCAAGCAAACAAAACACATGGTTGCTTTCTAACCTTGCAGCAAATGAGGACCTCACAGCTAGTCTCATTTTAAAGGATGGTGATACAGAATGGGAAACAGTAATAGGGTGATATGTGATTCTATATTTTTGTGTTGAAAAACAGGTAGTAGACAGTAGTATTTTTTTTGGCATATAATAAAACTCTTAATGATCCATTTTTCCTGAATAGAATGTTAATGAAATAGATCAGCTCTGGCTTGAGTAATTGAGTAATGTATCACTGTTTGGAGGTCTGTTGTAAAATAGATCAAATCACAAGTGCATAGCACGAGTGAATTGTCTACTTACAACTGACCGATAAACATTGATTTTTCTCAATAAATCACGGCACTAAAGCTGCCCTTATTAGATCCTAGTACACTAAAAGTCGACAAGATTCTTTCAGATTCTACCTATCTTAAGGAATCCTGTCAATATAAGTGACTGTATCATATGGGATGACCTGTTTTCATAGCATATCTAATACAAGAAAATGACGCCACAGCGTCAGATGTCAAGGTAACAATGAATGACATCATGGAACGGGATAAAAAGGCTGCTCTACACATCTGGCTCTTCTGCCCAGTGATTTATCACTCAATATATCACTAGACTTTACCATTGGCTATATAGGCGACCAGTGTTAGAATAAATCTTAGATATAGCAGGAGTTCACTTCGAAATAATAGGGGTGTCATGAGAGTTACCGTGAAAAAAGAATCAAACACCTTGAGGACTTGATGTTATTCTCCTAAAATTTTAACATAGTTGTTTCACAATCCAGCAAGGAGTCTAAAAGGTGCAGACGGAATGGTAAACAGTATAGACCCTGATCAGACTGCTCCTTCAGGAGCAGTCTGATCTGGGTCTACACTGTTTGCTTATGCATGTCTGTCCCAATATCCAAATATTTTTCTTTTTACTGCATGAAAACATATGTTGTGTGTACTCATTAAAAGCACCTTGGCATATGTTTTCATGCAGAAATAAGAAAAATATCAGTATTTTGCAGATGAAAAAAGAGCCTTATCTGGAGCTAAGGCAAAAGTATGTTTTTAGATGGTCTTAACAATGGAGATGAAAGTAATCAGAAAAAATTGGGTTTAGCTGAAACAAAGAAGCAAAGTGGTCTTAATAATTGTGGAATTTTACTGGAGATATCAACATTGTAGACTGAAATTGAAATGTTCTTGAGGGCTGATTGGCTGATTATATCTAACCCTTTTTGTACCGGAAAACCCTAAATGGGTATGGTATTAATCATATGTATTCAGACAGACAGGCCTGAGCAAACAGTGTAGACCAAGACGAGATAACACAGAATGTGGCATCTCATCAGGGTCTACACTTTCCCTTTCATCTAGCGACCTTTAGACACAACATCGAATACTGTAATATACTTGGTTTAAATTAAAGAACAAGTTTGGTAAGGCATTGAAGTGTCTGAATACTTAGGGTAATTTGAAAACAGTGCAGGCCCAGATCAGACACCAAAGATTGCCACTTCTCATCAGGACCTACACTGTTTCCAAAAAGTTTAGCCAATTTCCATATCAATTTTTAAAAAAAAAAATAAATAAAAAGACACAACCTGATGCCCCTAAATTTTGAAATGGGCTCCTACTGTTTATAAGGTGGAAGCTTCCATTTGTTAGAAAATGGGTTAAAACAGGTTTTTCATATGGTACAAAAGAATCAGGCAGTCACACCTCAGTAGCCATATTGGGATATGTATTTCCACTACACAGTCTTATATAACCCTAGAGAGTGCTTAGATATTTATCTCATACCATGATGAATCCTGATGTTATGAGATGTGACCGTATGTCAGAATGTCAGTAAGTCCAATGAATATCGATAGTGTACTGTCGTGTCAAAACTGTTTCACTGTACTGACAGGACATTATTTGTTGTTTTCTTCAAATAAAGTATTTCAAGTACAGTTTTGCCATTTAACCCAGAAACCCCAAAATGGGTAATTGGCAAACAGTGCAGGCATAGATCAGATGCTGCAGAATGCAGCATCTGATCAGGGCCTACACTGTTTGCAAAATGCTGTCATTTTCCAAATAACTTTTAGAGAAAACAAAACCTGACACCCTGAATTTTTGAAATGGACTCCTGCTATGTAAAAAGTAGAAGATTCCATTAGATTAGACTTAATTCTAGCTGGTCTTAATAGCGGAATTTTATTGTATTTGAATGTACCCACCTTCTTAAAATTTTCCTTTGCTACAGATATGGTTCATTATGATGTCATCATTCAAGATGCAGTGAATGGAGAAAGCCCTGCTGTTGGCATAGCAACCTGCAGCCCACTTAAACCCTCACCCACATGTGTTCTACTCCGAGATTACTTCAGATGGAAAGCTGACGGCAAATGTAAGTTGTGTTTAAATGGAGTGCATAGCTACACACAAATACCGTAATGGTCCTAAGTATTTGGACAGATAGGCCTAAGCAAGGAGCAGTCTGATCAGGGTCTACTCTGTTTGCCATTCTGTCTGCACCATTTGGACTCCTTGCTGGATCATGAAACAAGCTTGTTAAAATGTTAAAATTTTAAAAGAATTATGCTAAGTCCTCAAGGGGTCTAAATTTTTAGGATTTTTACAGAAGTTGATAATATAACGGCTCAAATGCCTTTGGGACCATGAAAATTTGTTTGAGACAGGGGTAGTTTGAGCAACTTGTTAAAATTTTAGGAGAATTATGGCAAGCCCACAAGATGTCCTAATTTTTTTTTATTTTTAAGGTAGTGGATAATATAACTGATAAACTTCAATGGCTCAAATACTTCAATGGCTCAAATGCCTTTTGGACCATGAAAATTTGTTTGAGATAGGGGTAGTTTGAGCCACGGAGGGTTAATCATAGTACCAGAGCAGGAGGCATAATAGGGATATTCTTGAAATTTTTGTTTAACCCATAAAATACCAATCACGACAGTTGTCTTCTGCTTTGTTGTCTGCTTTGTCATCTGCCAGTTACTTAAAGTCATAGCTGCAAACAGTGTGGAACCAAACAGACTGCTCCTCTAGGAGCAGTCAGATTTTGGTCCACACTGTTTGCCTGTATGCAAAAATATTTTTAAAAAAAGTTTGCTAGAAGATTGAGTAGTAAATGGCATTATTACACTCTCAGAAGCAATGTCATATGATAAACATATTTATCTTATTTTATCTCGAAAATGTATCTTGCATGTACTCATTAGAATCGCATCTATTTTAACCCTCAAAAAATGCTGAGAAAAACTGCATCTAAAAATGTTGTCTGTTTATGCTTAATGTAATAAATTTCGTAATCCACTAGTGGATTAAATATACAAATTAGAGTAAGAGAGTCTAATGTCGACCCATGTGAATTATCGACCCCTTATCTGTCTTAATTGGTTTTATGCGAATACTAATTGATTCTTGGAAGCGGTGGTGCCTGGGATAAATATTACGTCATAATATCGTCATAAAAATCGATTAACCTTTCCGCTCCGATTAGGATAGTGTGACTGTTGGGCAAAAAATCCCGGGTGGTCAGAATTCCATTTTCAAAAAGTCGTGGTGTTACGAGCGCCGATAAGGACGGAGGTATAACTCTTTCTTCCATTGTTGATTAAATTTCGGTATTTTGATCGCAGGTTGCGGTTTCCATAAGGCCTACAATGCTTAAATGTTTTTCCACTTGTGTTTCGAGCGCCAAAATCCTAAAGCGGCCATATAACGTGGGGGGTCGATAATAGCAGAGCAAAAGTCTTCACTCTACAATTATCGACCCCCGCGAATGACACGTGTTATCATGTAGTCTAGATACCCAATTTACCATCAAAACCGTCGTAAATGATATATTAGCCGGCGCATGACAAAACCTACAACAAGACAGAGGCGACAATTGAAGACTGCAATCAACCTGCGCACCCATCCACTAGGACAATACCTTTTGCTAATGTCTCTTTGCATAGATCGTAGCCAATAGTAGGCACATGTGATCAGCGAAGACTGATCAGACTGTGCGGATGCGAGTCTTTGCTGGTCGCCAGATCTTTATTGTTGTTTTTGTCATGCGCTAGCTCATATGATATTGATTTGTACGTTTGTACGGTTACTGATCATTTCACTTTTCAACTATCTGGACGTATAGTCGGAACAGGGCGGGACACGGTAGAACGGGGCTGGGCAATTAAATAGTGCATAACCCGCGATGTGGGTTGGGCATGTGAGGGGGCAAAATGAGCTTAGAGAAGTTAATTCAAAGGTAGGACTGAGCTCTTAGGCTTGGAAAGAAGTGGCAGATGAGGCTGAGAGTGGGGAAGACTGATTTAAGATAAGGTATACTGTAGGCCTATGCCCTTGTCTGAGGTACAGATGTTGGCGTATGGAGTTGATAACTAACTAACTAACGAACGAACGAACGTACGAACGAACTTTATCACATGACGTAGTCGGAGAATGTGATAACGTCGTGTAATAAATTCCGGAATCCTTTAACTGTTATCAGACTAGAACCTGATCGAAAGACCATTACTAAATTCTTCCTTTTTCAGACAAAAATGAGGAACGTTGTTGTTCGCAACCTGTACGGTGTTGGCATGCATCATTATGGCCGCCAAGAGCTTGAGGGCAATCGGTAAATGATCGAAAATTGACAATTTAAATGATTTACAAGGGGATAAACTGATAAATAGAATACCAGATTCGTGTCATTTTATCAGGCTCGGCTTCGAGAACGCATGTAGAATCGCTCGGCAAGCCTCGCGATTCTACAAGCGTTCTCGAAGCCTTGCCTGATAAACTTGATATCAAAAGACACTCACCTGGTATTCTCTATATATTCAGCAGGACAAGGTTAACATAATAAGTCCCAAAGCAGATTCTTAGATTCTGCAGCATCTGATCTGGGCCTGCACTGTGTAACAGTGTTCTGTTTGTGGTTTCTGTATGAAAGAGGTTAATATTCGATTCCACCACAGTTTCAAGCTGTTTCAAGTTTCATGCTGCAGAAAGCATTATGACAACACATCCATGTGACATAATGCATTCTTTTATCAGTTACCCACTCTATATATTGCATTGTAACGCATTGACCTGATAAAGATATGCTATCTCAGGACAAGTGAGCTTTATCACGTCAACGTGACGTTGCACTTTTATGAATAAAGCGGACTACCGGCAAAAATGGCTAAAAAGTTATAATTACTAGAAAAATTGGAAAAATTACATTTAAAATGAATAAAAAAAAAAAAATAAAATAAAAATAACGGTCAGCTTATAGTAAATATAGTGACCCATTATATACCGCGCCGGAATGTTGGGACGCAATGACTGATCGTAAATTGCCGATTTAAAGAGTTTACAAGGGGATAAACTGATAAATAGAATACCAGATTCATGTCTTTTGATATCAAGTTTATCGCGATTCTACAAGCGTTCTCGAAGCCTTGCCTGATAAACTTGATATCAAAAGACACGAACCTGGTATTCTCTATAAACTGATCCAACTCAAATGTTCGATATTTCCTTTGGCATGGGTCCATCATTTAAGAACAATATATCAATCGCAACCAGATAAACAGTGAGTAGAATCGAAACGTCGTTCTACAGTTTGAAGTTTGAACAGTATGAAAATGTTTCCTCGTATATTTTAGATTGCACAGATGACCCTTAATCTCGCTATTTGATGTCATTTTCTATACGTTGAAATATCTACAGAAATTCAAGAAAACAAGCCTATATGATCCGACCCCCTTAGACCTCATCTTTATTGAGTAAAATGGGGGGAAAGGGGATATATTATATTTCTTATTTCTGGTTAAAACATAGATTGTGGGAATTCGTTAGAAGGCGGTTATAACGAAAACCTACAATATATGTTTTGTATAGAAATATTAAAATTACCAGGTGATTACATATTCAACACATATGTATAGGCGTGTTTTCGTAATTAACTTTTAAGCACACCATTAAGTTTGCTTCTCTTTATATGCTATTCATTCCATGCAATAATGAGTGCGGTAAATCTAGCTTATCTGCAGATCTCATTTGAGACTGCACATATAGATCTATGCCTACAATATGATTTGTCCAAATAGCAAAGATTTAGATCTACATCATCATGTACAAACAGTAAGTCTGGCCAGTCTTGATTGTTGCTCACTGGATAACCTAGAAACCTTAGAAGACTCCTTCGAACATCAAACATTCTGACGGACTGCGCAGACGTACAAGCTGTTATGAGTCTTTGCTGGTCGCAACAGTTCTATTTAAAGTTTTCCCATGCACAGGCTCATTTCAGCTTTAAGCTGTTATGTGGGACTCCTTTGTACGCCTATACATGGCGATTGTTAAGTGTTTCTAAGATCAATGATCAAAACATGATAAGAAAATGTATAAAACATAGATTACAGTAAATCTAGATATTTAGTAAATAAATCTATTACATATTTTGTAATATCTACATGTGAGATGCACTAAACAAAGCGGGCGCCTGCGGAGTGCCCACTTTTTAACTTACGGAACGTAGGCAAGAAAGTGAGCGCTCGACGTGTGCCCACATTGTTGAACGCGCCTCAGGTTATATCTCGAGCGTATATTTGGTTTAAGGGTATGAACAATCTGTCAATGTTCCTGGTAGGCATATATATTTGTTACCCAGGCGTAAAGTCTCTTAACTTAGAGTTTATGAGTGTTATTTTTTAAAAATCCCTAAGGGGGTCGATAATTGCCTCTATGGGTCGATAATTAACGACTTGACTAACATTTTCCAACAGACATTATGATATGTAAGACACTTTGTTACATTGTATCTGATTGGCTGGTTCTGACCAACAAAGAACACAGTTTCATAAATCAGTCACGATAGGATCATTCGTCAGTTATTTTTAATCCTAACTTAATTTCAACCTTAAAGGGTCGATAATACCCGACTTTACTCTAGTAAGATATGTCCCGTAACATCACACCTGCAACATCCTTAACGACATCGCATTTACTAATGGCGGAATACTAACATATTTGTACAAAAATCGTGAATTAAATGCATTTTAAACGTCACATGAAAAATAGAATCTTGCATTCTTGCTCATGTATTATTGAATTTATCAAACTTATCGAGGAAAAGGGATAAAATGCTCAGCACAGCCTCGCATTTTTTCCCTTTGTAGCTCACCCTCACTTTTTGTCCGTCGTCCGTCATGCGTCCGTGCGTCCATGCGTGCATCCTTAAACAATTTCTTCAAACGACATCTCCTCCGAAACCACTGACCGGATTTTGATCAAACTTCACAGGAATGATCCTTATGTGGTCCCCTTTCAAAGTTGTTCAAATGGTTCCGGTCCATTGCGCATCTAGGACACAGGAGCCAAAAAAATTTTTTTTCACCGAAAACTTAAACAATCTTCTTCTCTGAAACCACAAGGCCCAGGTCTTTGATATTTGGTATGAGGCCTCATCTAGTGGACCCCTACCAAGATTGTTCAAATTATAATGCTGGGGCCAAAAATGCCCCCGCCCCGGGTCCCTTTGGTTTTACATGGGCTTATATAGGGAAAATCTTTAAAAATCTTCTTCTCTGAAACCCCAAGGCCCAGGTCTTTGATATTTGGTATGAAGCTTCATCTGGTGGACCCCTACCAAAAGTGTTCAAATTATAGTGCTGTGGCCAAAAATGCCCCCGCCCCGGGGCCCTTTGGTTTTACATGGGCTTATGTAGGGAAAATCTTTAAAAATCTTCTTCTCTGAAACCCCATGGCCCAGGTCTTTGATATTTGGTATGAAGCTTCATCTAGTGGACCCCTAGCAAGATTGTTCAAAATTATAGTGCTGGGGCCAAAAATGCCCCCGCCCCGGGGCCCTTTGGTTTTACATGGGCTTATATAGGAAAATCTTTAAAAATCTTCTTCTCTGAAACCACAAGGCCAAGGTCTTTGCTATTAGGTATGAAGGTTCATCTAGTGGACCCCTACCAAGATTGCTCAAATTATAGTGCTGGGGCCAAAAATGCCCCCGCCCCGGGGCCCTATATAGGGAAAATCTTTAAAAATTTTCTTCTGTGAAACCACAAGGCCTAGGTCTTTGATATTTGATGTGAAATTTCATCTAGTGGACCTCTATCAAGATTGTTCAAATTATAGCCCTGGGGCCAAAAATGCCCCCGCCCAAGACCCTTAGGTTTTACATAGACTTATATAGGGAAATCTTTAAAAAATCTTCTTCTCTGAAACTCAAGGCCCATGTCTTTGATATTTGGTATGGAGCTTCATATAGTGGACCTCTACCAAGATTGTTCAAATTATAGCCCTTGGGGCCACAAATGCCCCCGCCCCGGGGCCCTTTGGTTTTACATAGACTTATATAATCTTTGAAAATCTTCTTCTCTGAAACAGCAAGACCCAGGTCTTTGCTATTTAGTATGAAGCATCATCTAGTGGACCCCTACCAAGATTGTTCAAATTATAGTGCTGTGGCCAAAAATGCCCCGCTCCGGGGCCCTTTGGTTTTACATGGGCTTATGTAGGGAAAATCTTTAAAAATCTTCTTCTCTGAAACCCCATGGCCCAGGTCTTTGATATTTGGTATGAAGCTTCATCTAGTGGACCCCTAGCAAGATTGTTCAAAATTATAGTGCTGGGGCCAAAAATGCCCCCGCCCCGGGGCCCTTTGGTTTTACATGGGCTTATATAGGAAAATCTTTAAAAATCTTCTTCTCTGAAACCACAAGGCCAAGGTCTTTGCTATTCGGTATGAAGGTTCATCTAGTGGACCCCTACCAAGATTGCTCAAATTATAGTGCTGGGGCCAAAAATGCCCCCGCCCCGGGGCCCTTTGTTTTTACATGGGCTTATATAGGGAAAATCTTTAAAAATCTTCTTCTCTGAAACAGCAAGGCACAGATCTTTGCTATTTTGGTATGAAGCTTCATCTAGTTGACCCCTACCAAGATTGTTCAAATTATAGTGCTGGGGCCAAAAATGCCCCCGCCCCGGGGCCCTATATAGGGAAAATCTTTAAAAATTTTCTTCTGTGAAACCACAAGGCCTAGGTCTTTGATATTTGATGTGAAATTTCATCTAGTGGACCTCTATCAAGATTGTTCAAATTATAGCCCTGGGGCCAAAAATGCCCCCGCCCAAGACCCTTAGGTTTTACATAGACTTATATAGGGAAATCTTTAAAAAATCTTCTTCTCTGAAACTCAAAGCCCATGTCTTTGATATTTGGTATGGAGCTTCATATAGTGGACCTCTACCAAGATTGTTCAAATTATAGCCCTTGGGGCCACAAATGCCCCCGCCCCGGGGCCCTTTGGTTTTACATAGACTTATATAATCTTTGAAAATCTTCTTCTCTGAAACAGCAAGACCCAGGTCTTTGCTATTTAGTATGAAGCATCATCTAGTGGACCCCTACCAAGATTGTTCAAATTATAGTGCTTGGGCCAAAAATGCCCCCACCCCGGGGCCTTTGGTTTTACATAGGCTTATGTAGGGAATATCTTTAAAAAAATCTTCTTCTCTGAAACCGCAAGGCCCAAGTCTTTGACATTTGGTGTGTAGATTCATCTGGTGGACCTTTGCCAAGATTGTTCAAATTATAGCCTCTGTTGATATTTGGTATGAAGCTTCACCTTTTTAGACCTCCCTCAACATTATGCACATTATAGCCCTGTGGTCAATAATGGCCCTTCCCGGGGCCCACTTGTTACTCTATGGATCAGGTGAGCGATCCAGGGCCATCATGGCCCTCTTGTCTTCAACAATGCAACAATACATGAACACTCATATAAGATCCTCTATATATATCTGCAGATATGTGATTTTCTTTGGAGGGACTCAAGAATCTCAAGAATGAGTTCAAAACAGCAGTCATAAATGAGTCATTGGTGTTCAAGCCATTGAAGTTTCACTGTATTTCACTAGGTTGTAATGCCCCTGCCCAACAGGGCTTTGTGAAATAGATAAGACTGCATTGTGCTTCCGGGCAGAGCTAAAACCGACCAATAAAACACTTAGGCAGTCTAACCTTGTCCAGGAAAAGTGGTGCGAATCTGACTGTTCATTAAACTCTAGTGGTTTCTTTAGGCGATAGGGCTTGAGATGTCATTTCGTCTAAATTTTGGATAAAAGTCCAACAAAAATTGAAAGCAATGTCCCCAAAAGCTACTCACCTTCTTTTGAGCAAAAATAACAAAATTTATGTTATTGTACTTGCTAGAACAGTTAACAATTTGACCAGTAATGAGCTCGTTAAGCTAATAGGGCTTTGAACAGCTGGACCAAGATGACTCAAGTCTGGATGCCAGGAATTTATAGTATCTCAAATAAGCAGTTAGGTCCATTTTTCGTATAATCAAACTTCAATAGCTCGAACACCTTTGGGAGCATGAAAATCTGTTTGAGACAAGGGTAGTTTGAGCCTCTGAGGCTTACCGGCAGGAGGCATATCGGTGTTAATTTTGCCACATCTTTTTGATGTTCTGTAATGGACATGTTTGCTGTGTGTACTCATTAGAATCTCCTCATTGAGGCGATTCTAATGAGTACACACAGCATGCATTGGCAAGACAAAAGTAAAAAAATCTCCTTAATTACCCCACACTATTTCTTTTGAGGAGGAATTCCATAGGGACTCAAGAACGGGTTCGACTCAGCCATGGTATACAAGCGATTGGTGTTCGAGCCATCGAAGTTCTATTGTATTTATTCTGTTCATGAACTTTTAGCTTGGAATAGCCTGTTAAAGGATGTTTTTATTCTTTTTTGTTACAGCCATAGTAATTAAGCCTGGTGAACGTGTTGGCTTTGGTATACATTATAACCCTGATGTTGTGGACAAACCAGAATTCTGTGATAAAGACCAACAACTAGTGCTTTGTTTTGTGACTTTAGATATGGAAATTATTTTTTTCAAAATCATGATTCAGCCTCCTGGTGGATTCTACCCTCTGGTTATACTTTGTAAGAATGGTAAGAAAAATGGATTGACCCTTATCCTGATGAATAAATAGAGGATATTTACTTTTTTGAGATGAATACCAAAAATATTTCATCGAGTGTGTTGAAAATAGCAGAATTTTCACGAGTAAGAAGCACAAGTGAGTATTCTGATGTTTTCAACACACGAGATGAAATATTTTTGATATTTATCGAAAAAAGGTAAATTTTCTTTTTATTTTATAATATTTTAGGACACAAACTGTAATTGATCAATTGGATCTTAAGTCACAATTTTTGACTGGCTATGACGTCACAACTGTCAGTTGCAAACCATAAACAGTCCGCCATTTTCGATACAGCATTTTTACAGTTCAAAGAATGCTTTTTCAAGGTATTTTATAAAATTATTCTATAGATAACATAAGAATTTTGGCGAGAAAAGTAGTCCGGGCTGCTACTGTGAAAATAACATGGTCATGTTATTTTTCACACTGGGAAAATATCATTTATATTTCATAGTGTGAAAATATCACTTTTATTTGTTTCAGATATGCATTGATTTCACTGCTATGTATAAAATAAATCAATTTATCCACACCCATGTCTGACTATCAACCAGTCAAATTACTTGATATAGTGTATTTTTTTCAGTTCCCAAACTGCATAACAAACAGTGTAGATCCTGATCAGATGGCTTCTTCAGAAACCATTTGATCTGGATTTACACTGTTTGCAAAGGTAGGGGTTGTCATGTTCAGCAGTATAATAAGGTTAACCTGTCTTGTTGTTAATCGAATCAACTACAGTTCAGGCTTTATTCAGGCCATTTTTGCATCGGAGGTCAATTTGAACATGAGGTGGTCAATTTGACTAATGGATGCCTCAACATTGTAGGGAAAACATGTAGATTGATAAAAGTATGTCTTGGAAGTAGATATGGTATCGCCGTATCTAACTGCAACAATAATTGCTCACTGGAAGCTTGTCATTGGACAATCAGAGCAAATTCACCTGTGTTTACTGACTTTCTACTTTTGATTTCACCACTGAGCGTGCGGGACAAAATTGATTGCGACGAAACAAATGAAAACCTTTCAATTTCTTGGTATGAACATGCAGGTGCAAAAAACTGATAGAATAACATTCTCCGATTTTTAAGATATGCTTTAGATCAAGAATAATCTTACCTGCGACCTTCCTGCAACCCACAAATACTAATAACAGGAAATGTTCAAACTGACCTACGGATAAAAGTCAAATTGTTTTCAATTGACCACCGGTGAAGATCAATTTGAATGTTTACTGCCCGTGTTGTATATGAATGTTCAAACTTCTTGAACAATTTTTTTCTGAAACCATTGAAACCAAAATGCATTTTATTAGCTCACCTGTCACATAGTGACAAGGTGAGCTTTTGTGATCACTTTTCATCCGTCGTCAGTGCGTGCGTGCATGTGTGCGTGTGTGCCTAAACTTTTTCTTCAAATGACATCTCTTCCTAAACCACTGATCGGATTTTGACCAAACTTCACAGAAATGATCCTTAGGCGGTCCCCTTTCAAAGTTGTTCAAATGGTTCCGGTCCATTGCACATCTAGGTCACAGGAGCTAAAAATAGATTTTTTAAACGAAAACTTTAAAAATCTTCTTCTCTGAAACCGCAAGGCCCAGGTCTTTGATATTTGGTATGAAGCTTCATCTAGTAGACCTCTACCAAGATTGATCAAATTATAGCCCTGGGGGCCAAAATGCCCCCGCCCCGGGGCCTTTGGTTTTACATGGGCTTATATAGAGAAAATCATTAAAAAATCTTCTTCTCTGAAACCACAAGGCCCAGGTCTTTAATATTTGGTGAACCTCTACAAAGATTGTTCAAATTATAGCCTATGGGCCAAAAATGCCCCCGCCCCGGGGGCCTTTGGTTTTACATAGGCTTTTACAGGGAAAATCTTTAAAAATCTTCTCTGAAACCACAAGGCCCAGATCTTTGATACCGTATTCGGGCATGTATTACCCGCAGTTTTTTTCCCTCAAATTACAGGCCCAATTTCAGGGTGCGGGTAATCCGCCCGAATTATTTTTGGACCATTTTATTTTTACTTTTGTCAGCTGAAAAAACGATGCATCTCGTGCTATGCTCTATCATTTTACGATTCCTGACATAAAAAAACGTTTAATTGTCCACTCAATTTTACTTACACATGAGTAATATGACAATCTCCATTACTAGCCAGCCCGATTTTGTGAGTATTATTCATAAAACTCTGATTTTAAACGAAATAAACAAGCAAGTTCAAAGCGAACATCAAAATTTTCCGGCATCAAAACCGCCGCCCACAAACCACCGCTCCAGTTTTTTTCTGCACGCGATCGGTAAATGACGTCATCGGACCCCAGCAACCCCACACGAGTCTATTGTTTTATCTTAATGGGGCGTATCTCCCTCATAAAAAATGTTTGGAAACGGTAAAAAAATTCTCGATAGCAAAACGGTTGTGGAAAACAGCGTTTTCCATAAGCTCCATGTCAATACCAACAACAGCATACAGATGTGTTAACACAAATTAAAGTGTTCAACTTTTCTCGCCAAGCGTCTGCTATTTGGCGCCAAAACATAACCAATTACGAGATAGTAGAAGAGCCGTAGCAACTCGTCTTAGGAGCAATTAAATAATTTTCACATTGATTGCGGATGAAATTTTATGACTGGGGAATAAACGCTTAACTTGACCATATTTTCACACCTTATCGACAAGCACAGCAGGGTGGCAATTATATGACAGGGATTAACAATAGTGTCATAATTGAACCGTAATAAATCATCAAACAGGGTAAATCCAAATCAGACGTCTGCGGCGTCTTTCTGAGGTGTCTGATCTGGGACTGCACTGTTTGCCGATGTCCCAAAAAGAGACGTCTGCGGCGTCTTTCTGAGGTGTCTGATCTGGGACTGCACTGTTTGTCGATGTCCCAAAAAAGGGCCGCGGGCATATGTGGGTTAATAAATAAATTACAATGGTAAACAGGTAAAGTTTTTTTAACATTTTAATGCAAAATACATGCTTTCTGGTGATACTCGCACGCACATGCATTTTCCCGCCCTTTGAAGACGATCGCGCGTTCCGTTGTGTGTTACAAAAACTGGCCAAATTCTTACTTTTTCTCACTTACACATCCACCAAAATTTCAGCAAATGTTCCATGCGGGTAATACAACAGAATAACAGTTTTCCCCCAGATTTTGGTAAAAAAGGGGGGTGCGGGTAGTACGCAAATGCGGGTAATACACACCCGAATACGGTATTTGGTGTGAAGCTTCATCTAGTGGACCTCTTTCAAGATTGTTCAAATAATAGCCCTGGGGGCCAAAATGCCCCCGCCCTGGGGGCCTATGGTTTTACATAGGCTTATATAGAGAAAATCATTAAAAAATCTTCTTCTCTGAAACCACAAGGCCCAGGTCTTTAATATTTTGTGTGAAGCTTTACCTGGTGGACCTCTACTAAGATTGTTCAAATTATAGCTTTGGGGCCAAAAATGCCCCCGCCCCGGGGGCCTTTGGTTTTACATAGGCTTATACAGGGAAAATCTTTAAAAATCTTCTTCTCTGAAACCGCAAGGCCCAGATCTTTGATATATGGTGTGAAGCTTCATCTAGTAGACCTCTACCAAGATTGTTCAAATTATAGCCCTTGGGGCCAAAATGCTCCCGCCCTGGGGGCAATTTGGTTTTACATGGGCTTATATAGGGAAAATCATTAAAAAATCTTCTTCTCTGAAACCACAAGGCCCAGGTCTTTAATATTTGGTAGGAAGCTTTACCTGGTGAACCTCTACTAAGATTGTTCAAATTATAGCCTATGGGCAAAAAATGCCCCCGCCCTGGGGGCCTTTGTTTTTACATAGGCTTATACAGGGAAAATCTTTAAAAATCTTCTTCTCTGAAACCACAAGACCCAGATATTTGATATTTGGTATGAAGCTTCATCTAGTGGACCTCTTTCAAGATTGTTCAAATTATAGCCCTGGGGCCAAAATGCCCCCGCCCTGGGGGCCTATGGTTTTACATAGGCTTATATAGGGAAAATCATTAAAAAATCTTCTTCTCTGAAACCACAAGGCCCAGGTCTTTAATATTTGGTGTGAAGCTTTACCTGGTGGACCTCTACTAAGATTGTTCAAATTATAGCCTATGGGCAAAAAATGCCCCCGCCCTTGGGGGCCTTTGGTTTTACATAGGCTTATACAGGGAAAATCTTTAAAAATCATCTTCTCTGAAACCACTAGGCCCATATCTTTGATATTTGGTGTGAAGCTTCATCTAGTAGACCTCTACCAAGATTGTTCAAATTATAGCACTGGGGGCCAAAATGCCCCCGCCCCGGGGGCCTATGGTTTTACATAGGCTTATATAGGGAAAATCATTAAAAAATCTTCTTCCCTGAAACCACAAGGCCCACGTCTTTGAGTGAAGCTTTACCTGGTGGACCTCTACTATGATTGTTCAAATTATAGCACTGGGGGCCAAAATGCCCCCGCCCTGGGGGCCTTTGGCTTTACATGGGCTTATATAGGGAAAATCATTAAAAAATCTTCTTCTCTGAAACCACAAGGCCCAGGTCTTTAATATTTGGTGTGAAGCTTTACCTGGTGGACCTCTACTAAGATTGTTCAAATTATAGCCTTGGGGTCAAAAATGCCCCCGCCCTCGGGGCCTTTGGTTTTACATAGGCTTATACAGGGAAAATCTTTAAAAATCATCTTCTCTGAAACCGCTAGACCCAGATCTTTGATATTTGGTATGAAGCTTCATCTAGTAGACCTCTACCAAGACTGTTCAAATTATAGCACTGGGGGCCAAAATGCCCCCGCCCCGGGGGCCTATGGTTTTACATAGGCTTATATAGGGAAAATCATTAAAAAATCTTCTTCTCTGAAACCACAAGGCCCACATCTTTAATATTTTGAGTGAAGCTTTACCTGGTGGACCTCTACTAAGATTGTTCAAATTGTAGCCTTGGGGCCAAAATTGCCCCCACCCCGGGGCCTTTGGTTTTACATAGGCTTATGGAGGGAAAATCTTTAAAAATCTTCTTCTCTGAAACCGCAAGGCCCAGATCTTTGATATTTGGTGTGAAGCTTCATCTAGTGGACCTCTACCAAGATTGTTCAAATTACAGCCCTGGGGGCCACAATGCCCCCGCCCTGGGGGCCTATGGTTTTTCATAGGCTTATATAGGGAAAATCATTAAAAAAAAATCTTCTTCTCTGAAACCACAAGGCCCAGGTCTTTAATATTTGGTGTGAAGCTTTACCTGGGGGACCTTTACTAAGATTGTTCAAATTATAGCCTTGGGGCCAAAAATGCCCCCACTCCGGGGGCCTTTGGTTTTACCTAGGCTTATACATGGAAAATCTTTAAAAATCTTCTTCTCTGAAACCGCAAGGCCCCGATCTTTGATATTTGGTGTGAAGCTTCATCTGGTAGACCTCTACAAAGATTGTTCAAATTATAGCCCTGGGGGCCAAAATGCCCCCGCCCTGGGGGCCTTTGATTTTACATGGGCTTATATAGGGAAAATCATTAAAAAATCTTCTTCTCTGAAACCACAAGGCCCAGGTCTTTAGTATTTGGTGGGAAGCTTTACCTGGTGAACCTCTACTAAGATTGTTCAAATTATAGCCTATGGGCAAAAAATGCCCCCGCCCCGGGGGCCTTTGGTTTTACATAGGCTTATACAGGGAAAATCTTTAAAAATCTTCTTCTCTGAAACCACAAGGCCCACATCTTTAATATTTGGTGTGAAGCTTCATCTAATGGACCTCTTCCAAGATTGTTCAAATTATAGCCCTGGGGGCCAAAATGCCCCCGCCCCGGGGGCCTATGGTTTTACATAGACTTATATAGGGAAAATCATTAAAAAATCTTCTTCTCTGAAACCACAAGGCCCAGGTCTTTAATATTTGGTGTGAAGCTTTACCTGGTGGACCTCTACTAAGATTGTTCAAATTATAGCCTTGGGGTCAAAAATGCCCCCGCCCTCAGGGGCCTTTGTTTTTACATAGGCTTATACAGAGAAAATTTTTAAAAATCATCTTCTCTGAAACTGCTAGGCCCAGATCTTTGATATTTGGTGTGAAGCTTCATCTAGTAGACCTCTACCAAGATTGTTCAAATTATAGCACTGGGGGCCAAAATGTCCCCGCCCCGGGGGCCTATGGTTTTACATAGGCTTATATAGGGAAAATCATTAAAAAATCTTCTTCTCTGAAACCACAAGGCCCACGTCTTTAATATTTTGAGTGAAGCTTTACCTGGTGGACCTCTACTAAAATTGTTCAAATTATAGCCTTGGGGCCAAAATTGCCCCCGCCCCAGGGGCCTTTGGTTTTACATAGGCTTATGCAGGGAAAATCTTTAAAAATCTTCTTCTCTGAAACCGCAAGGCCCAGATCTTTGATATTTGGTGTGAAGCTTCATCTAGTGAACCTCTACCAAGATTGTTCAAATTATAGCCCTGGGGGCCAAAATGCCCCCGCCCTGGGGGCCTATGGTTTTTCATAGGCTTATATAGGGAAAATCATTAAAAAAAATCTTCTTCTCTGAAACCACAAGGCCCAGGTCTTTAATATTTGGTGTGAAGCTTTACCTGGTGGACCTTTACTAAGATTGTTCAAATTATAGCCTTGGGGCCAAAAATACCCCCTTCCCGGGGGCCTTTGGTTTTACCTAGGCTTATACAGGGAAAATTTTTAAAAATCTTCTTCTCTGAAACCGCAAGGCCCAGATCTTTGGTATTTGGTGCGAAGCTTCATCTAGTGGACCTCTTTCAAGATTGTTCAAATTATAGCCCTGGGGCCAAAAATGCCCCCACCCCGAACCCGTTGGTTTTTCATAGGCTTATATAGGGAAAACCTTTAAAAATCTTCTTTGTCTGAAACCAGAAGACCCTAGGTCTTTGATATTTGGTATGAAGCTTCATCTAGTGGACAATTACCAAGTGTTTTCAAATTATAGCCCTTGGGCCTAGAATGTACTGGAGACACTAATTCTCAGGTGAGCGATTCAGAGCCCTCTGGGCCCTCTTGTTTTTACCCTGTTTCATGAAAAGAAAAAAAAAAACAGACAAAAAGCAAAGAAAGTAAAATAAAACAACAATAACAAAAAAAAAAAAAACAACAAAAAATGGGTGTCACAGAGAACCTGCATTATACTGATATTGATGGTAATACAATCAGCATTGCAGTGTATAGGTTAGTTTCGATGCATTTGCCTTTATCAGGAACTGAATTCAGGCTTGCTTTAAAATAGATTTGCTGTAACTTACATACAGCTGTAGTCCATGACATTTAGGGACGTCTGGTTGACTTATTCTAAGAAAAGGCTGATCAGTTTGCAAACATGGAAGGCCCAGATCAGATGCCGCATTCAATCTTGGCCTGCACTGTTTATCTAATTTTTTTTGCCCTGTCAGTTTATTGGGTGGTTGTTTTTTTTGTGTTTTTTAGCTCACCAGTCACGTAGTGACAAGGTGAGCTTTTGGGATCACTTTTCGTCCGTCGTCCGTCGTCAGTGCGTGTGTGCGTGCGTGTGTGTGTGTGTGTGTGCGTAAACTTTTTCTTCAAATGACATCTCCTCCTAAACCGCTGATCGGATTTTGACCAAACTTCACAGCAATGATCCTTAGGTGGTCCCCTTTCAAAATTGTTCAAATGGTTCCGGTCCATTGCATATCTGGGTCACAGGAGCTAAAAATAGATTTTTTAAAACAAAATTTTAAAAATCTTCTTCTCTGAAACCGCAAGGCCCGGGTCATCGATATTTGGTATGAAGCTTCATCTAGTGGACCTCTACCAAGATTGTTCAAATTATAGCCCTGGGGGCCAAAATGCCCTCGCCCCGGGGGCCTTTGGTTTTACATAGGCTTATATAGGGAAAATCATTAAAAAATCTTCTTCTCTGAAACCACTAGGTCCAGGTCTTTAATATTTGGTGTGAAGCTTTACCTGGTGGACCTCTACTAAGATTGTTCAAATTATAGCCTTGGGGCCAAAAATGCCCACCGCCCCGGGGGCCTTTGGTTTTACATAGACTTATACAGGGAAAATCTTTAAAAATCTTCTTCTCTGAAACCGCAAGGCCCAGGTCTTAAATATTTGGTATGAAGCTTCATCTAGTGGACCTCTACCAAGATTGTTCAAATTATAGCCCTGGGGGCCAAAATGCCCCCCACCCCGGGGGCCTTTGGTTTTACATGGGCTTATACAGGGAAAATCATTAAAAAATCTTCTTCTCTGAAACCACAAGGCCCAGGTCTTTAATATTTGGTGTGAAGCTTTACCTGGTGGACCTCTACTAAGATTGTTCAAATTATAGCCTTGGGGCCAAAAATGCCCCTGCCCCAGGGGCCATTGGTTTTACATAGGCTTATACAGGGAAAATCTTTAAAAATCTTCTTCTCTCAAACCACAAGGCCCAGATCTTTGATATTTGGTATGAAGCTTCATCTAGTGGACCTCTTTCAAGATTGTTCAAATTATAGCCTTGGGGCCAAAAATGCCCCCGCCCCGGGGGCCTTTGGTTTTACATAGGCTTATACAGGGAAAATCTTTAAAAATCTTCTTCTCTCAAACGGCAAGGCCCAGTTCTTTGATATTTGGTATGAAGCTTTATCTATTGGACCTCTTTCAAAATTGTTCAAATTAAAGCCCTGGGGACCAAAATGCCCCCGGGGCGGGGGCCTATGGTTTTACATAGGCTTATGTAGGGAAAGTCATTAAAAAAACTTCTTCTCTGAAAACACAAGGCCCAGGTCTTTAATATTTGGTGTGAAGCTTTACCTGGTGGACCTCTTCTAAGATTGTTCAAATTATAGCCTTTGGGCCAGTGATTTTTTTACCCCTGCGTCCTGCGTCCAGGACGCACAAATAGGACTGAGGACGCATGATCATAAAATATGTGCGTCCGTCGGACGCAAATATTTCATGGCCGAAAAATCCAACTTTCGTTTTCACTGCTGTAAATATCGGCGGAAGTGATCAAATACCGCACTTTTACCGAACCTTCAACTGCCCAACGAGTCACCGAAAAATCGATACAGGTACAATTTAATGATCCAACCACAAGACGAGAATCCCCTCCATCCAAAATGAGCCAAAACTTTCACACAAGCAAGTTCAATGTGAACATCGAAGTTTTCCGCCATCCAAATCGCCGCCCACAAACCAACTCTACCATTTTTTCTGCATGTGATCAGTAAATGTGTCAAATGACGTCATCCGATGCCAGCAACCCCGCACGTGTCTAATGCCATTGTTTTAATTTAATGGGCTGTATCCCGTTCTTAAAATTGTTTGGAACCAGTAAAATATATTTTCTCGGTAACTAAACGGTTGTGAATGGAGGTGGATAGAAAACAGCGCTTTGCACAGCCCCCGAATTATCCCCAGCAGCTCCAACAACAGCGTTCGACTTTTCCCGAGCGTCTCTGCTATTTGGCGCCAATACATAACCATTCACGATCCGTTTTTATAATGCATAAATCTACCGTTTGATGTAGCTAATTGTCTTAGGTGCGAGTAAATCATTTTCACATTGATTGTGGATTAAATTTTATGATTGGGGAATAAACGCAAATTAGAGACATAACTTGACCATATTTTCACACCTCGTTCAAGTTGGCTTATCGCCGGAATGAAAGACACGCACCGCAGGGCAATCATGTTTACTTGGCAATTATATGACAGGGATTAACAATAGTGTCATAATTGAACTGTTATAAATACACAGACGGTTTGTCTCTGAATTGTCGACAAAGCAGGTCAGTGCAGCACAATTATTGTGATTTACTTACTCTAGTTTTACTGTATTTAAGGACTCAAAAGACTGACAGCTGTAGACGATTTTTTGCACTTGCCCGACCGGGCGTCCTAAGGTCAAAGAGCACATGCCCGGCGCGACTTCGGACTTGTACCGGGCGGCCGGGCAATGGATTTGTCAGCCCCTGAACCTAGATAGCTGGTGTCCCAATCAAGGGAGGAAACGTTTGTCGATAATGGTTCGGAATATTATCTCCATTGTGCATGAAGTAAATTTCACGCACATGTTGCGGTGCGCATTTATCGAAAACGAAAGTAGAATAGACACATCCAAACACTACGTCATCACTCAATAATACTATTTGCCGGGACTTACCGGTGGTGGGCAAAAACCTCTTTGGCCGTTTGTCGCCATTGTAAATGCGATGTTATTTTCTGTAAACTTGTATTTTGTTTGGAATCGAAACGACAAAATTGACCTTTAAACTTTTAAAATAGATATGTCTTAGCTAGTAATTATTGGGTTCTAGAATATTTGAGGATGTTTTGATGATAATTACCTGTTAAACTTAGGCAGATAATGAGGCGGGATGGTCTTAATCATTTGTGATAAAAGTGCGCAAAACGAATGACTAAAAATGCGGAAGATGCAGGAATGAAGACTAGAATATATTTATCTACTCATTTAAAGTGTAATTTGATCGATTTTCTGTAACGGTCAACTAAAATAAGCCCGTAATATTAAACCTATTTACAGTGTGTTTATATGGAACCAGCGGCTTTTTGCCAACCACGGAAGATCGTTATCAAAACAAAAAGTAGTATTGCACATGCGCAGTGACAAGTAAACAAGGTCACGTGTCAAAACATTGGATCCATCTATACATTACGGAAAATAGACTAAAAAACGTACACTTTAGCAGGATTTCTTTGGGCTAGTAAACAACACAAGTTGATGATTGATTCTGTTCATTGCAAATAATAGATACTAGACAGCATTATTTTTAACTATAAATAATGGCATTTTATACTGAACCAATCTTTTTTTGTATTTCTTTTTTTTTCCCTCCAAATATTGGGACTCATACTTTCAGATTTGGGACGCACATTTTTTTGGTTGAGCGAGTCCCAGGACGCATAGTTGAAAATTTGTAAAAAAATCACTGTTGGGCCAAAAATGCCCCCGCCCTGGGGGCCTTTGGTTTTACATAGGTTTATACAGGGAAAATCTTTAAAAATCTTCTTCTCTGAAACCGCAAGGCCCAGATCTTTGATATGTAGCGTGAAGCTTCATCTAATGGACCTCTTTCAAGATTGTTCAAATTATAGCCCTGGGGGCCAAAATGCCCCCGCCGTGGGGGCCTATGGTTTTACATAGGCTTATATAGGGAAAATCATTAAAAAATCTTCTCTGAAATCACAAGGCCCAGGTCTTTAATATTTGGTGTGAAGCTTTACCTGGTGGACCTTTACTAAGATTGTTCAAATTATAGCCTTGGGGCCAAAAATGCCCCCGCCCTGCGGGCCTTTGGTTTTACATAGGTTTGTACAGGGAAAATTTTTAAAAATCGTTTTCTCTGAAACCGCAAGGCCCAGATCTTTGGTATTTGGTGTGAAGCTTCATCTAGTGGACCTCTTTCAAGATTGTTCAAATTATAGCCCTTGGGCCAGAAGGCCCAGGTCTTTGATATTTGGTATGAAGCTTCATCCAGTGGACCTCTTTCAAGTTTGTTCAAATTATAGCCCTTGGGCCAAAAATGCCCCCACCCCGGGACCCTTTAGTTTTTCATAGGCTTATATAGGGAAAACCTTTAAAAATCTTCTTGTCTGAAACCAGAAGGCCCAGGTCTTTGATATTTGGTATGAAGCTTCATCTAGTGGACCATTACATAGTTTGTTCAAATTATAGCCCTTGGGCCTAGAATGTACTGGAGACACTAATTTTCAGGTGAGCGATTCAGGGCCCTCTGGGCCCTCTTGTTTTTGGTTTGTTTGTTGGACAACTTTAACATTGGTCATAACTTTCGAACTATTTGAGATAGAGCCTTCATATTTGGCAAGTAGGTTTCTTCTGACCAGGGCTTCACATTCATACAATAAATTTTGACCTATGATCTTGACCTTGACTTGTGACCTACTTTAAAGAAAACATTAAATTGGTCATAACTTTTGAGTCATTTAAGATATGGCCTCCATATTTTGTTAGCTCACCTGAGCCGAAGGCTTAGGTGGAGCTATAGTGATCGGTCACCGTCCATCGTCGGCGTCGTCGTCGACGGCATCGTCCGTATGTATGTCTGTCCGTCCACTTTCCTTTAAACAACATCTCCTCCTAAACCACTGAACAGATTTTGACCAAACTTGGCAGAAGTGATCGTTGGGTGGTCCGCTCTCAAATGTTCAAAGAATTGCATTCCATGCAGAACTCTGGTTGCCATGGCAACAAAAAGGGGAAAATAAGAAAAAAACTTCTTGTCTGAAACTAGAAGGCCCACGTCTTTGATATTTGGTATGAAGCTTCATCTAGTGGAGCTATGCCAAGATTGTTCAAATTTTAGCTCTGGGGCCAAAACTGCCCCCGCCCCGAGGCCCACCAGTTTTACATTGGCTTATATAGGGAAAAAGCTTTAAAATTCTTCTTGTCTGAAACCAGATGGCCCAGGTCTTTGATATTTGGTATGAAGCTTCATCTAGTGAACCTCTACTAAGATTGTTCAAATTGTAGCCCTGGGGGCCAAAACTGCCCCCGCCCCCAGGCCCACCGGTTTTACATAGGCTGATATAGGGAAAAAGCTTTAAAAATCTTTGATATTTGGTATGAAGCTTCATCTAGTGGACCTATACCAAGATTGTTCAAATGATAGCCCTGGTGCCAAAAATGTCCCCGGGCCAGGGCCCACCGGTTTTACAAAGGCGTATATAGGTAAATAGCTTTAAAAATCTTCTTCTCTGAAACCAGAAGGCCTAGGTCATTGATATTTGGTATGAAGCTTCATCTAGTGGACTTCTACCTAGATTGTTCAAATTATAGCCAGGGGGCCAAAAATGGGCCCGCGCCGGGGCCCACCGGTTTCACATAGGCTTATATAGGGAAAAAGCTTCAAAAATCTTCTTGTCTGAAACCAGAAGGCCCAGGTCTTTGATATTTGGTATGAAGCTTCATCTAGTGGACCTCTACCAAGATTGTCTAAATTGTAGCCCTGGGGTCAAAACTGCCCCCGCCCCGAGGCCCTTTGGTTTTACATAGGCTTTTATAGGGAAAAAGCTTTAAAAATCTTCTTGTCTGAAACCAAAAGACCCAGGTCTTTGATATTTGGTATGAAGCTTCATCTAGTGGACCTATACCAAGATTGTTCAAATGATAGCCCTGGTGCCTAAAATGTCCCCGCGCCAGGGCCCACTGGTTTTACACAGGCTTATATAGGGAAAAAGCTTTAAAAATCTTCTCTGAAACCAGAAGGCCGAGGTCTTTTATATTTGGTATGAAACTTCATCTAGTGGACCTCTACCTAGATTGTTCAAGTTATAGCCAGCGGGCAAAAATCTTGTCTGAAACCAGAAGACCCAGGTCTTTGATATTTGGTATGAAGCTTCATCTAGTGGACCACTACCAAGATTGTTCAAATTATAGCCCTGGGGCTGAAAATGACCCTGCGCCGGGGCCCACTAGTTTTACATAAGCTTGTATAGGGAAAACCTTTAAAAATCTTCTTATCTGAAACCAGAAGACCCAGGTCTTTGATGTTTGGTAGGAAGTTTCATTTTGTGGACCTCTACCAAGATTGTTCAAATTATAGCCTCGGGGCCAAAAATGCCCCCACGCTGGGCCCACCGGTTTTACATAGGCTTATATTGGGAAAAACGTTCTGAAACCAGAAGACCAAGGTCTTTGATGTATGGTATGAAGTTTCATCTAGTGGACCTCTACCAAGATTGTTCAAATTATAGCCCTTGGGTCAAAAATGCCCCTGCGCCGGGGCCCACTGGTTTTACATAGGCTTATATAAGGAAAAAGCTTTAAAAATCTTGTTCAACTTATAGCCCTGGGGCCAAATTTTTTTACATAGGCTAATATAGGGAATACATTTAAAAATATTCTTGTCTGAAACCCAAAAGGCTTAGATCTTTGATATTTGGTATGAAGCTTCATCCAGGGACCTCTTCCAAGATTGTTCAAATTATAGATTAATGGCCCAGCCAAAGGGTCCACATGTTTGACATAGGCTTAGGTGGAGCGCTGTGGTGCAGTGGTAAAGCATCGGATTAGAGATGGAGAGGTAGCTGGTTTGATCCTCACACGCGCCAAAGATTGTTTCCTTGAGCAAAAGACTTTATCCACATTGCTTAGTACTGGTTCCTACCCAGGAAAAGAGGGCCTCATGGAAGATTAGTGCTAGTACTAAATGTGTTGCCCTCTATAAATAAGGTTGATTATTATTATTATAATTATGATTGAAGGAAAACCTTTAAGAATCTTTTTCTTTGAAACCAGAGGCCAAGGCCGTTTATATTTGATATTAAGCTTTATTTAGTGGACCTCTACCAAGGTTGTTCAAATTATAGACCTGGGGCCAAAAATTGCCCCACCCCGGGACCAACGTATAATCCTCTTAGCTCAGGTGAGCGATATAGGACCATCATGGTCCTCTTGTTTGTAAATTTGACCTGTGACCTTGACTTTGACCTACTTCAAAGAAAAACTTATCATTGGTCATAACTTTTGAACTGTTTGATATTTAGCATGTAGTTTCTTGTGACATGGGCTTCCTACTCATACAAAAACATTTTGCCTGTAACCTTGACCTACTTTTAAGAAAAAATATCACATATATATTAAGAAAAAACAAAAATTAACTTTTGAACTTTTTGAGGTATAGTCATAATATTTGGCGTAAAGGTTCCTTGTGACAAGGGCTTCCCACTCATACAAAAAATTTTAACCTGTGACCTTGACCTGTGACCAGCTTTAAAGAAAAAATGACCTTGCCTGGGGACATGTTTGTGTTTCACAAACACATCTTGACCAAGATAAAATCAGAAAAACCTACCTCAATTGTCCTAAAGGTATTGATATCTGGAGCAATACTATAAGCATCTTATATGGGTGTGAGGGGTGGATGGAAAAATCTGTCCTGAGGGTCACTGTCCGGCATCACGAGGCTTGCCGAGGGATGCCGGACAGTGATCCCGAGGGACGGAGTTTTCTATCCACCCCTCACACCCATATAGGATTCTTTTTCTTGCATACCTTCCATTTTTAGCGCGGATTTTTAATGCTGCAGTCACTTTGGTTACCAACGTCCGCCATATTGTGATGACACTACAGGAATGTTTAGTGACGTCACGTAATGTGCCGTGACGTCAACCTTAAAGACGGCGCATACGAGGTGGTAATCAACCAGTGCATTCATCAAACACGCGATTATATTCGATTTTGGGTCGGAACACCAGGGTCAGAACATAAATTTCTATCTCAGGGTAAAATCAGGGATTTCCTTGTCTGGTGTGCAAGAAGAAGAGTTCTCTAGGGACTCAAGAACAAGTTCAAATTAGCCATGGCAAAATGAGCCACCAGTGTTCAAGTTACCATGGGCATATGCTTTTATGTGGGGATAAGAATATAAGAATCTTATATGGGTGTGAGGGGTGGATGGAAAAATCCATCCCGAGAGTCACTGTCCGCCATCACCATGCTTGCCTAGTGATGCCGGACAGTGATACCGAGGGATGAATTTTTCTATCCACCCCTCACACCTATGTAGGATCCTGCAGTCACTTTGTTTGCCAACATCCACCATATTTTGATGACACTACAGTGATGTCTAGTAAAGTCATGTAACCTGCTGTGACATCAACTTAACCCATTTAGTACCAGAAACCCCAAAACGGGTACCCTGGCAAACAGTGGGGGCCCAGATCAGACACCGCAGAATGCGGCATCTGATCAGGGCCTTCACTGTTTGCTGAAAGTTTAGTCATTTTCCAAATAAATTTTGATGAAAACACAACCTGACACCCCTAAATTTTGAAATGGACTCCTGCTATATATAAGGAGGAAGATTCCATTTGGTACAAAAAGGTTAAAGACCGCACATATGAGGTTGTATTCAACCAGTGCATTTATCAAACACACGAGAATATTCGATTTTGCATAATAACTCCAGGGTTAGAACAGAAATTCGAACCCAAGCTTAAACTATGGATTTCCTTATCTGGTATGCAAGAAAAGATAAATACTTGTACAGTTCTCAGAATTCCTGTTTGATTTCAGCTTCTAAAGTTAGAATAGATGTGACAACAAACAGAAGCCTAGGAGATGAAGACACTTCAGCATTATTGGATAAACTATTCCGAGAAAAATATGAGGAGGCAATGGCTACATTCATGGAAGATTTTATAAAAAGAGGTACTACATGGATTCTGTTATTTGGGGAAATTGATGAACCTTCAAGGGAGGCAACTCTCCCAAATAGACTTTGCCCCCTAAAAATATTGGTCTTAAAGGAAAGAGTTTGCTCCTCAGGAGCAAATTCTTTCAGTTAAGGGGAATGGGAACACTCAGCAGATTTTCCACCATTTTTCAAAGGGAGACAATTTTCGGGACTTCCTGTTCACTTTTTTAATAAGCCCTGTCCCAATAAAAATGGGTTCTACTCTTAAAGGAAAGAATTTGCAAATTCTTTTCTTTAATAGTTGACTCCTGTTGACATGGGAGACAAAAATATTGCTGCAGGCGTTGTCTCCCCTGAAGGTGTATCTTATCCCCTTAAGAGTGGACCTCATTTACAAAGGGTCTGAGTTTTATAGGCAAGGAAACAGGAAGCTCAAAAAGCTGCCTCCCTTACAAAGATGGCAGAAAATATGCCAGTTGTGTCTGACTAATGTCTAAAATCTTTGGTAATGTCTATTTTGCTTAAATCAATAATACCTAGCATCTCATCATCAGTTATGACCCAGGCGACAGGGCTTGAGATGTCATTTCATCTCATTGTCGGGTAAAAGTCCCACAAAATTGGAAGCAACGTCTCCAAAATGACCTTTACAGTGTTGATGGGGACATTAAACCACAAATCAAACAAACAAACAGTTATGACCCAGATTATATGCAGCTGAATGTGTGAGATCAGGGTCTACAGTCTGTGAATTTCTGAAAATAGTTTATCATTATATTAAAGAAACTGGATCAGATTCTCCTTAAATTGTAGAAGGGACATATAGTGTTTAGTGTTGCCCTTGTCCGTGTGTCCCTTTATCCGTGCGTACGTGCATCTGAAATGTAAACGCAGTCAATAACTTTCTTATTTCTGGATGGATTTTGAAATTATTTGGCAGAAATGTTAAACATCATGAGAGGATGTGTCACGCACAGAAACCTGGTCCATTCTGCCAAGGTCAAGGTCATTCTTAGAGGTCCAATGTCACTTTCTATGGATTAATACTGACATCAACATATTTGAGGTGGGGGCATCCATGTCCTGTGGATGCATTTCTATTTTCTCTGAAGTTTATATGATTCGTCATGTCATCTAGTGTACTTGCAGTTTGAAAGAACAGGCTAAATCTGGAGTTGTATGCTAGTACTGAGTGCCAGTTGTAACTCTGGACAAGGAAAAGTAATGAGGATAATTGATTTTCTTATTTCGTGATAGCAACATACATTGTTGGTACCTGATAGAGATCTAGAAGCCTCCGTGGTGTAGTGGTTATGCCACTCACCTTGTTAACCGGGGTTCGCAGGATCGATCCTGGGCCTCTCCAGACTTTCGGATGAGTCTAACTCTTTAAACCGAGGTCTCTTCTCCGCATGACCTTAGCTGTTGGTGAGACGTAAAACTCAAACACTCACTCACTCACTTGATATAATTGCCTTGCCTTGATGAGACAATTCTAACTGGTTCTTACAAGATATGTTTTGTGGAGAGAAACAAGAAAAAATATCCTGTGATTATTTTTGCTATTCCTTATCTAGACCATTGGCTAGTACCCTAAAATTCCTAAAAATTAGGACACCTTGAGGACTTGCTGTACTTGTAAAATTTTTACAATTTTGTTTCACAATCCAGCAAGGCGTTGAAAAGGTCAGAAGGAATGGCAAACAGTGAAAACCCTGATCAGACTGCTCCTTCAATTGGAGTCCGCACGGTTTGCTTAGGCCTATCTGTTCCAATACTTAGGATTATTACGATAACTTACAACTGCCCTTGGGTCAATATTAATACTTTAATCACAACAATTGTTACCTGCTTTGTTGTCTGCTGGTTGTGATACTTTAAAAGTCATTGTTGCACTGTGAACCCAGATCAGACTGCTTTTCTAGGAGCAGTCTGATCGGGGTCCACATTATTTGCCTGTATGCAAAAATAGGTCTTTAAAGTTTATAATAATAAATAGTAAACAGAAAATGGGCCTCGTCAAGCGATTTTGGTACTTATCGCCTATGCGAGCAGCGAAGGTTCAGGCGAGCCTGCGCAGTCTCGCCAGAACCTTCGCTGCTCGCCCATACAAGCAGTGAATCAAGAGGAACCTTCAGACAGAAAGCCATATCCCTGGCCCCTCTGAATGGCTGGGCATGCGCAGTTAAAATTTGTCATGACGGAATGCTCGAAGACACAAATTCGCTTGGCGGGGCTCATATGATATAAGCAGACACATTTTCAGACTTAGGTTTTCCTGGCCTATTAAAGGTTAAGGTAGAATATATGGCCATATAATTTTGTGATTACCATAATGGTCCAAAGTATTGGGATGGACTGACCTAAGCAAATGGTGCAGTCCCAGATCAGACTGCTCCTGATATGGGTCTGCACTGTTTGCCATTCTGTCTGCACTATTTGGACTCCTTGCTGGATCATGAAACAAATTTGTTAAAACTTTAGTAGAATTTCAGCAAGTCCTCAGGGTGTCTGACTTTTTATGATTTTTACGGTATTCCAAAAACTCACCATGTCTGGAATACAGGGCACAAATAACTCAACAAAGAGCTGTTCCTGTCTCAGTGTACAAACTTAAGCAGTTCAAGTTTTTTTCCCACTATTGCATATGAGTCACATCACACGAAAACCTGTTTTAGCCATTTTGCAGTTTGTGAACAACGGAGGTGCAGATCAGCCTGCACATTCATGCACTCTGATCAGTGCCTTCATGTTCACTGTTTGGATAGTAAGATACTGTAATGAGCCTAAGTATTTGCACAGACAGGCCTAAGCAAACAGTGCAGACTCAGATCAGACTGCTCCTGTAGGAGCAGTCTGATCAGGGTCTACACTGTTTGCTATTCAATCTGCTCTTTTTTGACTCCTTGCTGGATCATGAAAAAAAATTGTTAAAATTTTAGGAGAATTACAGCAAGTTCTCAAGGTGTCTAAATTTTGGGGATTTATATGGTATCTCTAGTTTCTATATAAAAAATTTCAAGACTCTTGCTGGCATGTTTGTTTTGAGCAGGCTTGTTTGTGCCTTAACCTGATTCCAAACCTAGAACACAGGTTTTCTCATTGTGCTTATGCTATGTGGACACACCAGAGTGTCATCAGTTAAGAACTCATTTTGTGTCACAGAGAATTGTTTGAAAATGGAGAAATATAAATCAGTAAAGAAATGCAAGATCTATGTAAAATTCATAGAGCATTCAAAAAGTTGGAAATGTTCTTGGACCCATCTGTTCAAAGCATTGTTAGCTTAACAAGCTCATTTATGGTGAAAATATTGAATGTTATAGTATCTGTAGTATCTTACACTCTGGTATTTTTCGCTGCAAAAATGTGAGTAATGTTTGCATTTGAATTTGGTGGGATTTGGTTTAAACAGTATTTATTGGTGATAATGTTCAATCCATACATACATGCATACATGTACAAGAAGAATGTTCAGAAGCCACAGGATCTTACAGTAAGTGGCGAAGCTCATATTAATCATCTCCTGTCAGATGGGATTTCCTCTAACAATGACAAAATGTTTGGAGAATTTGAAGGAAACAACAAAATTGCTGTTGATTTTGGTGTATTAGAATAGAAAAAGGTCAGCTCTAGTGTGAGAACAATTAATTGATTGCAGTTTTTCATGCAGTTGCAAGTAGACAAATCACTTATGGTTTGTGCTCAAAACTGTGATTTGTTACCCAATAATCACTCTAGAGCTGATCTTTTTCTTGAATAGGAAAATTGTCTCTCAGTTATCCACATTGATCCTCCTTTTCTGGACCAGGTAACTTATCAGTGATTCTTATTACATTTGAACTTCGATGGCTCGAACACCTTTGGGAAAACCCTAAATTATCCCTACATCGTATTTGAAGGAATTCCCTTCGGACTCAAGAACGGGTTCAACTCATCCATGGTAAACAAGCCATCAGGGGCTTAAACGAGCCATCAGGGGTTCTAGCCGTTGAAGTTCTACTGTATGTTATTTCTTTTTTTCAGAACTGAAGTTAGAAATGTTTAGAAAGTCCCCTGATGTACATATTGAACCCGGTGATTCTGCAGCCATAGTAACGCTACCAGCCAGCAAGAAGAGAATTCACGTGGCACAGTTTCTACAGCCTTTAACTTCAGACAGACACTACTTCTGTGTGGAAATAGTCAAACTAAGTGAGTTGATTTATGGGTATTTATTTGTTTGATTTGAAGTTTAGCATCCCCGTCAACACTGTAAAGGTCATTTTGGAGACTTTGCTTCCAATTTTGTGGGACTTTTACCCAACATTGGGGTGAAATGACATCTCAAGCCCTGCTGCCCAAGGGAACCAATAGGGTTTATAAGCATGGACAGTCCGACTCGCACCACATTGCCTGGGCAGGCTTAGATCCTCTAAGCGGTTTCCAGTACTCGTGTGCTAGTCGGTTTCAGCTCTGCCTAGAAGCATCATGCAGCCTACCTATTTCTTCAAGCCCCGATGGGTGGGGGCTAAGATTTACGGATAATGTATGGTCATTTATCTACGGAGGACCCTTGTTATATATAGACAGTACATACTTTGACAGTAAAGAATCCCAATCAGGAGAAGTATAATAGGTAATAAAGGATATTTCCCTTAATTACTCCAAGAAACAAATGTTGTGGATATTTGTTAGAATCGCCTCTGGAGGAGATTCTAACAAATATCCACAACATTTATTCCTTGGAGTATTATTTAATTTTATCATATGACGTCGCGTCTGAGAGTGTAATAACGCCATAATATAATGTAATATTTTCGATAATCCACTAATGGATTAAATATGCAAATTAGCTAGATACGTCCCGTAACGTTACATGTACGACGTCCTTAGCGACTTCGCGTATACCAATGGCGCAATATTGACATTTTTGTAAACAATCGTGAATAAAATGCGTATTAAATGTCATATGATAAATAGAATCTTACATTTGTACTCATGTATTATTGAATTTATTAAACTCATTGAGGAAAAGGGATAAAATGCTCGGCGAAGCCTCGCATTTTATCCCTTTTCCTCAACTCGTTTAATAAATTCAATAATACATGAACACTCATGCAAGATCCTCTATACAATATTCTTGAATATCTTCATTTATTGTATCATTCTAGGATAAGGATTCATTCAAGTGAAACTGTCATTATAACAAGTTTTTTTTTTGTTAGCTCACCTGAGCCGAAGGCTCATTGGTGAGCTGATAGTATGGCCAGGCAAAAATTCTGTGTGTGTGTGTGTGTGTGTTCACATTTTCAAACGTCTTCTCCTCCGGAACCGCTGGGCCGATTGTAGTCAAATTTCATGTGGAGGCTCCATGGGGTGGGGGAACGAAAGTTTGCATTTTTGGTCTAGGTCACATGACCAAGATGGCCGCCATGCCCATATATGGTAAAAACCCTTCGAAAATCTTCTCCTCCGGAACCACTGGGCCGATTTGCATGAAACTTGGCATGTAGCACCTGGGACATGGGCCCATCATAAATTGCATAAATGGTGTCCCTGGGATGACCTTGACCTATTTTACGCCAAGGTTAAATTTGGTAACATGGGCATTTGTATGGGAAAAAGTAGAAATGTCTGATATCTTGCAAACTGTTACAAATAATGCCACTAAACCATATATATTCTTATTCCTTATGATGAGGCCCATTAAGTGACATGGATTTTGGGACCCTGGGGCCCCCCGGGGGGGCATGCCCCACCCCCTTCTTTGCACAAAATGCTTAATATCTCGGAAACGGTTAAGATCCCCACCCATAAACCATATATATTCTTGTTCCTTATGATAAGGCGCATTCAGTGACATGAACCTTTGGAACTTTGGGTACCGGGGTTCCCCGGGGGGGGGGGGGGGGGGGGGGGCATGCCCCACCCCTATTTTGCACAAAATGCTTAATATCTCGGAAACGGTTGAGATCCCGACCCATAAACCATATATACTCTTGTTCCTTATAATGAGGCCCATTCAGTGACATGGACTTTTGGACCATGGGGTACCAGGGGTCTAGGGGGGGGGGGGGGCATGCCCCACCCCTTTTTTTTGCACAAAATGCTTAATATCTCGGAAACGGTTAAGATCTCTATCCATGAACCATATATATTCTTGTTCCTGATCATAAGGCGCATTAAGTGACATGAACCTTTGGACCCGGGGGTCCCAGGGGGGCATGCCCCACCCCCTTTTTTGCATTAAATGCTTAATATCTCGGAAACAGGTAAGATCCCCACCCATAAACCATATATACTCTTGTTCTTTATGATGAGGCGCATTCAGTGACATGGACCTTTGGACCCTGGGGTACCAGGGGTCCGGGGGGGGTTGGGGGGGGGGCATGCCCCTCCCCCATTTTTGCTCAAAATGCTTAATATCTCGGAAAAGGTTCAGATCCCCACCCACAAACCATATATATTCTTGTTCCTTATGATAAGGCGCATTCAGTGACATGGACCTTTGGACCCGGGGGTCCCTGGGTGAGGGAGGGGGGCATGCCTAACCCCCTTTTTTCCACAAAATGCTTAATATCTCGGAAACGGTTAAGATCCCCAGCCATAAACCATATATATTCTTGTCGCATTCAGTGTAATGGACCGTTGGACCTACGGTTCCAGTGGGGGTGGGGGGGGGGGCTGGGTGCCAACTCCCTTTATTGCATTGAATACTTAATATCTCGGAAACAGTTGAGATCCCCACCCAGTTACACAGACCTTCGGTCCCTCTTGGCCAAAGATCACATATTAAAGTCTTTGAGGACTTCCTCAGAAAAGTCAGGTGAGCGATTCAGGACCAATGGTCCTCTGGTTATATGGAAAGCTGTTTTAAAAAGGTTTGACTGTAGATGTGTTTTTCTTCCTTTGTAGAATTCAGTGCCAGGGGGTTCTGCGGCTTTTGCTTCTGTAGGAGAGCCTATTATGCTGGTAGCAGGTGCAGGATGGGGTGTTTTAATTTTGTTTTTAGTTTTTCTTTCCTTTTTCTAATGTCCAATCGCTTTGGAGATGGCCTGTGAGCTTGAGATGGACAGTTGCTTGAGGACTCTGCTGTTGACCTACTGGCTGTTGTCAGTTACTATTGTGGGGTGGGTGGATCACACTATGCACTGCTAATCTGCTAAGTGGGTCTAGGCCTGTCCCGGAGGTCCAACAGCCCAACATGACCATAGCTGTTGACTGGGCCACAAAACCACAACACATAAAATTCTTTTACAGCATTTGTAAATCACATACACGTGACAAATTGCTTCCTTTTGTGTTCCTGAAATGGCCTTTTTTTGTCATGAAAATTATGATATTCCTTGTTTATTTTTGGTACGCATATCATCACAAAAACACACCTACATAATTCTGACCCCCACTTTTATATATTAAAATTATTTATGCTTAAGAAATAGATCAGCTCTTACTGTGATTTGTTGTGTAATAAATCACAGTTTGGAGGTCAGTTGTAAAGTAGACAAATCACGAGCGCGTAGCACGCGTGATTTGTCTACTTACAACTGACCTACAAACTGTGATTTATTACACAACAAATCACTGGCTAGAGCTGATCTATTTCGATTCTAACACGATGAAAATTGGCAATAATGTTGTTGTTTCCTTCAAAATCTCACAACTTTTCGCCATTGTTAGAAGAAATCCCGCTAAAATTATCGACTGAAACACATGCATTTATATCCTTTTCTAACGTTTTCAATGCGAGAAAATGACGTTACACTGTCTAATGTCAAGTTAATCGACTAGTGACGTCATAAATTTGCAGTTTTTAATGACGTCACACGTCACGCTCTTCTGAGCTGTGATTTGTTGCAGAATAAAACACAGTTATTTTGCATTGCCTATATAGGCGCGCTGTGTTAGAATATTAAATATAGATTGTGGGTACTCATTAGAACCACCTCATTGAGGGCGGTTCTAACATGTACCTACAATCTATATTTTGAGCAGGATTAAGGAAAACATCACATCTGAAAATTGTTTTTTTTTTTAAATTTGCAATGTATTTGTTTGGTTGTTTTCCTAATGTATAGACTGTTCGTCACTGTTGTATGTTCATTTGCAGATGAGGACTCTGTTATCAGTATTGGCATAGGAGATTCCTCTCTACCGCTGAACAGACATCCAGGGAAGTTAAAAAACTCAACAGGCTGGGTGTCCCGGGATGGGAAAATGTATTTTAATGAAAAGTGCAATGGTAATATAGAAGGAGAAAGATTTAATGAAGGTAATGGTATACAAGACATATTGAAATAAACCATTTCAGGTTGGAAATTCCTAAACGGGTATCCTGTCAGGTAGTGCAGACCCAGGTCAGACTTCACAGAATGAAAATATTTGTGATGTCTTTCTTATTTATACTCTAAACAGAGGTTGTGGGCACTCTTTAGAACCACCTCAATGAAGCGGTTCTAACGATTACCACAACCTATGTCTTAGAGCAAAAAGAAGCAAAATAATGTATACCCCTGTAAACCCCAGTTTTGGCTATATAAAGTGGGGTTTAGAGGGATGTCCAACCTGGACTTGTTAACATGATCAGGTCAGCAACATTCTTTCGTGGAGATTGATCATGAAATCTTTTCTACGGTCATTCTCTCCCTTCTGCTGATTCAAGAAGGGCAGTTGTCAGTTTCTGGCAAAAGAATGTGCTCTGTACTGGTAAACCGCTTATGTATAAGCCTGCCCAGGAAAAGTGTGGATAGGTAAACTGACCGGCTCAAAAATGACCTAAAATAGTGTTGACTGGGCCGTATCACTCCAATACAAACAAACAAATGTTAACATGATCTTTAAAAGAGTCATATGAAATGACCATCAGGGTAAGTTTCTGTTCATCATATAACAATTTAAAATGAGCTTTAACTGCCAAGGTAACGGGCCTCTGTGGCCTAATGGACAAGAGTGCTGACTCTTAGTGATTAGGTCTCTCACCGCCGTGGGTTTGAGCCTCGCTTGGGTCACGTGTGAGACGCCAAGTTCTGCAACGGAAGGTCAGGTGGTTTTTCTCCGGGTACTCCGGTTTTCGCCCACCTATGATTAACGATCGGCTCAATATGAGTGAAATAATCTTGAAAGGGCCGTAAAACCCAAACCAAAAGAAAAAAAAAAAAATTAACTGCCAAGGAAGTTAATAAGAATTTCAATATGGTTGTCATAGACAACATTATGACATTATGTGCCAGTTACCATGTGTTATTATATGTGTGGTCATATATTTTTCATTACATGATGTTGTTTACTAAATAATGATGTTATATGAGCTGGTGCATAACAAAACCTACAATAAGACCGGTGTGACCAGCATAGACTCAAATCAACCTGCGCACCCATCCACTATGACAAGACCTTATGCTATGTCTCTTTGCATAGATATTAGCCTATAGTAGGTACATGCAATCAGCGAAGACTTATCAGACTGCACTAATGTGCAAGCTGATCTGAGTCTTTGCTGGTCGCTCGAGACTTGTAGATTTTGTCATCCACTGGCTCATATGATAAATTTACATTCAAGCATTAGTGAGCGCCCCCGCCCTTTGGGTCTTGGAGAAATAGATTTGGCTGTAAAGCTGAAACTGGCCGAACTTGAATACTGGTAAACCGTTAAGGTCTAAGCCTGCTCTGGAAAAGTGATGCAAGTCATATGATTTTTAAACAGGCAGAAAGGCTTGAGATGTAATTTCATCTCATTGTTAGGTAAAAGTCCCACCAAATCGGAAGCAATGTCTCTGTAAAAGCCTAAATAGTGTTGATGGGGATGTAAATCTCAACACAAAGAAACAAATCAAGCATTGGTGTAGAAATTCAGATAGCAATCCAGAAAGCTAAACATATTATTCCCTTGGCCATTTTGTCAGATATAAAAACAGTAGAAAATGATAAAATGGCAATTTCATTACAAATATAAAAAGCGATCTATTGCAGTTGATAGATTTTTAAATTAATTCATAAAATAAAATAAAGCTTGGCATATACCTAACCAGTGTCCCAGTTACCTTGCACCCTCTGGTAATTAGAATTGTGTGTCAGACAGATAATTCATTTGTGAAATGGCAACTTTTTATGTCCCCTGTAGCAATAGCGGGCACATACTGTTTTTGCCCTGTCTGTTTGTTTACATTGGTCAAAACTTTTGAACCGTTTTGGATAGAGCATTCATATTTGGCATGTAGGTTCCTTGTGACAAGAGCTTCACATTCATGCAAAAAAAAATTGACCTGTGACCTTGTCCTGTGACCAACATTAATGAAAAAAAGGCCTTGCCCGGGGACATGTTCATGTTTCACAAACACATTTTTATGCCCCCGCATCATATGATGCCGGGGGCATATAGTTTTTCGGTTTTCCGTACGTGCGTACGCGTGTACGTCCGTCTGTACGTGTGTGTGTACGTACGTACGTACGTGATCCTGTAACCTCAGGTTAAAGTTTTTGTAACAGGTAGAGCCTGAACTTTTAGAAGTCATATTTTCCTAACCATTTGATGGAACTGGTTCATCTTTGGTATGATGATAGATATAGGTCCAAAGTTTTATTAAGCAATACCCCCACCCATGCCTGTGAGCTCAAGGTCAAGGTCACAGACTTAGAAATTTTCAATGTTAAAGACTCAGGTTAAGGTTTTTGTAACAGGTAGACTTGAACATTTTAGAACTCATATTTTCCAAACCATTTGATAGAATTGGTTCATATTTGGTATGATTATAGATATAGGTCCAAAGTTTTATTCAGCGATACCCCCACCCATGCCTATGGCCTCAAGGTCAAGGTCATGGACTTAGAAATTTTCCATGTTAAAGACTCCAGTTAAGGTATTTGTACCTGGTAGAACCTGAACTTTTATGATGGCTTTGGTTCATATGATCATAGATATAGGTACAATGATTTATTCAACAATACCCCCACCCATGCCTATGACCTCAAGGTCAAGGTCACAGATTTAGACAATTTTAATGTGAAAGATTTTAAAGAGCTCAAATTTTCCAAACTATATTATGGATTTGGCTTATGTATGCTATGATGATAGATACAGGTCCAAATGTTTATTTGGCAATACCCCCACTCATACCTATGGCTTCAAGGTCAAGGTCACAGACTTAGAAATTTTTAATTAGATATTTTAAGAGTTGATATTTTCCAAATCATGCAATGGATTGAGTTGATATTTGGTATGATGTTAGATACCTGTCCATATTATTCAGCGATACCCCCACCCATGCCCATGAGCTCAAGGTCAAGGTCACAGACTTAAAAAAATTTAATTATCCCCTCGCACAACATAGCTCTAGCGTCTATATTTCTTCACTGATTTCAATATAACTTCACACAAATGTTCCTTATGACAATATCTCGAGCGAGTTCATCTTTCAAGGTCATGACCTCAAGGCTCAAGGTAAAGGTCACTGTGGCTATTTTTAGAAAAAACTTTGTCATCGCTCTAGCGCCTACATTTCTTCACCAATTTCAATATAACTTCACACAAATGTTCCTTATAAAAATAGCTCGAGCAATCAAGGTCATGGCCTGAAGGTCAAGGTCACTGTGGCTATTTTTAGAAAAACTTTGTCATCGCTCTAGCGCTTACATTTCTTCACCGATTTCAATATAACTCCACACAATTGTTCCTTATGACAATATCTCGAGCCATTTCGACTTTCGAGGTCAAGGTCACTGTGGCTATTTTTAGAAAAAACTTTGTCATCGCTCTAGCGCCTACATTTCTTCACCAATTTCAATATAACTTCACACAAATGTTCCTTACAAAAATAGCTCGAGCAATCAAGGTCATGGCCTGACGGTCAAGGTCACTGTGGCTATTTTTAGAAAAACTTTGTCATCGCTCTAGCGCTTACATTTCTTCACCGATTTCAATATAACTTCACACAATTGTTCCTAATGACAATATCTCGAGCCATTTCGACTTTCGAGGTCAAGGTCACTGTGGCTTTTTTTAGAAAAACTTTGTCATCGCTCTGGCGCCTGCATTTCTTCACTGGTTTCAAAATAACTTCACACAAATGTTTCTTATGACAATACCTCAAACGACTTTGACTTTCAAGGTCAAGGTCACTGTGGCTATTTTTAGAAAAACTTTGTCATTGCTCTAGCGCTTACATTTTTACACCAATTTCAATATTACTTCACACAAATGTTCCTTATGACAATATCACTAGTGCAAGTTCCACTTTCAAGGTCAAGGTCACTGTGGTCATTTTTAGAAAAACTTTGTCATCGCTCTAGCGCTTACATTTCTTCACCGATTTCAATATTACTTCACACAAATGTTCCCTATGACAATACCTCGAGCGAGTTCGACTTTCAAGGTCAAGGTCACTGTGGCTATTTTTAGAAAAACTTTGTCATTGCTCTAGCACTTACATTTTTTCACCAATTTCAATATTACTTCCCACAAATGTTCCTGATGACAAGGTCACACACTTAGAAAATTTTTTTGCAACATGGATTTTCGGGGTGAGGCGGGGCCCTTGGCGGGGGCATCTGTGTCATCTGGACACATTTCTAGTTCTTGTTAATTTGATGTTTAGACTATATTTACCATTTTCAAAAGCATCATCAAAATATGAAATTTATTTATTTCTTACCCTTGACGGAAACCATTGCTTTGTAGAAGGCTGTGCATACGGCATTAATTGTATCTCTTTGTTGTTAGCTCACCTGTCACGTAGTGACAAGGTGAGCTTTTGGGATCACTTTTTGTCCGTCGTCCGTCGTGCGTGCGTGCGTCCGTGCGTGCGTCCGTGCGTCCGTAAACTTTTCTTCAAACGACATCTCCTCCTAAACCACTGATCGGATTTTGACCAAACTTCACAGGAATGATCCTTAGGTGGTCCCCTTTCAAAGTTGTTCAAATGGTTCCGGTCCGTTGCACATATAGGTCACAGTAGCCAAAAATAGATTTTTATCACCGAAAACTTAAAAAATCTTCTCCTCTGAAACCGCAAGGCCCAGGTCTTTGATATTTGGTATGAAGCTTCATCTAGTGGACCCCTACCAAGATTGTTCAAATTATAGTGCTGGGGCCAAAAATGCCCACGCACGGGGGCCCTTTGGTTTTACATGGGCTTATATAGGGAAAATCTTTAAAAAATCTTCTTCTCTGAAACTGCAAGGCCCAGATCTTTGATATTTGGTATGAAGCTTCATCTAGTGGACCCCTACCAAGATTGTTCAAATTATAGTGCTGGAGCTAAAAATGCCCCCGCACGGGGGCCCTTTAGTTTTACATGGGCTTATATACGGAAAATCTTGAAAAATCTTCTTCTCTGAAACCGCAAGGCCCTGGCAGGTCTTTGATATTTGGTATGAAGCTTCATCTAGTGGACCCCTACCAAGATTGTTCAAATTATAGTGCTGGGGCCAAAAATGCCCCCGCAAGGGGGCCCTTTGGTTTTACATAGGCTTATATAGGGAAAATCTTTAAAAATCTTCTTCTCTGAAACCGCAAGGCCCAGGTCTTTGATATTTGGTTTGAAGCTTTATCTAGTGGACCCCTACCAAGATTGTTCAAATTATAGTGCTGAAGCTAAAAATGCCCCCACACGGGGGCCCTTTGGTTTTACATGGGCTTATATAGGGAAAATCTTGAAAAATCTTCTTCTCTGAAACTGCTAGGCCCAGGTCTTTGATATTTGGTATGAAGCTTCATCAAGTGGACCCCTACCACGATTGTTCAAATTATAGTGCTGGGGCCAAAAATGCCCCCGCACCAGGGCCCTTTTGTTTTACATAGGCTTATATAGGGAAAATCTTTAAAAATCTTCTTCTGAAACTGCAAGGCCCAGGTCTTTGATATTTGGTATGAAGCTTCATCTAGTGGACCCCTACCAAGATTGTTCAAATTATAGTGCTGGAGCTAAAAATGCCCCCCACATGGGGGCCCTTTGGTTTTACATAGGCTTATATAGGGAAAATCTTGAAAAATCTTCTTCTCTGAAACCTCAAGGCAATCTTGAAAAATCTTCTTCTCTGAAACCACAAGGCTTAGGTCTTAGATATTTGTTATGACGCTTCAGCTAGTGGACCTCTATAAAGATTGTTCAAATTATAGCCCTGAGACCAAAAATGCCCCCGCCATGTGGCCCTTTGGTTTTACATAGACTTATATAGGGAAAATCTTTAAAAATCATCTTCTCTGAAACACAAGGCTTAGGTCTTTGATATTTGTTATGAAGCTTCAGCTAGTGGACCTCTACCAAGATTGTTCAAATTATAGCACTGGGGCCAAAAATGCCCCCGCTCCGGGGCCCTTTGGTTTAATAACATAGACTTATATAGGGAAAATCTTGTTTTACATAGACTTCTATATGCAGGGTAAACCTTTAAAATCTTTTTCTCTGAAACCAGAAAGCCCAGGTCTTTCATATTCGATATGAAGCTTCATCTTGTGGACCTCTACCAAGATTGTTCAAATTTTAGCCCTGGGGCCAAAATTGACCCTGCCCGGGGCCCACTTGTTATGCTTTGGATCAGGTGAGCGAACCAGGGCCCTCTGGGCCCTCTTGTTTTTATTTAGGTGATACAATAGGAATTGACGTCCAGTCATTTCACACAGAATTGTCAGTAGTTCTCTTCATAAAGAATGGTCGACCTGTCGGCACCAGATTTCTAGCTTTAAAAAATCCTGAGTGTGCCTTCCCTACAATAGCATTATGTGGCAATGGGTATGATGTGGAACTACATGTTTATTATCAGAACAGAATTTCTTCACCACCTTTGTTCCAGATTGTAAGTATTTAACCTATTTCATACGGTAAACACCAAAATGGGTCATTAGCAAACAGTGCTGACCCAGACCAAAGAATGGTGCATCTGATCAGAACCTTCACAGTTTGCAAAATGTTCAACCTTCTTAACCCAATTTCCACTAATTAAATTACTTGTTTTAATTTTTTCATTTACATTCACAAACTGAATGACAGACAGGGTAGATCCTGATCTGATGGCTTCTTCAGAAGCCATCTGATCAGGATCTTCACTGTTTGCAAAGGTACAGGTTGTCATGAACAGCAGGATAAGGGTTAAATTATCTCAAGCTGATACATCTAAATTTTGAAATGGACTCCCCCTGTATATATGATGGAAGGTTCCATTAAAATGATTTGAAATAATATTTTGGGGAATTGACACACTTCCAGTAGAGATAACGTGTTAAAAAATAGTTAATATCTACCCATATTAGTAGGGAACTGCTTTTTTCAGAAAGACTTTGCAAATCCTTTTCTTTAAGTGTTGATTCCTTTATCAAAGGCGGGTCAGCCAATCAGAATGTCTTCACATCTTTTGTTCCGAATTGTAAACATTAGCAAAAATTAATTTTACCCCACTGTTCAGGTCCAATATTATGAAACATTTTATACAGTCAACCCTCTTTATACCAACCTTCTATATATATAACAACAAAACTTGTTATAATGACATTTTCAATGGAACTTATCTTTAGCTCTAGATGAGGTAGAATAATGGAGATGTTCGTGATTATTGTAATTATTTAATACTTCAAGAAACAAATGTGGTGGATATCTGTTAGAATTGCCTCGGCGAGGCGATTCTAACAAATGTCCATAGCATTTGTTCCTTGGAATAATTAAGGAAGAAATGCCTTTTCATCATAACAGCAGATTATAAGGATACAAATACTGTCGTTATAGCGAGGGTCTTTCTTTCTTTCATTCTTTCTTTCTACTGATACTGTGATCAGTCACATTTGACCATTACTCGTTGGTGTACATTACATACACTCCAAGTTTTGCAGGATGAAAGCCTACTCAATAATCATGTAATTATGGTAGGATGGTTCTCCTTGCACAGGGGGCCTCCAGTTAACGTCCCGATCCGAAGGACGGTGTACTTTATTACAGTCATCCCTGCAAATGATGCTAATGGAGCATGTTTAGACACCGAAATTGTATCGCCGCTACTGGGGATCGAACCCGGGACCTCTAGCATCAGAGGCAAGTGCACTAACCACTGAGCTAGCACGGTCCTCTGTGAATGAAAAGAATCGGGCAGGTATGTCACTACTTGCAGTAGTTCTGCTTTTATTGTGCCTGCTTCAAACAAGGCATACTACAGTAAAACCTCCAGTAATGGTCACTTGTTTAGCAGTCACCTCAGTTCAGCAGCAACACTGTTTTTTTTTTTTCAAAATCCAAAAGCAGTTTGCTTTATATTTAACCTCTGCTCAGCAGCAACCTCTCTTCCAGCCAGCAACCACTGGCACTACTTAATCGAAATTCCCTCTTTTAAACAGTCAGATTTAACTCAGCTGCAAAACATGGAAGTAAATAAGTAATAATTTCTTTTCTGATGTGTTTATTTTGCTTAAAGGAGAATTTTGGCCCTTGAAAATGTTGTGGTTAGGTAAACTGACCTGCTCAATTTGAATAGTGTTGACTGGGCCATTTTACTCCAGACCAAACCAAAACAGTTTTACCTCTTGCTATTTTCAGACTGATTTAAATCACTGGTGTAAACCAGAGGACTGTGAGATTAACACCACAGGTGATATATTGTCTGTCAAAGATCATCTCAAACCTGTTATCCTCCAGTGTCCTTACAGTTTAAATGGAAGTAAGTACAGCCAACTTTTTATAAATCAAATACACCATGAAAACTTGGTCTAAATAGGAGTAGTTTGAAATATTGAGGTTTGATCATCATCACGAAAATATGCCTGTATAATTTTGACCCCCTTGGACCCCATTGCATTACGCAAACACGCCTATACAAATACATTTCCACCTTTATCACCAAAAAAATGAAAATTTTATGATGAAAAATTGTGATATTTTTCTTATTACTGCTCAAAATATAGATTATTGGTACTCGTTAGAACCGCCTCATCGAGGCGGTTCTAATGAGTACCCACAATCTATATTTTAGAGCAGAAATAATAAAAATAAGGTATACCCCCCGGAAACCCCAGTTTTATTATATAAAAGTGGGGTTCAAGGGGGTCAAAATTATATATGTGTGTTTTCGTGATGGTATATAGTAAAACTGCGGTTTACAGGGGTAAATCTTATTTTTCTTATTTCTGTTCTAAAATATAGATTGTGGGTACTCGTTAGAACCGCCTCCATGTGGCGGTTCTAATGATTACCCACAATCTATATTTTGAGCAGAAGTAAGAAAAATATTACAATTTTTCATCATAAAATTCTTGTTTTTGCGGCGGTAAAGTTTACAAAGCATTTGTCTTGGCGTGTTTTCATAATGATAGCAGCAAGTCATGAGGCATATTGGGGATCAATTAAGAATATCTTTACAATCTTCTTTAAAATAAAGGTAGCATAAAAATCCCAATAATTCGGACAGCTTAAGGACTTAACAAATTTGTTTCACAGTCCAGCAAGTGTTTCAATAAGTGCAGATGGAATCGTAAACAGTTGAGACCCTGATCGCTGAAGGAGCAGTCTGATCTGGGTCTCCACAGTTTGTTTAAGCCTACCTATCCCAATTCTTGGTATCATAACAGTATGTTGTGTGTACTGATTAGAATTGCCTCATTGAAGCAATTCTAATGAGTACACACAACACAACCTTTAAAGATGAAATCAGGAAAACTTTGCTAAAATATTCAAATATATGGATATCTGAAGCTATTGGAAAATTCTCTAGGCACGTGAGAATGAGTTTGCATTTGGCAAGGTAAATGAGCCATCAGTTTTTGAGTTATTGATATTACCCTGTAAATGGGATTTTATGGCAGTTGTTTCTTATTTCTCTATATAAAACATGTTGTGAGTTTATCACATTTGAAAGAACTGCGTCAGTAAGTCAACAAATACATGCAACATGTGTACTTATAGCTTTATAATGCTGAATGTTGTAACAGTCAGTCCACAATTCTTGTGGCATGGAATTCATTACAAAGGAAAGAAGAATAGCTGAAAAACTCCTGTCTGCTTGTGGGGGTTTGAACCCAGGCCACTTAGGTTAGTCTGTTGCTGTAACCTTTGAGCCAAAGAACCCACCCCATGATGCAATTGTGAGACATACAAGTTATGAATAATCTAGATTATTGAAGTAAGGAGTTGCAGGCCGTCACAGTGATCTTCATTCAGATCTGAATCTGAAGTAAATTCTCATTTTTATAGACACCTCTTGTTTGCAGACATTAAACATTTTTTATCATATGATGTTGCATCAGAGAGAGTAATAACGCCATGTAATATTTTCAATAATCCATTAGTGGATTAAATATGCAAATTAACCAGATACGTCCCGTAACGTTACATGTACGACGTCCTTAACGACGTCGTGTTTACTAATGGCAGAATATTGACATTTTTGTTAAACAATCATGAATAAAATGCGTTTAAAATGTCATATGATAAATAGAATCTTGCATTCGTGCTCATGTATTATTGAATTTATTAAACTCGTTGAGGAAAAGGGCAAAGCCTCACATTTTATTCCTTTTCCTCAACTCGTTTAATAAATTCAATAATGCATGAGCACTCATGTAAGATCCTCTATGTAATGGTACTGTTCAGATTGCAATGATGTGCAGTTTGATCTGCACCTTAGTTTTTTGCAAAAGATCAGAAATGTTTTCCCAGGATGTGGCTCACATAAAAATATACACGACCTTTACATGTGTCTTTTCAGCTTTCAACCATTTTGAGATTGAGTTGGTGGATGAGTTTGGAGCCAAGGCTGGGGGTGTTCCACCCCCTGTTATTGCTCTTACAGCAGCATGTACTCAGGAAAACTGGAGTGAAATGTCACATTTCAAGATAGATTATCTTCGCTTCTGGGCTACTGGGGAAGGTAATGATTTATTTAACCTGTGACAGGGTGGACAAAGCCATTTTATTTTATACTTTGCAGTGAAATCAATGCATATCTGAAACAAATAAAAATGATATTTTCACACTGTGAAAAATAACATGACCTTGTTATTTTCACGGTAGTAGCCCAGACTACTTTTTCTCGCCAAAAGTCATATGTTATCGACAAAATATTTCTGTAAAATACCTTAAAAAGCACTCTTTGAACTGCAAAATTCTGTATTCAAAATGGCAATCTGTTTATGTTTTGAAACTGACAGTTGTGACATCATAGCCAGGTCAGAATTGTGACGTACGATACAATCGATCAATTACATTAGTGTCCTAATAAAGTATTAAATAAAAAGAAAATTTACTTTTTTTTAGGCGGATACCAAATTTATTTCACCTTGTGTGTTGAAAACATCTGAATTTTCACTTGTGCTTCGCACTCGGGAAAATTTGGATGTTTTCAAACACTCGATTAAATATTTTTCGTATCCACCTCAAAAAAGTAAATATCCTCTATGCCTAATTGCCTTGACAAATTTCTGTTTATTTGTTTGGAGTTAAACGTCCCAATCAACATTATTTAGATCATATTGAGCAGGTCAGTTTACCTAACCACACTTTCTTGGCTATTAAGCAGTATAGTGCATATTCATTTGCCAGAACTGACAGTTGCCCTTCTTGAAACAGTGCAAGGGAGAGAATGACCATATTTAAGATTGCATGATTATTCATCATGAAAAAAATGTTGTTGACCTCATCATCATCATCATCATCAACAGATTTTTGATTGACATGCAGGTACAGGGGCAATGTCCACACAAGTGGGCCCCTTTCCAGGTAGCTGGCTTGCTGCATGCATGGCAGATCTTACACCAGATCTCCAGGTTTGTCTATCATGAGAATCGATAGCAGAGAGCTTCCATTCTCTGCAATCTCTTTCTGTTAGCTGCTTCCAGGTCATCTTGGGCCTTCCAGGCCTCCGCTTTCCACCTACCTGTATGTCACAGGCAGTCTTGACTGCACCATTGGAGTGTTCCACATGTCCATACCAGCGAAGCCTTCTCTCTTTCAGGATGAGGTCCAGGTCCTCAATGCCAAGACGCTCAAGTAACTCACTGGACCTGATGGTGACAGTGTCCTGTGGCTTGACATTGCAGATCTGTCGGATCATTTGCCCTGTCATTCGGCTGTAGACGTTGGAGGTTTGGCTTTGTCAATGGCCATGTCTCACTGGCATGGAGCATTGCACTCTGCACACAAGAGCTATACACACGGCAACGTGTTTTGAACAAGAGGTGGCGGGAAGAGAGAACTTGTAGCAACTCCTTGAATTTCTTCCAGGCTGTTTTCACACGTGATGTAGTTGAAAGGTCGCAACCACCCGCTGTAGAGAGCATATCACCTAGGTAGCAAAAGGAAGCTACAACTTCCAGCTTGTCAGTTCCGACTTGAACTTCCCTCTATGGTCTGCCATCTAAGGGGCATGCAGTTCCTTGGCACCGTGTACACCTGTAATCAGGGTCCTCTATCAGGCGTTTGAGCCCACTGCATTTCTTGTGCACCCAGAACTTGCAGCCATTACATAAGATACTGTTGCTGCCCACTCCAGTGCAACATGTAGCGCATGGGAACTGGCCTGTACTCTGCAAGAGGTCCAGACCTGTACCACACACCATGATCTTTGTCTTTCCTGCATTCACTCTCAGCCCTTTCGCCTCCATTGCGTCGTTCCACGTTGAGAGCCTCCTGACACATTCCTCAAGGGATTCAGGTATGATGACAAGGTCATCAGCATACAGGTCCTCCAAGGGGACTCCAGAGCAGAACTCGCATGACAAGGCTTCAAGCACAATGATGAAAAGCAGTGGGCAGAGAACAGAGCCTTGATGAACACCCACCTTCACCTCGAATTCTTCACTGTAACCATCCCAAATGCGGACACGGCTCCGAGCATTAGCATACATCCCTTGGACCAGTTGCACAATCCACTCGTCCACTCCAAGTTTTCTAAGTGCCCACCAGATGCCTTTCCAAGGCACTCGGACAAATGCCTTCTCCAGGTCTACAAAAGCGTTGTAGAGTCTCCTGTTGGCCGCCAGATACTTCTCTTGCAGCTGCCGTGCAACAAAAATTGCGTCTGTTGTGCCTCTTCCTGGGACGAAGCCAAACTGGGAATCGTCGATGGACACTAACTGCCTAATGAGGCCATCCACAATCTTCTCCAGGACTTTCATGACCTGTTCTGTTCTCTCAGCATGTATCAAACCCTATACGTACCAATCACCAGTCAGATCCCCATCAGACTGAGCTACAGAGGCTGACCCCAAAACTTGTCCAAATTTTGGCTGGGCAAGGGCTTTTGTTATTTTAATTGCCAAGAAAAATGTATAGAATATAAAGGGAATATAGTGTCATTTTGAAGATGCTGTGGGCTGCTGGACAAATTGTTGTAATTTGGATTTTTCAAACCCTGCCTGAGAGCTGTCGGTGTATGTGAATTGTTAAAACTTTGATTATTGTATATAGCAAATATAACCAACTTTCTGTTAAGAGATTTTCACTGTGTAACATATTGTACTTGCTAGATCATTAGGCATTTCAGTCACTTGCAAGCTTGTTAAGCTGACAATGCTTTGAACAACAGGAACCAGTTTTCAAAATCTAACAATGTCATCAGTTAACTTATCATTAAAACTTTGGTCATTTAATATGGCAAATATGCTAATATTTTTGTTGCTGAAAAAATTGTGAGTAGCTTTTGCAAATACAAAAGCTACTCACATTTTTTTAGCTCACCGTCACGTAGTGACGAGGTGAGCTTTTGGGATCACTTTTTGTCCGTCGTGCGTGCATGCGTGCGTCCGTCCATCCGTGCGTCCGTAAACAATTTCTTTAAACGACATCTCCTAAACCACTGATCGGATTTTGACCAAACTTCACAGGAATGATCCTTAGGTAGTCCCCTTTCAAAGTTGTTCAAATGGTTCTGGTCCTTTGCACATCTAGGTCACAGGAGCCAAAAATAGATTTTTTTCACCAAAAAATTAAAAAATCTTCTTCTCTGAAACCACAAGGCCCAGGTCTTGATATTTGGTATGAAGCTTCATCTAGTGGACCCCTACCAAGATTGATCAAATTATAGTGCTGGGGCCAAAAATGCCCCCGCCCCGGGGCCCTTTGGTTTTACATAGGCTTACATAGGGAAAATCTTTAAAAATCTTCTTCTCTGAAACCACAAGGCCCAGGACTTTGATATTTGGTATGAAGCTTCATCTAGTGGACCCCTACCAAGATTGTTCAAATTATAATGCTGGGAAAAAAAAATGCCCCCGCCATTGGGCCCTTTGGTTTTACATGGGCTTATATAGGGAAAATATTTAAATATCTTCTTCTCTGAAACTGGAAGGCCGAGGTCTTTGATATTTGGTATGAAGCTTCATCTTGTGGACCCCTACCAAGATTGTTCAAATTATAGTGCTGGGGCCAAAAAGGCCCCCGCCCCGGGGCCCTTTTGTTTTACATAGGCTTATATAGGGAAAATCTTTAAAAATCTTCTTCTCTGAAACCACAAGGCCCAGGACTTTGATATTTGGTATGAAGCTTCATTTAGTGGACCCCTACCAAGATTGTTCAAATTATAGTGCTGGGACAAAAAATGCCCCCGCAACGGGGCCCTTTGGTTTTACATTGGCTTATATAGGGAAAATCTTTAAAAATCTTCTTCTCTGAAACCACAAGGCCCAGGTCTTTGATATTTGGTATGAAGCTTCATCTAGTGGACCCCTACCAAGATTGTTCAAATTATAGTGCTGGGGCCAAAAATGCCCCCGCCCCGGGGCCCTTTGGTTTTACATAGGCTTATATAGGGAAAATCTTTAAAAATCTTCTTCTCTGAAACCACAAGGCCCAGGACTTTGATATTTGGTATGAAGCTTCATCTAGTGGACCCCTACCAAGATTGTTCAAATTATAGTGCTGGGACAAAAAATGCCCCCGCCACAGGGCCCTTTGGTTTTACACTGGCTTATATAGGGAAAATCTTTAAAAATCTTCTTCTCTGAAACCACAAGGCCCAGGTCTTTATATTTGGTATGAAGCTTCATCTAGTAGACCCCTACCAAGATTGTTCAAATTATAGTGCTGGGGCCAAAAATGCCCCCGCCCCGGGGCCCTTTGGTTTTACATAGGCTTATATAGGGAAAATCTTTAAAAATCTTCTTCTCTGAAACCACAAGGCCCAGGACTTTGATATTTGGTATGAAGCTTCATCTAGTGGACCCCTACCAAGATTGTTCAAATTATAGTGCTGGGGCAAAAAATGCCCCCGTCCCGGGGCCCTTTGGTTTTACATAGGCTTATATAGGGAAAATCTTTAAAAATTTTCTTCTCTGAAACCGCAAGGCCCAGGACTTTGATATTTAGAATGAAGCTTCATCTAATGGACCTCTACCAAGATTGTTCAAATTATAGCCCTTGGGCCAAAAATGCCCCCGCCCCTGGGCCCTTTGGTTTTACGTAGACTTATATTGGGAAAATCTTTAAAAATCTTCTTCTCTGAAACCACAAGGCCTAGGTCTTTTATATTTGGTATGAAGCTTCATCTATTGGACCCCTACCAAGATTGTTCAAATTATAGTGCTGGGGCCACAAATGCCCCCGCCCCGAGACCCTTTGGTCTTACATAGACTTATATAGGGAAATCTTTAAAAATCTTTTTCTCTGAAACTGCAAGGCCCATGTCTTTGATATTTGGTATGGAGCTTCATCTAGTGGACCTCCGCCCTGGGGCCCTTTGGTTTTACATAGACTTATATAGAGATAATTTTTGAAAATCTTCTTCTCGGAAGCAGCAAGGCCCAGGTCTTTGATATTTGGTGTGAAGCTTCATCTAGTGGACCTCTATCAAGATTGTTTAAATTATAGCCCTGAGGCCAAAAATGCCCCTGCCCCGGGGCCATTTGGTTTTACATTGGCTTATGTAGGGAATATCTTAAAAAAAAAATCTTCTTCTCTGAAACCGCAAGGCCCTGGTCTTTGATATTTGGTGTGTAGTTTCATCTAGTGGACCTTTGCCAAGATTGTTCAAATTATAGCCTTTGTTGATATTTGGTATGAAGCTTTACCTTTTTAGACCTCTCTCAACATTATGCACATTATAGCCCTGGGGTTAATAATGGCCCTCCCCGGGGCCCACTTGTTACTCTATGGATCAGGTGAGCGATCCAGGGCCATCATGGCCCTCTTGTTTCTAACAAAGATACCAGAGTATTTGATATATTGCACCTTCTAGAACATTTAACATTTTGACCAATAACAAGCTCTTAAAGCAAATGATGCTTTGAACAACTGGGCCTAAGCATAATGAGCTCATTACTCTGGTAATTTTTGCTGGAAAAATCAAAGCTTCTCATTTTTTTTCCAGCAAAAATATTAGTATTATTGACATATTAGATGATCTATGTTTTCAGGATTCATTAACATTAACGACATTGTTAGTATGAACAAATGACCCTTGTATTTCAGCTGAAAAGTCGGTATCAGTTGGTGATCTGACTGGGTGGGGTATGTTGGTCCCTCCATCAGAGGAACACAAGGACAAAGACAGACTCATCATCTGTTATCTAACTATCAACCGCAATGTGGTGCTCACTCGTGTCATGTATGAACCACCTGGTGGTCTCTATCCTATAGTCATACTGCCAGCTGATGGTAAGTACTGTTCAGTGTATTCATTTCAGCAGAGTTGATTGATTGATTGATTGATTTGAGGTTTAACGTCCCTGTCAACACTGTAAAGGTCATTTTGGAGACGTTGCTTCCAATTTTGTGGGACTTTTACCCGACATTGAGATGAAATGACATCTCAAGCCCTGCCGCCCAATGAAACCAATAGGGTTTATTAGCATGGACGGTCCGCCTCGCACTGCGGTTCCTGGACAGGCTTAGATCCTCTAAGCTGTTGACCAGTACTAGTGTGCAGGCCAGATTCAGCTCTGCGTGGAAGCATCATGCAGCCCATATATTTCTTCAAGCCCCTATGGGCGGGGGTGTCAGCAGAGTTGAACAACCAGATACAATCACAATATTTTGACTCCCTTAAGGGAACACCTGGCAGATTTTTCTGCCATTTTTCAAAGGGAGCCAACTTTCGTGGCTTCCTGCTCGCTTTTCTATAAGCCCTGTCTCACTGTCTCACTGAAAAAGGGGTCTACTCTTAAAGGAAAGAATTTGCTCCTCAGGAGCAAATTCTTTCCTTTAAGAGTTGACCCCTATTGACATGGGAGACAAAAATAATTTTGCAGGAGTTGCCACCCCTGATGGTGTTCCCATTTCCCTTAAAACCCCAATTTTTATACAATAAACTGGGGTTTACAGGGGTATACATGATTTTTCATATTTCTGCTGCAAATGTTAACATAGATTGTGGTACTCGTTAGAACCACCTCAGTAAGGCGATTCTTACATGTACCCACAATCTTTGGTTCTGAGCAGAAATATAAAAAATATCAGATTGTGTTTTTCTGAAAATTTTTATTTATTGGTGGTAAAATTTTAAATATATTTGAATAGGCATGTTTTTGTAATGGTTTACACTATGGACTTGATCTGGATCTACTTGGTCTAGACCGAATCCATCCTCATGAAGTTGTATTTACATTAGTGTTTGGTCCGAAGTATGAATGCAACCAAGTGCAGATTAAACAGTGCATCTAGCGTCAGTTTTAGTGTGAAGCCTTCAGTCTGTGCCAGCTAGGTAGGATACATCTAAATCTGATCTGCTGAACAAATCCAGGGTTTTCTGAGGTCTCAGAGTCCATAAAGACAGTATGTTAAGAATCTGAATTAGAGTCGGAAAATTGATCATAATTTCTATTATTAGCCATTTATTCATTTCACTCATTTAGGCGGTGCTATTTAGCATTAATAATATTCAGTACCTTCAGAAATCTTCAGTGAATACCCTGTATACTATTTTAATGTACCGACCACATGTGCACTTGACATCATTTGACATATGCAACCCATGTAACAGAGAGTGAGAGTTTGTATTTTAATTTATCAACCACAAGTGTGCGAAACATCAGTTGACAGATGCAGCCATGATAATAGAGAGTTAGTCAAACTTGTAGACCTTGATGTCATGTTAACCAACACTTCTGGGCATTACGATAGCACACCCATGTGACATAGTGCATTTTTTTCACATTTCCAAAGTGGCTACTTTTCTGAGGAAAACCCGTGAAATTTTTCTTATTTATACTGAAAACATAGATTGTGGGTGCTCGTTAGAACCGCCTCATTGAGGCGGTTCTAACACGTACCCACAACCTATGTCTTTTAGCAGAAATAATCAAAATAATGTAATAACCATGTAAACCCCAGTTTTCTCTATATAAAGTGGGGTTTAGAGGAGTGCTCATTACATGGAGTTGTTAACATCATGATTTTATCAAATGTGAAACCTTGTGACTATCTTTGATTTTCTGTCTTGCCCAAAGATGAAATGGAGTGCTAGCAGAGATGAAAAAAAAAATAGATTGGATTCATATTTTATTCACAGTATAATTATCATCATAAAAATATATGTCAAGTTCAGTTTAGTTTAAAATCTGCCAATTAGGTCTCTCACCGCCGTGGGTTCGAGCCTCGCTCGGGTCACGTGTGAGACGCCAAGTTCTGCAACGGAAGGTCAGGTGGTTTTTCTCCGGGTACTCCGGTTTTCGCCCACCTATGATTAACGATCGGCTCGATATGAGTGAAATAATCTTGAAAGGGCCGTAAAACCCAAACCAAAAAAAAAAAAAAAAAAAAAAAAATCTGCCAATTACACCACACCTCTTTACAACACTGTAAATGGGGTCCAAAACAGAAACCGTGTTAGTTAAACAGCCAAGTAATATACAAATAAAATGTATACATTTTTGGGATCCACCTTGAAGCCATGTTAAATCCAAAACCCTGTTTTTATGAACCGTGTTATAATGAGGTTGTGATCTATTATGAAAATCATGACTCTTTTTCAACTTCATTTTTTGCAAAATGCTTGTTTCCATTGGCGGATGGCACTTGGATCTGTGTCATATTGACACATTTTTAGTTGAAACAAGGCCGGAGCAGGCAAGGTACCCTATTAGGGAACAAGACAATTCATCGACAAGACAACTCATCGACACGGTTTTTGGAGACAATTCATCGACACAATTGAAGACAACTCATCGACACTTTTTGAAGACAACTCATCGACACATTATTATAATGAAATTATACACAAGCTGATAAAATGAAGACAATGTTTTGAAAATAAAATGATTTATTATCACGTTTATGTTAAAAATAACGAATTTAGAATATATTAATTCAATGTTTTGGCTAATTGATGACAATTAAGAGACCATTTTAACCGCATAGGTATTTTTACCCCTCTATCTATCTATCTATCTATCTATCTATCTATCTATCTATCTATCTATCTATCTTATCTATCTATCTATCTATCTATCTATCTATCTATCTATCTATCTATCTATCTATCTATCTATCTATCTATCTATCTATCTATCTATCTATCTATCTATCTATCTATCTATCTATCTATCTATCTATCTATCTATCTATCTATCTATCTATCTATCTATCTATCTATCTATCTATCTATCTATCTATCTATCTATCTATCTATCTATCTATCTATCTATCTATCTATCTATCTATCTATCTATCTATCTATCTATCTATCTATCTATCTATCTATCTATCTATCTATCTATCTATCTATCTATCTATCTATCTATCTATCTATCTATCTATCTATCTATCTATCTATCTATCTATCTATCTATCTATCTATCTATCTATCTATCTATCTATCTATCTATCTATCTATCTATCTATCTATCTATCTATCTATCTATCTATCTATCTATCTATCTATCTATCTATCTATCTATCTATCTATCTATCTATCTATCTATCTATCTATCTATCTATCTATCTATCTATCTATCTATCTATCTATCTATCTATCTATCTATCTATCTATCTATCTATCTATCTATCTATCTATCTATCTATCTATCTATCTATCTATCTATCTATCTATCTATCTATCTATCTATCTATCTATCTATCTATCTATCTATCTATCTATCTATCTATCTATCTATCTATCTATCTATCTATCTATCTATCTATCTATCTATCTATCTATCTATCTATCTATCTATCTATCTATCTATCTATCTATCTATCTATCTATCTATCTATCTATCTATCTATCTATCTATCTATCTATCTATCTATCTATCTATCTATCTATCTATCTATCTATCTATCTATCTATCTATCTATCTATCTATCTATCTATCTATCTATCTATCTATCTATCTGATACTGCGTCGGTCACATTCGACCATTACCGCAGGTGTATATTACATACACTCCAGATCTTGCAGGATGAAAGCCTACACAGTAATCATGTAATTACGGTAGGGATCTTTAACCTGCACAGGGGATGATTCTCCCTACACAGGGGGCCTCCAGTTAACGTCCCGACGTCCCGATCCGGAGGACGGTGCACTTTATGACATTCATCCCTTCAAATGATGCCAATGGAGCGTGTTCGGACACCGAAATTTTATTGCCGCTGCCGGGGATCGAACCCGGGACCTCTAGCATCAGAGGCAAGTGCACTAACCACTGAGCTATCACGCTCCACAGATCAGTCAAATACATTGTACCACTTATCCATAATTACCGTTAATTACCTATGATTGCCAATTACCTTCACACAAATGTGTCAATGAATTGTCTTCAAAAGGTGTCGATGAGTTGTCTTCAATTGTGTCGATGAATTGTCTCCAAAAACCGTGTCGATGAGTTATCTTGTCGATGAATTGTCTCGATTCCCCCTATTAGACAACAGGTTTTGGTATATATGAGGAAAAATATTCTTTTTGGGCAATTATTTTGTTTTATTTGTTTGAATCGAGGTTTTACACCACTGTCAACACTATTGTGGTCATTTTGGAGAACTTGCTTTTGTGGGACTTTTACCCGACATTGAGATTAGCCCTGTCTCCTGCACAAACCATATGGTTTATAAACTCGAACCACTTTTCCTGGGCACGCTTAGACTCTCTAAGCGGTTTACCAGTACACATACTAATGGTGCAATCTGTTTCAGCTCTGCATGGAAGCATCATGCAGCCCAGTCTGTTTCTCCAAGACCTGATGGGCAGAGGCCCCTTTTGGGCAATTTTGTGCGGACTTATAGCACACAGTACTACTCATGTATTTAATTCCTTTATTTTCATTATTTTCTTGCAGTGAACAGTGTGAAACTTGTATTTAGTGCTTTAAGAATTTCATCTCATCCAATGACTGAAGCTGTTATAGACAAAATTCTCTCTGATGCTAAGGAGATAATTGCTCAAGAAAAGGAAATTTTAGCCAGTGGCAAAGACTTAGATGAGTTGTCAATAGATAAATCTTTATTGCTTAGACCATTACCTCAGGTAGACAGTGACACAGGAAGTGCTTCAGATTCCCAGAATGCAAAGCTGGCCAGTGTGGTAGTGCAGGCCAAGGGAGTTAATTCTGTTCAGAAAGCAGTGAAAACTTACAAAGAGGGCAGGGATGGGAGTTCAGCCAGTGGAACACCCTCTAGGGCTTGTGTGATTCTTTGATAATTGCAATGATGTAGGAAATTTTAGATATTTATTTACTGCATAGAAACAGATAATGTGGATATTTAGTGGTAATTGAATGATATTTTTCGTCAGTTCCCCATAAAAACCTATGATGTGGGTTTTCATTAGAACCACCTCGGTGATGTGGGTCTAATGAATACCCACAGCACAGGTTTATATGGTGAAATAAGGAAAAATATCCCTCAATTGTCATAAGATACCCACCTTATCTCATTACGATAATACAGCCATGCCACATAGTGCATTTATTCACATCCCCAAAATGGCTACTTTTCCCATGAAAATCTGTGATATTTCATTTATTTTTACTGCAAACATAGGTTGAGGCGGTTCTAACGAGTACCCACAACCTTTGTCTTGGAGCAGAAATAAGAAAAATAATGCTTTTCCCCGTAAACCCCAGTTTTCTCTATATAAAGTGGGGTTTGGGGGTGGGGGTGTTCATTTCATGGACTTGTTCACGTGAGGTGTTGATATATAACAATTTTGTGATAATGCTCCCAGATCTCATGACCATTCTTGTGGACTGTGATTCTTATCCACTTAGTATTAATACTTTTCTTAACCAACTTAATATATCTATAAAGATCACATTTACTTTTAGTGCTGTATAACCATGCCTTTCATAGTATGATGGAAAGGGCTTTAGCGTTAGCCCTTTTGGTCCGTTCATCCGCGTCTCCTTTTCTGAGATCACATTAGCAATTTGCGCTTAAGTTTTCTTAATTGTGCTACCAGGCACGCGCATCCATGTCCTTCTAGTTCTGATGAAAAGTTGGGATGTTTTTATTTTGCTGCAAATATTTGTTTGTTTGGTTGCTTGTATTGGAGTTTAACGGCCCAGTCAACACTATTTAGGTCATTTTTGAGCCGGTCAGTTTACCTATCCCCACTTTACCTATCCCCACTTCCCCTGGGCAGGCTTATACGTAAGCGGTTAACCAGTACAGTGCACATTCTTTTACCAGAAACTGACAACTGTCCTTCTTGAATCAGTGGAAGGAGAGAATGACGGAGAAAAGATATCATAATCAATCGCCACGAAAGAATGTTGCTGACCCCGGCAGGTATCAAACCTGCATCCTCCTGATCACCAGTCAGACCCGCATCCGACTGAGCTACCGAGACCGCCATTACTGCAAATATAGATTGCCAGTGCTTGTTAGATTTGCCTCTGTGAGGTAGTTCTAACAAGTAGCTGCAGTCAATGTTTTGGAGAAAAATAAGCAAAACTAGAATCGCGCAGTCGATGGCAAGCCATCGCATATCCACACGCTTCCCCGCGGGCCCCACCCCCTGGGCCATCCCCTAGGGGTGTTTGACCCGAGGGATTAAACTTTGATTGTGATGTATTCTACTCATCATGCCGTTCAATTTAATATGCTACACGACCATGTTCTGAAAACTTTGATTTTTTATCCCCAAGTTGCCCCACCCCTGGCCCCACTCCCAGGGGTAGGATCAAAATTCCGAAAGTGTTTTGCACTCCCCAGACCAAAGTTTTATCAGTTCCAAAAGTTTCAAGTTTCTATCTGTAACGATCTAGGAGGAGTTATCCGGTAACAGTAATGTATGGGGGTAAAGGGGTCAAAATCAGTTTTTGACCTCTGGTGACCTCAAAATTGACCCCAGGGGTCGAATTTTGGTTGTAATGTTTTCTACTCATCATGCCGTTCACTTTGATATATTACACGACCATGTTCTGGAAATTTTGATTTTTGACCCCCGCGGGCCCCACACCCTGGGCCCACCCGTAGTGGTGTGATCAAAATTCCGAAAGTGTCATGCACTCCCCATACCAAAGATCTATCAGTTCCCAAAGTTTCAAGTTTCTATCTATAACTGTCTAGGAGGAGTTTTCCGGTAAAGGGGTCAAAATCAGTTTTTGACCTCTGGTGACCTCAAAATTTACTCCAGGGGTCAAATTTTGGTTCTAATGTTTTCTACTCATCATGCTGTTCGCTTTGATATATTACACAACCGTGTTCTGGAAATTTTTATTTTTGACCCCCGCGGGCCCCACCCCCTGGGCCCACCCGTATGGGTGTGATCAAAATTCTGAAAGTGTCATGCACTCCCCATACCAAAGATGTATCAGTTCCCAAAGTTTCAAGTTTCTATCTGTAACCGTCTAGGAGGAGTTATCCGGTAAGACGGACATACGGACGACGAAGACCATTACAATATCCCCACTTTTTCTTCCAAAAGCATAGGGATAATAATATATTCCCTTGTAAATTCACTGTTCTTTTATTATATATTATAAGATGAAATTGGGTCTACAAGGCTATTTATTACACATGCTCATAGCTTCATACAAGATGCCTTTTTCATCCAAAAGGTACTGATATTTTTCTTATTATTACACAAAAAAGTATGTTGTAGGTACTCATTAGAAGCACCTCACCAAGGCACTTCTAATGAGTACACACAATATATGTTTTCGTGCAGAAATAAGAAAAATAGTATTTCTGGGGCTGTGGTGTTCACTGTTACACTGTTCATGATAACACAGTTTAGGGCTTATCACACATTACATAGAGGATCTTACATAAGTGTTCATGTATTGTTGAATTTATTAAACGAGTTGAGGAAAAGGGATAAAATGCGAGGCTTTGCCGATAATACATGAGCACGAATGCAAGATTCTATTTATTTTATGACATTTAAAACGCATTTTATTTACGATTGTTTACAAAAATGTCAATATTCCGCCATTAGTAAATGTGACGTCATACATGTAACGTTACGGGACGTATCTAGCTAATTTGCATATTTAATCCACTAGTGGATTATCGAAAATAATACATGGCGTTATTACACTCTCATATGATAAAGAGGGATCCCACCTGTACCACATGCACATGAAAAGCATAGGTTATACACGAAAAGCTACAATGGCATCAACCCTGGCTTTGTCGTTGGCATTGATGTTGGGGCCATGTTTGTTAAAGTTTTTTTAGAGCTCATATAAATATAATCCAAACCATGTGATAAATTTGGTTTATATTTGGTATGATGATAAACACATGTCCAAAGTTTTATTCGGCAATACCCTGCCCTTGCCAATAACCTCAAGGTCAAGGTCACAGATTCAGTATTTATATGTTAAAGTTTCACTTTTAAAATTGGTTAAGAGCTCATATTTTCTGAACGATATGATAGATTTGGTTCATATTTGGAATGACAATAGATATAAGTCCAGTACTCTATTCAGGAATACCATGGCCTGAAGGTCAAGGTCACAGACTTAGAAATTTTATGTCAAAGTTTCAAGTTTAAACGTTTTTAGAGCTCATATTTTCCAATGCACATGCTTGATTTCTTTCTTATTTGGTATGATGATAGATATATGTCCAAAGTTTGTTCAGCTATGCCCCACCCGTACCCATGACCTCATAATGAAGGTCATAGACTTAGACCTTTTGTGTTTAATAATTCCAATAACTATCCACAACATTTGTTTTTGTTTTTTTGAGTAACACATACAATACTTTTGAGTACAGTGAAATTCCGCCATTAAGACCACCTAAAATTAAGATTAATTCTGCTCAAAAAAGCTTATTTAGAAGTGTGCAGTTTCTCTTTCTTCATGTTTCTGAACAAAATGTCCTCTGTCAGGGACCACCTTTGGGACTGTCCAAAAGTGGTCTTAAAGACCACTTTTGAACAGTCCCAAAGATGGGCTTAATTTAGGAATTTTACAGCATCTCCATTATCCACTCCCATCTCGAACTAAATGTTAGTTCCATTCAAATTGTCATTGTAATGAGTTTTATCATTATATATACGGACAAATTCCTATAATAAGACCACCTTTGGGGCTGTTCAAAAGTGGTCTTAAAGACCACTTCTGAACAGTCCCAAAGGTGGTCTCTGACCAGAGGACACGGCAGAAAACACAAAGAAAGAATAACTGCAGACTACTAAATAAGCTTTTTTTAAGCACAATTACATGTAAAATTCCTATATTAAGACCACCTTTGGGACTGTTGAAAAGTCTCAAATGTGGTCCCTGACCAGAGGACTCTGTATGAAGAAAACACAAAGAAAGAATAACTGCAAACTACTAAATAAGCTTTTGGTTAGGCAGAATTACTCTTAATTTTTAGGTGGTCTTAATAGCAGAATTTCACTTTAATGTCAGTATATCTGTAGGTATCATAACCAGATAATGCATTTGGGTGACATTTTTTATGTCCAAAGTTTTATTCAGCAACACTCAGCTCTCGTCCATGACATTGATGTGAAGATATGATTATGAACTTTTTATTCAGCAATACTCCTTTGTATACCCTGCCTATGACCTCACGATCACAGACTAAAATTTCTTGCAAGCCAGACAAGGAAATCCGCGATTTTACCCTGGGATAGAAATTTATGTTCTGACCCTGGTGTTCCGACCCAAAATCGAATATTCCCGTGTGTTTGATAAATGTACTGGTTGAATACGACCTCGTATGAGCCGTCGTTAAGGTTGACATCACAACAACTTCACTAAACATTCCTGTTGTGTCATCACAAAATGGCGGACGTCGGTAACCAAAGTGACAGCAGTATTAAAAACTCGCAATAGAAATGGAAGGTATGCAAGAAAAAGAATCCTATATGGGTGTGAGGAATGGATAGAAAAATCCGTCCCTCGGGATCACTGTCCGGCATCACTCGGCAAGCCTCGTGATGCCGGACAGTGACCCTTGGGACGGATTTTTCCATCCACCCCACACAACCATATAAGATTCTTATAATCTTTCAAGGTTAGCTTTGCTGTCTAGTGACAAGTCTTGTTCTGTGCAATCTGTGTATTTTTGTTTGTATATAGCACAGTTGTTTAAATTTAGATTTTCTATCTTAGTGTCATACAGAGGTGGTGGTGAACTGAAATATATATTCAAAACATGTTTAACCCAATTAGTACCAGAAACGGGCATTTGGCAAACAGTGCAGGCCTAGATCAGGCGTCTGATCAGGGCCTTCAATGTTTGCAAAACATTCTGCCATTTTCCAAATAATTTTTTAAGAAAACACCACCCCCTAATTTTGAACTAAACTGGAGGAAGATTATAGTTGGTACAAAAAGGGTTAAATAATATTCATTATTGCAAGGCTTGGATAAAACCCTTGGGTTCAGTTGTTCAAACCTAACAAAGTCGTTGGTTAATGTGTTTTTCAATTTTTTTATAATTAAATCTGATGACAAATATTCTAATATTTTTGCTGAAAAAAATGTTCAAAAACTGCTTTAATAGTTTCAGCAAAAATATCAGAGTATTAGAGATTTTCCTTGATAGAACGGTTGCTAATTTGACCAGTAACAAGTTTGATATCAAGCTTAAGATGCTTTGAAGTATTTTTCTTAACAGAATGAAAAAAAATAGGATTCATTGAAAACTTGCTTTCAGTAGATACCATATTAATCCTAAGTATTGGGACAGATATGCTTATCTGTCCCAATACTTTGGATCGTTACAGTATTTAGCTTATATTTATCCTGCTTTGGGGCCCAGAAATAGTGTTTTATTATAATACACACAGTCGACTCTCGTTATCTCAAACTCCAGTGGACTGGAATATTTGGTTTGAGATAATAGTAGTTTGAGATAAAAGGAGTTGAATTCTAAAGAAAATGTAGCAAAACTAACATAACAGTACACAAAATTTAGTTTGACTTAAGCCATTGTTTGGGATATCAGAGGTTGAGATAGCAAGAGCCTTCTCTATTTACAAAATTGTGCATTTAAATAAGTTATATATGCAAACAGTGCAGAATTATTGTATTGTTTTGGGTGTCCCAAATTTTAGCATATCTTCACAAAAGCATCTGTGATAGGTTAATTTTGCTGAGCCATTATTTATACAATTTACTTGTGACCCTTACAGTGCCAGATATGACTTGAGGATGCCATTTTAACCCATGATATGCCAATCACTACAATTGTCATCTGCTTTGACCTCTGCTGGTTACCTTAAAAGTATTTTTTTGCAAACAGTGTGGACCCAGATCAGACTGCTCCTATAGGAGCAGTCTGATCTGGGCCCACCCTTTTTGCCTGTATGCAAAAAATATTTTTAAAAAGTTTCATCATCATCAACGGATTTTTGATTAACGTGCAGGTACAGGGGCAACGTCCACATAAGTGGGCCCCCTTCCAGGTAGCTGGCTTGCTGCACGCATGGCAGATCTTACTCCACATCTCCAGGCTTGTCTATCATGAGGATCGATAGCAGAGAGCTTCCATTCTCTGCAGTCTCTTTCTGTTAGTTGCTTCCAGGTCATCTTGGGCCTTCCTGGCCCCCTCTTTCCACTTACCTGTATGTCACAGGCAGTCTTGATTGCACCGTTGGAGCGTTCCACATGTCCATACCAGCGAAGTCTTCTCTCTTTCAGGATGAGGTCCAGGTCCTCAATGCAAAGACGCTCAAGTAACTTTTTAAAAAGTTTGAAAAAAAAATTCGGCAGATGGCATAAGCAGATGACATTTTCGGTTGTAGTTAAGGGTTAAAGTCTTTTTTTTGTTATTTTGCAGACCCAAACAGAGATTGACATTACACACTTGGCAGATGTTTCACATGAAATGTCAAGCCTTATTCCTGAAAATATTTTTACAGAAAAATAGAGCTTGACATTTCATGTGAATGGTTTGCTGGACAAGTGATTCACATGAATTGTCAAGCCTTATTTTCTCTGAATAATAACAGAAAAAATGGGACTGTTGTCTGCCCTAGAATTTTTTGTGATACTTCAAGATTAAGTTTGTGTTAACATGTAAGGGATCATGCTTACTTTGACCTTTATTCTAACCTTACACACCTGTTGTTTATGGCTTTATATTAATCTGTGATATCATGCATACATTGAACCGTCCAATAACTGCCGCACAGATGGCTGGTTTACCTTGGCTAATTTGAATTCCCTCTTTAGTGCCTAGAAAATTCTTGCAGTAGCTCTTGATAAACATATACAGTTAAATTCTGCTTAAAGACCACTTTTGAGCAGTCCAAATGGTGGTCTTAATATAGGAATTTTATTGTATTTGATATTTTATGGCTGTTTGCCTGATTTTCTCTTTAAAAGGTATGTTGTGTGTATTCATTAGAATCGCCTCAATGAGGCTTTTCTAATGAATACACACAAGAAACAAGAAAAGGGGCATTTCTAATGAGAAAAGGGATAAACTGTGAGGCTTTGCCGACCATTTTATCCCTTTCCCTGAAAAAACTTAATAAATTTGTCGAGCATTTTATTCCTTTCTCGACAAGCTCGATAAATTCAATACATGAGCACAAGTGCAAGATTCTATTTATTGTATGATTCTGAAAAATATTCACAACAACTTTGTTTATTTTTATGTAGAACACAACTTTCTAGAATGTCTTCAGTTGCCTTGCCTTGATTACAGCCTGTCTTCAGTTGCCTTACCTTGATTAAAGCCAGGAGTTGTTCCATTGATATTGTCTTCTATTGGGTTTTGTCAAATGTCGAAGCCTAATGTTTTTTTCAGCTTCAAACATTTATGACCATCACAAATAGGTAAAACTGTAAAATCATTGTTTTTAAATCATCCACAGTGCTATGCTGTTCTTATCTGCATTATCATTAAGAAACATATCATCATCCTCCTCCTCATCATCATCATCATCATTTTGTCACTAAAGTGAATGAGTACACCTCTAATAAGAAATTATTTTAAACCACTGACCTCCCTTCTCACAGGAGCTAGTTGTAAAGTGAAAAATTAACTCCCAGACAATCAAAATTATTTCCTTTAAAGCTTTTTTTCACTTAACCCATTTTGTACCAGAACCCCCAAAACGGGTACCCTGGCAAACAGTGCAGGCCCAGATCAGACATGGCACAATGCAGCATCTGATCAGGGCCTACAGTGTTTGCTATTAGTTCAGACTGTTTGCTAAAAGTTCAGTCATTTTCCAAAAAGATTTTGATGAAAACACATTCTGACACCCCTAACTTTTGAAATGGACTCCTGCTGTAAATAAATAGGAGATTCGATTTGGTACAAAAAGGGTTAATAGCTGCACATAAAGATAAAAAATCTGCTTGAAGATGAGAAAAGTAGGTCTCATTGGCACATTAGAGTACATGTATGGTGCTCAGGTGTTCACATTACGAAAACACGCCTATACAAATACACTGTAGATTTTACCGCCATAAAAATAAAAAAAATAAGATGAAAAATTGTGCTATTTTTCTTATTTCTGCTCTTTAATATACAGTAAAACCTGTCTTAGTGGCCACCTGTATTGAGCAAGCAACCTGTATTAAGCAAGCAGGCTCTCAGTTCCCAAAAGTGGCAAATGTGTTAAATTTCACCTTTAAGCACATTTTGGTTATCCCTTAAGTGCTTACTTAATACAGGTTGGACTGTAGATTGTTGGTACTTGTTAGAACTCCCTCATTGAGGCAGTTCTAACAAGTGTGTGTGTGTGTGAATTCGGGTTTAACGTCACTTTCAACAATTTTTCAGTCATATCACGACGGTGTCTGGTTGCGACAGGGAGCTCAATGCTCACTTTTATAGTGCTGCCTCACTGAAGTATCATGTCCCAGACACATTACATGATACCACACCCAGTCACATTATCCTGACACTGGGTCGACCAGTCCTAGCTCTACCCCGTAAATCTGAGTGCCAAGCGAGGAGCAGCTAGTACCATTTTTAACGACTTTGGTATGTCGCGGCCCAGGATCGAACCTGTGACCTCCCGTTCCCCGGAGCGGACACTCTACCAACTGAGCTATCGGGGCCGGTCAGTTCTAACAAGTACCAACAATCTATATTAAACAGCAGAAATAAGAAAAATAAGGTATACCCCTGTAAATCCCAGTTTTACAATATAAAAATGGGATTCAGAGGGGTCAGAATTATATAGACATGTTTTTCTGATGAGGAGACTGTGGATTCGATCTTGATTGGGTCCAGCAACATTATTTTGTGGAGATTGATCAGAAAATATTTTCTGTGGTAATTCTCCCTGTTTGACTGATTCACGAAAGGATGGTGCATTTTACTGGTTAACAGCTTATGTGTAAAGCCTGCCTAGGAAAATCGTTGTTTGGCACATTGACATACTCAACATGACCTATATAAGTATTGACTGTGCCTTTAACTCCTCGCCAACCATACCCAGACGGGGAATTCTTTTTTCTTTGAGCTTGCCTCTATTCAACAGCCACTGTTAATTTTGCCCCCAGAGCATCAGCTTAACAAGTCAATGTAATGAACACTCTTGTAAACCCAACTTTATAGACAGAAAACTGGCATTTACAGGGGTTTACATTAGTCCAACCTGTATTAAGCAAGCACCTATAGGATATTCAAAGAGTGCTTGTTTAAGACAGGTGCTTGCTTAACACAGGTGAATTTTAATGCATTTTCCTTTTTCGGGAACTGAATGCCTGCTTGCTTAAGACAGGTTTCTTGCTTAAAAGAGGTGGCCACTAAGACAGGTTTTACTGTATTTTCCTTGTTTTACTCAAAAACATAGATTGTGGGTACTCGATAGGACCGCATCAATGAGGCGGTTCTAATGAGACCCCACAATCTTTGTTTGGACTAGAAATAAGAAAAACCTCTAAGTTTTTCATCTGAAACATGTTAGTTCAGGAGAAAAAAAAGACAGCACTTTAGCACACAGATGTGTTATCGTATTGGGGAGGAAATTCTTCTTCTGAAGAATACCTCCCATGTACAAATTAACCCTTGACCTGCTGAATATTTATATATGCCACACCCACTACTGATTATCAGCCAATCAGATTACTTGATGCCAATTATTGCAACAAATTCATGAGCTGAATGACAAACAATGAAGATCCTGATCAGATGGCTTCTTCAGAAGCTATCTGATCTGGATCTTCATTGTTTGAACCTGATCAGAGGGCTCTGGATCTTCATTGTTTGAAAGATAAGGATATTCGGGCTCAGCAGGACAAGGGATAAGGAAGTATTAAAGTGTTGTAGATTAAAAAAATTGCTTGTGTATTTTATTTTGCAGTATTTTTTCTGTGTCCTCTTATTCTTTGATATGCTAATTTATAAGATTTGATTTGATTTGAGGTTAAATGTCCCTGTCAACACTGTAAAGGTCATTTTGGAGACATTGCTTCCAATTTTGTGGGACTTTCACCCGAAACTGAGATGAAATAAGCCTCAAATCAAACAAAACAAACAAATATTCTTTGATATGTTTATTTATAAGATTTGATTTGATTTAAGGTTAAATGTCCCCGTCAACACTGTAAAAGTCATTTTGGAGACATTGCTTCTAATTTTGTGGGACTTTTACCCGACATTGAGATGAAATAACATCTCAAGCCCTGTCCCCCAATGACACCCATAGGGTTTATAAGCATGGACGGTCCGACTCTAACCGCTTTGCCTGGGCAGGCTTAGATCCTCTAAGCAGTTTACCAGGTCGGTTTCAGCTCTGCGTGGAAGCATCATGCAGCCCATCTATTTCTTCATGCCTGGATGGGCGGGGGCCAAATTTATAAGATATGTTGATTTATAGACTCCCTTATATCAATAGGTCTGTGATCCAGTTTGTGGATATAAGAAAACCAAAGTTCATGTGAATACACAGGTTTAAACTCATCTCTATTTGTTAATCATTGTGCTGCTGAATAAATTAATTTTGCCACACACATTTTAGACTATCAGGTATCAACCAGTCAAATCACTGGAGCTCAAAGTAGTATACATTATCTGGCATTAGCCATGGAGAAACAATTTAGCCCTATAAATTCAGTAACTGAAGGACAAACAGTGAATATCAAGTTCAGATGGTTTCTTCAGAAGCCATCTGATCTGGATTTTCACTGTTTGCAATGGTAGAGCATATCCTGGTTTAGCAAGATGAGAGTTAGTACATATATATTGCATGTGGCAGCATACCTAGAACTAGACAATCAATAACTGGGAAGGCTTTTCAGTCTTTCTTCTTTTATAAATGTGGTCCTTAGGACAGCTCAGTAAAACTCTGTTACCAGTAAAAACTAAAGCCAAACCACTGTTAAGAGCAGGTTTTTTTTACCAGTCATCACGAAATCACACCTGTATAATTCTGTAACTCTGACCCCCTTGAACCCCACTTTTATATAGTAAAATTGGGGTTTACAGGGGTAAGTCTTATTTCTAAAATATAGATTGTGGGTACTCATTAGAACTGCCTCGATGAGGCGGTTCTGCTCTAAAATATAGATTGTGAATACTTGTTAGAACTGCCTTGATAGGTTGGTTCAAACGAGTACCCACAATCTATATTTTGAGCAGAAATAAGAAAAATATCACAATTTTTCATCTTAAAATTTTCCATTTTCAGCGGTAACATTAACAATGTAAGTATTTGAATTTTGAAAACAACACACCGGCCCCCGCCCATTGGGGTTTGATCTTAGCCTGTCCAGAAACTGCGGTGCAAGGCGGACCGTCCATGCTAATAAACCCTATTGGTTTCATTGGGCGACAGGGCTTGAGATGTCATTTCATCTCAATGTCGGGTAAAAGTCCCACAAAATTGGAAGCGACGTCTCCAAAATGACCTTTACCGTGTTGATGGAGACGTTAAACCTCAAATTAAACAAACAAAACAACACACAGGAGAAAGTTATAAATCCGTGAACTAAAATACCCTTGAATATGCACCAATTGTGAAAATGGTGAACAATTTTTGTATGCATGAAAATAAGTACAATTGCAGTATTTGCGTGAGAGAATACATGGAGAATTGATGATAAACCAAAATTTTGAACTTAGAAGGACACAAGTCATGAATTGCACAAACACCTATACAAGAATGTATCCAAATTAATCTTTTCCTGCTGAATAAATTAGTTTAGCCACATCCATTTGTGATTATCGGCCAATCAAATTACTTGATATAATGTATTCATTCAAATATGCAAACTTAATGTAAAACAGTGTAGAATCAGATCAGATGGCTTCTTAAGAAATTATCTGATCTGGATCTACACTGTTTGCAAAGGTAGGGGTTGTTGTGTTTAGCAGGGGTAAGGGTCAGATTTAAGAGTCTTACATTCTCATATGCATTTGACTTGTGAAATATTTCATTTTAGTTTATCTATACCTCTGATGCCTTTGACAGTGACAAAATATCACATTTTATAAAAAATATACATTTTTACCATTTATTTTTTTCCTCATTCTGATGCATGTATATATATCTAAACATTTAATATGTCACGTACACAGTTTTATAACATTGCAATGTTTTATATGCAATAAAATGCTTTATTTTTTCTTAAACAATTGTTGTTCTTATATCTCTTTTTCCTTTGTCATTGTTATCCCTTAACCTGCTCACTGTCAGGTTTCTCATTACAATAACACACCCGTGTGACAAAGTAAATTCTTTCATATCTCCGAAATGTCTAGTTTTTCAAATAAAATTTATGATGTTTTCCTCATTTTTACTCCGAAAAAGGCCTTGGGTGCTCATTAGAACCGCAATGAGGCGGTTCTAATGGTAACCTCAACCTTTGTCTTGGAGCAGAAATCAGCAAAATAATTTATACCCCTGTCAACCATATTTTTCTTTGTATAAAGTGGGTTTGTTTTGTTTGATTTGAGGTTTAACATCCCCATCAACACTGTATAGGTCATTTTGGAGACATTGCTTCTAATTTGTGGGACTTTTATCCCTCATTGAGATGAAAGGACATCTCAAGCCCTGCCCCTTAATGAAACCAAAAGGGTTTATATGCATGGACGGTCTGACCCGCACCACTTTTTCTAGTTCCTGGGCAGGCATAGAACCGCTAAATGGTTTACCAGTACTCATGTGCGGTTGGTTTCAGCTCTGCGTGGAAGCATCATGCAGCCAATCTATTTCTTCAAGCCCCGATGGGCAGTGGGCAGATAAAGTGATGTTTAGATGGGTGTTAATTTCATAGATGTGTTAACATGATGAAAGTCGACTCTTCCATCTTTGAAGTTTGGACACATCCATTTATGTAAATAGGTCAATACAAAAACATATCCATGTGACAGTGCATTCTTTCATATCTCCGAAACCATTATTTCTCTTCACGGTGAAAACTTGTGACGTCTCTCATATTTTTACTCCAAACAAAGGTTATGCGTGCTCATTAGAAGTGCCTCATTGAGGTGGTTCTAACAAGTACCAATAACCTATGTCTTGATGCTTTTGTTTGATTTGAGGCTTAATGTCCCCGTCAACACAGTATAGGTAATTTGGAGACATTGCTTCCAATTTTGTGGGACTTTTACCCGACATTGAGATGAAATGATATCTCAAGCCCTGTCGCCCAATGAAACCAATAGGGTTTATAAGCATGGATGGACTGACTCACACCGCTTTGCCTGGGCAGGCTTAGATCCTCGAAGCAGTTTACCAGTACTCGTGTGCGGGTCTGTTTCAGTCCGCGTGGAAGCATCATGCAGCCCATCTATTTCTTCAAACCCTGATGGGCAAACTGTATGTCTTGATGCAAAAAATAAGCAAAACAATGTATGTCCCTGAAAGGCCCAATTTTCTCTATATAAAGAGGGGTTTACATGAGCGGGCATTAAATGGTTTTGTTAACATGATGTCATTACAAAAACACCCCCATGTACAAAAATGGCGTCTCTCCTATCTCTAGAATTTGCATTTTTCAGATGAAAATGTTTGATATTTTTCTTATTATTAGTCTAAACATAGATTATTGCTGCTTGTCAGAACTGCCTCAATGAGGCAGTTTCTGACGAGTGAACTGCCTCAATGAGGCAGTTCTGACGAGTACCAATAACCTATGTCTTGGAGCTTAAATAAGGAAAATAAGGCATAGATTGTGGGTACTGGTTAGAACGACCTCAATTAGGCAGTTCTAATGAGCATCCCTCAACCTATGTTTACAGTAAAAATAAGAAAAATATCACAAAATATTATCAGAAAAATGTAGGTTTTTGAGATGGAATACAGATGTATTATCATAATGATAAAACAGTACAAAGTATAGCTAAATATACATCATATATAACACATATATTAAAACATACTCTAGCAATGTTCTATGACTTGTCAACCAAACCAAGGATAGCAGAAAAAAAGAAGTTGATATCTCATTTCCATTGTGGTCCTTGAAGATATTGGTTGCAAGCCATAGACCTCTTTTGGGACTGCTCAAAAGTGACCTTAAAGTTGGTCTTAATACAGGAATGCATTATAATGACACATACATGTGGCATAGTGCATTCTTGTACGAGAAGCCTCCGTGGTGTAGTGGTTATGCTACTCGCCTTGTAAACCAGGGGTCGCTGCGATTAATCCCGGGCTTCTCCAGACTTTCGGATGAGTCTTTAAACCAAGGTCCTGTCTCCATATGACCTTAGCTGTTGGTGAGACGTAAAACTCAAACACTCACTCATTCACTTATTCTGTCATATCTCAAAAATGGTTATTATAGCCCCGCTTTGAAAAAGTGCTATACAGTCGAACTTCAATGGCTCGAACACCTTTGGGACCTAGAAAATCTGTTCAAGACAGGGGTAGTTCGAGCCACTGAGCTAACTGTCAGGAGGCATAACAAGATACTTTAAGACATCTTTCCGGTGTTCTATGATGAAAATGTATGCTGTGTGTACTCATTAGAATCGCCTCATCGAGGCGATTCTAATGAGTACACACAGCATACATTTGCAAGATAAAAGACTAAAATCTCCTTAATTATCCCCCATTATTTCTTATGTAGAGGATTTCGCTAGGGACTCGAGAACTGGTTCGACTCAAGCATGGTAAACGAGCCATCGGTGTTCGACCCATCAAAGTTCTACTGTATTGGATTTGCCTTGTCCTGTGATTCTGTAATTTCGTAATTCTGTAATTCTGTTATTCATTGTAACTCAAAAACTGTTTGAGGTATTTTCATGAAACTTCACACACATGTAAAGCACATTGAGACCATGTGCAGAGCGCATGAACCATAACTCTGGATTGCCTACTTTTGGAGTCATTGCCCTTTGAAATTTAAAAAAAAAACGTTATTCATGATAACTCAAAAACCGTTTGAGGTATTTTCATGAAACTTCACACAAATGTAAAGCACTATGAGACGATGTGCAGAGCACATGAACCATAACTCTGGATTGCCTACTTTTGGAGTTATTGCCCTTTGAACATTGAAAAATGGCAATTTTAACCTTGTCCACTCCATAACTTAACAACCGTTTGAGGTATTTTCATGAAACTGCATACAAATGTAAAGCACTATAAGACAATGTGCAGAGCGCATGAACAATAACTCTGGATTGTCTACTTTTGGAGTTATTGCCCTTTGAACATTTAAAAATATAATTTGAGGTTGAAAGCCGAAAATTTTTTTTTCTTGTATTTTTCTTTTCTGATAGTGCTATTTCTTGTATATTTTTCTTTTCTCATAGCGCTATGGCTGTAGTCAGATCCTCTGACAGTTCTAGTTTTTCTAAAGAAATTTGTCTTTTAAATGTTCCAAACATAGCTTGTGTGTGCTCGTTAGAACTGCCTCATTGTGTGGCAAACAGTGCAGACCCTGATGAGACGCGGCATTATGCGGCGTCTCATCTGGGTCTACACTGTTTGCTCATGCCTGTCTGTTCAAATATACATATGGTAAAGTGCAACATATGGAAAGAGTCATGCTCAGACAGAAAGTCAGACAGGTAAAATCGTGACAAAAACCTTTGCGATTACTAATCGAATATCGATCGCAATGACAGGACTGATAATCGATTATCTTTTCAGCTCCGATTAGCCAGCCCTAATTACTGTATTCAAAATTGTCATTTGGGGAGGTAAATCACCAGTTTTACAGACAGAAACTTCGTTTTTCTGCTATTTGTAGGCTCCAACACATGACAGCTCTGTTACAAACGTGGTTTAAGCACATTAAGTGGTTCTTCATGTCTGATATTTGCAGAAAACTTTCAGATTTTCTCTTACAGTTGTCATGCGGTGCATATAATTACCGAAAAGAACCAAAAATACAGGAAAGCAAACAAAATACCGGAAAGCACTTATAAATACCTAAAAGCACTTATGTATACTGGACACTGGGTAAATGTTATAGGTTGTTGGCGCACTGGGTCAGTGTTTTACGTTATGCGGACCCATCAACAAATGATAAGCGCATTGTTGTATATATGTTAGTATCATTGTCTTTTAGATTTGTGTTTCACCAGTGTGCAAAAGACTTGAAATGAGGCGTGTACCGTTTCCTAATGTTGGGAATCCCTGCCGGGTAGGGGCGATAAGTTTCACAGACTTTTACACTATGGTGAAAATTATGCATACTGGAGAGAGACTTTTTTTCTTCATATTTTTTTTTTTATTTTGACCCAATCGACACACAAAGTTGAGACAACATCGCTGAATAAACGTCATTTCTTTGTCGTGAAGTTGGATCTACGTTGATTTGACGTTGTGTGCACACTGGGTAAATGTTTTAGGTTGTTGGCCCCCTGGGTCAGTGTTATACGTTATGCGGGTCCATCAACAAACGATAAGCGCATTGTTGAATATATGTTAGTATCATTGTCTATGTATCATTGTCTATTAGATTTTAGTTTCACCAGTGTGCAAAAGACTGTGAAATGAGGCGTGTACCGTTTCCTAATGTTTGGAAGCCCTGTTAGGGACGATAAGTTTCACAGACTTTTACACTATGGTGAAAATTATGCATACTGGAGAGAGACCTTGTTGTATGGGTTTGTTTGTTCTATTGGAGATTTATTGTCCCCGTTAACACTGTTTTGGTCATTCTGGAGACTTTGGTTCCAAGTTTATATGCATGAACGGTCTAATTTGCACTACTTTGCCTGGGCTGCCCCAGCCTTTCTAAGCGGTCGGTTTCAGCTCTGCGCGGAAGCACCATATAGCCCAGTCGATTTCTTCAAGAGCCCCCGACATATTACTACCTAAAAGCAATTACTTGTATGGTTGTATGTTTGTATATTTGTATGTATGTTGTTCATTTTTCCTGATTTTTATACTTTATTCAAAGAACTATCTTTGCAACAGAATAAAACACTTGATAAAAATCGATTTTTTTCTCTGTATTTCCAATATAATAAAGATGAATACTGCTTCTACAATGCATGTAACATCACTTTAACATGCCATTGTCATTGCATTTTACCTATACATTGTTTTCAACGGGTCTCAGTGGCCTAGTGGTTAGGAGCGCTGACCCTTTCTCAATAGTTCGCTCATCGCTGGGGTTCGCGCCCCCGCTCAGTTCACTTGTGGCAAGAGACAAGTTCTGTTTGGTTTTTCTCTGAGTTCCACTCTCTTAATCGGTGGTTCGCATCCCGCTCAAAAACGTGTGAAAGACAAGTTCTACCTTATTTTCTCCTGGTTCTCCCATTTCTGCCAACCCAAACGATCGGCTCGATATATTTGAAAATTTTGAAAGGGCTATATAGACCCCCCCCCCCACCCCCACCTTTTCATGCTAACTTTTCATGTGAATTGTTGAACAGACGTGTTATACACCGTATTTAGTCAGACACACTACCCTCGCTCTAGCAATGGAAACCCTGGTAAACCTTACATGGTCACTTGGTGGTGACCTCCGAATAGACACCCTATGTTGAACAAACGTCAAGACGACATTATTTAACCAATGTATTCCGAACGGTCTGGTTCAAGTTCTTTAAACTGTACATAATACTCTCAAAAGGTTGCTGCAGTATATGAAGATAGATATAGATGGCAGCGTGTAACTCTTGACAATTGCATGTCATTCTGACCATACCCTAGGGGATTGGGGATAAATATTTAAGTTTTTTAGGTAAAACTATCAATACAGATCTAATACATAGGCCCAAATTTCATTTTTAACATGTTCCTCCGCAAAAAAAAACAAAAAAAAAAACAAATACAAAGTGCTTATTTGGTATTTATATGTGCTTTCCGGTATTTTGGCTGCTTTACGGTATTTTGGTGCTTTCCTGTAAATGTATGCACCCGTTGTCATGGAGTGGTCTGTACTAGGGCTAACAGACATGTTTGGATAATTTCTTTGCACTTAATCAAATATCGGTGGGCATTTTTAGCTCACCAGAGCCGAAGGCTCCTGGCAGCTTATAGGATAGGCAGTGGTCTGTCGTCCGTCGTCGACTGCGTCGTCAACATTTTCAAACGACATCTCCTCAGAAACTGCTGGGCCAAATGGAACCAAATTACACGTGGCAGCCTCCATGGGTTGAGAGAAAGAAAGTTTGTTTATGGGATCTTGGTTACATGACCAAGATGACTGCCATACCCATATATGGTAAAAACCTTTAAAGTCTTCTTCTCAGGAACCAAACGGACGATGGCCTTGAAACTTGGTATGCAGCATCGGGGACTCGGGCCCTACCAAGTTTGTTCAAATGAAAACATTCAGTTGACCATGACCTATTTTCGTCAAGGTCAAATTTGGTCACATAGATATTTGTATGGAAAAGAGGCAAAACAGTGATTCTATGGTAGCCTGCGGCATCAGAATTGATATTTGCAATCAGCTGAATAGAAGTTTATCAATTCCAAAGGTCAAGGTCATTTACTGACCTTTGTCCTGGATGGCTCATATTCAGTATTTCTTTCTTCTTCTCTAGTAAACTGCTGGACTGATTGAAACCAAATTACATGTGGAGCCTCTAAGGGATGAGACAATGAAAATAAATTTGTGGGATTGGAGTCACATGACCAAGGTGGCCGCCATGTCCATACACACATGTATGGTAAAAACCTTAAAAAAATCTTCTCCTCAGGAACCAAAAGGCAGGTGACCTTGAAACTTTGTACGGAGCATAGGGGACTCCGGCCCTACCAATTTTGTTCAAATGATGACTTTGCCCTATTTTACGTCAAGGTCAAATTTGGTCACTTGAGCATTTGGATAGGGAAAAAGGCAAGCCAATGGATTTTCTGCTTCTATTGTAGTCTTTGGGAAAGGGTCGTAACTAATGTTGAGAGAACTTGTGACCAAACCCCATTGCACACATATATATGTAATAGTTGCAATAAAATATGTTTATACTTTGGCATCAGAATTGATATTTGTAATCAGCTATAAGAAAGTTTATCAATTCCAAAGTTCAAGGTCATTTACTGACCTTTGTCCTAGATGGCTCATATTCAGTATTTCTTCCTTTTTCTCTTGTAAACTGCTGGACTGATTGAAACCAAATTACATGGAGCTTCTATGGGATGAGGCAACGAAAAATCATTCGTGGCATAGGAGTCAGATGACCAAGATAACCGCCATGCCCATATATGGAAAAACCTTAAAAAATCTTCTGCCCAGAAACCACAAGGTGGATGACCTTGAAACTTGGTATGCAGCATCGGAGATTCTTGTTCAAATGATGACCTTTTGATGACCTCGACTTAATTTACGTCAAGGTCAAATTTGGTCACTTTAGCATTTGTATGGGAAAAAGGAAAAACAATGGATTTTTCTGATTCTGTGGCATCAGAATTGATATTTGCAATCAGCTAAAAGGAAGTTCATCAATTCTAAATGTCAAGGTCAATTACTGACCTTTGTCCTGGATGGCTCAGCCTCATTATTTTATCTTGTTCTCCACTTAAACTGCTAAGCTGATTGAAACCAAATTACATTTTCAGGGACTGAAAGGCTAGATTTTTCAAGCTACAGTGGTTTGTTGAAAAACATGGCTGCCAGGGGCCAGGCAAGTTTTTCATACGACCTCTGGCGAGCGTAGTGGCCCATGGGCCTCTTGTTGAAAGAACAAAGAGCTCTTCTCTCCCAGTATCATCACGGGAACAAGTCCATGAAATGACACCACCTAAACCCTACTTTATACAGAGAAAACTGGGGTTCACGGGGATATACATTATTGTTCTTATTTCTGCTCCAAGACATCTTGTGGGAACTCGTTAGTACCGAGCATCCACAACCTTGTTTGCAGTATAAATAAGAAAAGTATCATGGATTTTAATCAGAAAAGAAGCCATTTTGGAGATGTGAAAAAATGCACAATGTCACACGGGTGTTATCGTAATGTACGGAGCCTCAGCTCGAGAAATCCTGTCTTCGGGGTTCATGGTCAGGTGTAAGACAGAAACCGGGCTTCCTTTCTGGTGTATTGAACAATCCAAGAAGTGAGTACTTACCATAATGAACCTAAATATTGGGACAGATAGGCCTAAACAAACAATCCAGTCCCGATCTTGATGAGGATCTACACTGTTTGGCATTCCGTCTCCAGTTTTTGGACTCCTTGCTGGATCGCGAAACAAACTTGTTAAAATCTTAGAAGCATTACAGCAAGTCCTTAAGTTTTTCGAATTTTTAGAATTAATGATCATACTGCATATTTGTTGTTCGCAAATGGCAAAACAGGGCTTCCTATATAACAAAATGAAAAAAAACTAAGCTAAGAAATGTAGCTTTCTCTTTCTCTCTCTCTCTCTCTCTCTCTCTCTCTCTCTCTCTCTCTCTCTCTCTCTCTCTCTCTGTGGCAAGTTTGTTCTTGTTTTTAAATGCCACCTTTCACTTATATTTACCGATGGGGACAGATTCCGTGTGGCAGACTTCCAAGTAGGGTACATGAACCAAGGTACAAGTTTGTATATGCGATGAGTAAAGACTCGGATCAGCATGCACATATAAGCAGTCTGATCAGAGTTTTCGGAAGTCACCCGAGACATCTCTAGATCCTGTGACAACCGCATGGCAAACATGAAGATTCTGACCGGACTGTACTGGTTCTCAGGCTCATTCGAGACTCTGCTGGTAGCGCACGCCAACTTGACCTTTTTGCTGAGACAATGGTCCAAACTTTCTGGGGCCAGTTGTTCAAAGCATCGCTAGCTTAACGAGCTCGTTAGTGGTCATATTGTTAAATCTTCTAGCAAGTTTAATATTTAAAATTTTGGTATTTTTGCTGAAAAAATGTGAGCAGCTTTTGCATCTGCAAAAGCTGCTCACATTTTTTTCAGCAAAAATTTCAGCATATTTGCCATATTTAATGATCAAAGTTTTAATGATACGTTAACTGACGACGTCGTTAGTTTTGAACAACTGGCCCCAGGTCTTTTGGGATTGATAGCAGAATGTTGCTGGGCGTGTTGTTGTGGAGTCCGGCAATTTTTTCTGTGTACACGTTGAAATCAAAGCACTGACATCACTGGTGGTTGACATTATGGTAACACACTTTGTGTGACATAGGGCACTGTTTCAAGTCTCCAAAAATGGCTACTTTTCTGATTAAAATCCGTGATATTTTTCTTATTTATACTGCTAACATAGGTTGTAGGTACTGGTTAGAACCGCTTCAACAGAACCGCCTCATTGCGGTTCTAACAAGTACCCACAACCTATGTCTTGAAGCTAGTGTATACCACCGTAAACCCCAGTTTTCTCAATATAAAGTGGGATTTGTGGTGGGGGTGTTCATTTCACGGACTTGTTCACCGCTTCTACACATGATCTATGTTTTGGTATAAGGTAAATAAATAAAAATCACCTGAAAAATGCTAGTGCTGTAGGTCTCGAAGATGCTACTAAAGCGAACTGATGTACTTATCGTAATGCAATTTTGAAAGACTTGCACCCCCTCATCTCTAAATGTACATGTATATCCTTTTTCCTTAAAGGCATTTATTCTTGATTATTGAGGACTATCATTTCATTACATAATATTATGTAGCCCTCAGTGCTGACTAAAAAGAAGTCCTCTGTCTGCAACATGTAAGGGGCCTCCTTGGGGAAAATCAATAGAGTAACTGTTAACTAGAGTGTACCTTATTGATTTTCCCCTTTAGTGCCTCAGTCAGCGGATTCTACAGGAGCTACTAATCACCCTATTCAAGGCCGCCTTTGATCTGCTATAGAGAGTATATCACAGGGGGCAATAAAACAATTATGAACACACTGTGTGTCCTACTGTCTAAGAATAAATGCCTTTAAATAGCGATGTTTTCGTTGTCCAAAGACTGTGATGCACTTTTATGTATTTCTTGCACTTTCATGTATTACTTGCACCAAATACTCGTATGGTGGATTGCGATACTGCAAAGCTCTCAAATATCATTTATTAGATTTGTACATGATTCATTCTAACGGATTCCTATGAATATATGCTTGAATAGACCGGAAGTCATGTTCAGACAACAGAACCCCTGTTCAAATAATGAAATAATTATTAACGCGCTGTTTGAACATGGATTTTGAACATTTGATTTCATCAGCTGGGCCTTGCTTTGCTTACTACGGAACAATCCTCGTAGTTTCACAAAAATATCCGATATCGATTTGCGACAGTCGCCGCAGACTTACCTGTAAACATCACCACCAAAAATTGTATAGAAATTAATAGGAAAGCCGTATTAAATTGATTAAATGACAATTTTAGAAGAATGCGACAGAAAATTATAAGTTATTTTCAAAAAGTTCTGTTATTAATGAGGAAGTAGATATAAAATTTGTAAAAATAAATTAACGACTTAGTTCTTCCATTTTACTTTGAAGAGTGGAAGTCGTATTCCTATTCATCTGATATATCTTTTAGCAAAATGCTCCTGAACCTACATTCCAATGCTAATTTAAAACTTATTACTTTCTCATTGATTTTTTTATAAGTCATGACTAGGAAGAAACTTTCTCAAAGTTTGCAATGATATATACAATTTTATACTCAATTAAAAACATAGTTCTTCCATTTTGATTTGAAAATAAGGAAGTCAGCTTTTCGGCACCTGCATTTTCTCTCGTGAAAATGGCTAAGTCCACGAGCGCCAGCAGGACAAGCTAGTCATGGGTAGAAATTTACTTTAGCGCAGTCTCATAATGTTTATTTATTTATTTATTTATTTATTTATTTATTTATTTATTTGTAGATTTATCAATTAATTAATTAATTTATTCCATCTATAGGAAGAACTCGGGATCTGCATGATAATATGTGACGAAAAGCTGTAAAACTTAGGAAAGAAAGAAATGAATGAATGAATGCGTGATTTTCCTTAATTCTTTGTAATGCATGGTATCATGTCTTAAATATAAAATAAGATCGAATGACTGACTGTGAGACAGACAGGCGCACAGACGAACGGAAAGAAGAAAGGACGGATGAAAGAAGACTCTAAGTTATATATGAAGGCTGAATATAATACGTAGAAAAACTACAATTGGCTACCATTATGTAGAATTTAATTTAAAAGGCATTGAGAAACAATTATAAATAGATGTTTGGCGTGATAATTAGGAACGTGATAGCTCAGTGGTTAGTACTCTTGCCTCTGATGCTAGAGGCCCCCGGTTCGATCCCCGGAAGCGTGGGTTATTTCGGTGTCCGAACACGCTCCATTGGCATCATTTGCAGGGATGAATGCCAAAAAAAGTGCGTCGTCCTTCGGATCGGGACGTTAACTGGAGGCCCCCTGTGCCATCTCTTGTGCAGGTTAACCCATTCAGTACCAGAAACCCCTAAAAGGGTACCTTGGCAAACAGTGCAGGCCCAGATCAGACGCCACAGAATGCGGCGTCTGATCAGAGCCTACACTGTTTGCAAAAATTTAAGCCATTTCCCGAATCAATTTTGAAGAAAACACAACCTGACACCCCTAAATTTCGAAATGGACCCCTGCCATATATAAGGTGGGAGATTCCATTTGGTACAAAGGGGGTTAACGATCCCTACCGTAATTAAATGATTACTGTGTAGGCTTTCAATCCTGCAAACCTGGTGTGTATGTAATGTACACCTGCGAGTGATGTTCAAATGTGACCGATTGCAGTTTTGGTAGAAAGAAAGAAAGAAAAAGAAAGAAAGACAGTTTTATTGCAATCATTTTTAGTAGGCCTTCGCAGAGCCGAACTTTGTTTGCCGCTTTGCCCGGGGGCGGACTTATCACATGAAGTACATCATTAATTGACATATTGGCTCATTAACAATTTGTTGACCCAAAGTTGCAGACATGAATTCAAAAACTTTAACATAATGAAAACAGACCTATACAAACACACTGTAATTTTTACCGCCGAAAGAAAGGAAAAATTTAAGATGAAAAATTGTGATATTTTTCTAATTTTCAAAATATAAATTGTGCGTACATGAGTACCCACAATCTATATTTTAGAGTAGAATTAAGAAAAATAAGGTTACCCCTATAAACCCCAGTTTTACTATAAAAAGTGTGTTTAAAAAGGGGTAAAACTTATTTTTTCTCATTTCTTCTCTAAACTAGAACAGATTGTGGGTATTCGTTACAACCAGTTCTAACAAGTACACACAGTCTACATTTTGAGCAGAAATAAGAAAATAACCAAATTTATCATCCTAAACTTTTCTCTCTTTTTTTCGGTTTAATCTGCAAAAAAAATTTCAGACTTTTGGTGGAAAGAAAAGGCTGAAAATCAAAACTGAAAAAAAAAAGAAAGAAAAGGCTGAAAATCAAAACTGGAAAAAAAAACAGAATAACAAATGAAATAAATACTGCACACCCCAAATATCAGCAATTACTAAAAGAAAATGAGAAATCTAAGGATATGACAATTTCAGAATTAAAAGAAAAAATAAGACTCTTGGGATTGTAACAAAATTAAGAATACGAGAAAAAAATGATTTCACTGCTTAAGGACACCTTGAAAGAAAACCAATACGAGTCCCGCAATAAACACAGTTTATGGTCAGGCGACCGAATATCTTAACCCATCAATGGCAAAGGAATCCATCCAGATATAAAGTTTATAGTGGTCCATTTCCAATGTTTGGAGTGTTAAAACGATTTCTTTTCTTTGTCAAAAGTTTCACAAAAATATGTAGTATAAGCAACCAGTGTAGACCTTGATCAGACCATAGGGGCTTGAATCATGAAAAAAAAAATGAAAAAAATGTTTTTTTTTTTTTTTTTTGGGGGGGGGGGGACTATAATAGAGACAAGGGGGGAAACTTCGGCTCCATTTTTGGGGGGTTACTTCATTTTACCCAGTGTATCTTTTTCTCAAATGCAGTTTTTCACCTGCTTATTACGAAATATACAAGTTAAATATGTCCACTTTGCAACAATAATCCACCTCTGTCTGTCACTTGCAGGAAAAATGTTTTTCTCGCATGGATTAACTCAGCAAAGCAGAATTCGGCATAAACGTGTGACAAAAATTTTCAGGTTTTCATTAATCACAAGCGAACTAGTGTTACGGAGGAAACTGTTTTCGCTTTCAACTGATGTCTTTCATTAAAATGAACCTCTCTTGACCAATTTGAATCCAAAATGATTTATTTGCAGCTCTAAATTTAGATTTTACTACTTTTACATCGCTTTATGTAACAGATCAAGAAAACAATCGTCGCGAAGCTTGGTTTTTCTGCTGATTCCGGGCTACTCTATCGATGAACTAACGACCGGAACGACCGGTGCTGTTTAATTTTGATACCGTTCGAAGTAGTGACAAATGAGCATTATCGCTATTTTTCTTCCATTTTCAACTAAACCCCAAGATGGGACACAGACGATGTATACTGCATATACTCCAGTTTTGAAGGCTGAACGAGTACACGGTCACCATGTAATTACGGTAGGGTTCTTTAACCTGCACAGGGGATGGTTCTCCCGGCACAGGGGGTCTCCAGCTAACGTCCAGATTCGAAGGACGATGCACTTTATGATATTCATACCTGCAAAATTTATGATGCCAATGGAACGTGCTCTGACGCCGAAATTTTGTCACCGCTGCTGGGGCTCGAACCTAGGACCTTTAGCATCAGAGGCACTGAGCTAGGTGGGTGGCTAAATTTAGGAAGACAGGGATTAGCCGTAGTTATCTCCTTACCGGACTCAGAAAAAGTGAAATGCATTTTTTATTGAAATCGTGGACGTTTTGTGTTATTTTCAAAACAGTTTCACTCATGTTTGTGTAGACAGAAATAAAAAAAAACAAAACAAAAAACAGCCAGCTTGTTAAAAATGCCACCAATACGTAAATGTTCAAAATGATGCAGCATAGAAACAATTTGTTCCCTATTGCATATTCCTATTTATGTTTTGAAATTTTGATCCTGGGTCGCTAATGGCCAGTAAATGACAATAAGCACTACATAGGTTGGGCCCTTTGGGTCCTTTTCCAACAGGGGACAGAACCCCTACAGTGCAGCACACACATGCTCTCTCATCCGCGAGTTTCTGAAGTGGACGCTTCAATTTATGAATTCGGCCAAATCCATTGATGTAGGGACTTGGGTAAAAAAAAAAAAACACTGCTCAATTCTTCTGTTCAGCAAGTTTGTATTAATCTGAATAGGCACCACAACTCACCACAACACGGCAAACCAAAAAGGTCAGAATAAGCTAGAGCATATCAACCTTGATTTTTTTAGAGGGGGGGGGGGGGGAAGGGGGGTGGAGCGGGGATCATTTTACGGTCCTTTCGAGTTTATTTCACTCATATCGAGCCGATTGTTAATCACATGTGGTCGAAGACCGTAGTATCCGGTAAAAAAAAAAAAAAACAAAAAAAAAAAAACAGGCCTTCCGTTGCAGAACTCTTGAATGCCTTAAAATAGATGACGTTTATGAAAGGTTTGATTGTGAAGTGCTTAGATCCGTTGAAAAAAAGTACTTGTATTAGCCTAGAGTGTATTGGAAAGTAAGTGAGAAATGGGGCCTTTTCAATATACATGTATAGAACATTTAATTTTGGTGCTGTTGAGTAAAGCGGCATTCCAATCTTAGTGCTTCTCGACCAGGCTATTGAAAGGTTATAAAACGTTTTTCATGCTCAATTCAGTCGAGCGTTAAATTTATAATACTCGCTATTTTTAAATACTAACAGTTCATAAATTTTCCTACTTAGATTTGTTTGTTTGATTTGAGGTTTAATGCCCCGTCAACACTGCACAGGTCATTTTGGAGACGCTGCTTCCAATTTTGTGGGACTTTTACCCGACCTCAAGATGAAATGACATCTCAAGCCCTGCCGCCCAATGAACCAATAGGGTTAATTAACATGGACGGGCCGACTCGCACCGCTTTGCCTGGGCAGGCTTAGATGCTCTAAACGGATTACCAGTACTCGTGTGCGGGTCGGTTTCAGCTCTGTGTGGAAGCATCATTTCTTCATGCCCCGATGGGCGGGCCGTTTCCTGCTTAGATAAGAACTGAATAATAGAATGTATGATGGGATTGAGGCCGAAACAAGGAATTTTCAAGCAAGTTTTCAGTTAAGTTAAGTATCATGTAGGGTTTTGTCGAGCATGAGACTTTAATTCACTGAAAACGAGCCCGAAGCCACGACCTCAATATTGATTATTTTTCTCACCCAAACACTTTAAGGAATTTATTTGTTTGATTAGATGTTTAAAGTGCCCATCAACAGGTCATTTTGGAGACGTTGAATCCATTTTGTGGGAATTTTACTCGACATTGAGATGCAATGACATCTCAGGCCCTGTCGCCCAGTGAAACCAATAGGGTTTATAAGCCTGAGCATCAACGGTCTGACTCGCACCGCTTTGCCCGGGCAGGCATTGATTCTCTGAGCGGTTTAGCAGTACTCGCGTGCGGTCGGTTTCAGCCCTGCTTGGAAGCGTCACGCAGCCCCCATATTTCTTTAAGCCCCGATGGGCAGGTCCGAAAACTTTAAAGAATGCGTTGTGAACTGCACAAATATACAGAAATTAATAAGCGATAAAGCACATTCACACCAATATAACACAACAAAATGTCAGTATTTTAATATTCATACCTCCTGAAAAATATCCATTTTTCCAGTGAGCCGCTAAAGTTTGTGTCTAAAGCATCCGTTTACATGTAAAGTGCTGCGCATGAAATAAAAACCATTGCATGTACATTTCATGACCTGCTTTCTTTGACACTTGACATGTGTCCATTTCATTAATAGTTGATAAGGACATGTCATTCTGACTGTTAAAAATGTACATTTAAGGGGAAACTGAGAAGCTGCTCCCCTAATTGCATGGATAACAAAACATGCTACAGAAGACGGTTTTGAAAACAAAATTACCTCCGGCTCAATGTGGGTGTTTTGCAATGACTGACATAATGAGATAGCTAATAAACCCTACAGTGAGGCAGCAGTATGAGGCAAAGAAAACCAACACTTAAGAAATGAAAATTATTTTTCTGCTGTTCATGATGGTACGAACGCTGTGGGTTGTGTGCAAAGTAAGTGAACCCCGCAGGGGTTCATGTAAACTTTGTTAGCGACTCGCTGTCGTTCATACTTTCATGAAAAGCAGAAAAAATAAGTTTATTGTTTTATAATTACAATCTTTGCCCCTCATCACTGGGCGAAAAATTATGCTTATAGGGCAAACTTTTTTAAAGTGAAAAACATTTACACGCCATTTTACTACAAAGAGAGGAACAGCGTTGACCTCACCAACGCCCGTAGAGAACCATGGTTTAGAATAACGTCACTTCATGTCACTGAAAATCATGTGACTCGATGCGTTCACGGAAGTATGAACTACACTGTTTTCTAGGTGTTTCGCATTACATTTTTTTTCAATTATGAGCCGGATAAATTTCATACCCTATCAGTTGAGCATGAAAAAAGTTTTATAATCCTTGGGCCAGGTTGGTGCAGTTTAGGTCTGTACACCGTTCTTTTTACCTCTGGAATGAACAGTACACAATATTTCCATACCCTCTACTTAATCTTAAGACCTCCACAAATTTAATTCAATATCTGAGAGAGAGAGAGAGAGAGAGAGAGAGAGAGAGAGAGAGAGAGAGAGAGAGAGAGAGAGAGAGAGAGAGAGAGAGAGAGAGAGAGAACAGCAAACATTAGACAAAATACATGTTGAAACGCTTTTTCCTTGGTTTCCACTTATCACAAAAAAAGAAGGAAAATTCCTACAGGCCTATTGGCACCAAAACAGCCTTTGTTATTTAGGTAACAATATTAAAACACACGCTTAAAGTCGTCAGTCATTCCGACCACTATGAATTCAAATTTATAAAACAATTTCAAGTTATTTCTAGCCGTATCTCTTTTAACTAAAATTCTGAACCGTTTGGCTTAACACTGCTGCATTTTTTTTTTTTTTTTTTTTATCTTTTGCTTAGCAAACCGTCGCCGTGTATCGGGAACGATCGTTTTAACATAAGGTGACGATGTCATGTACACAGATGCCCCCGCCCAAAGGGGCTTGAAGAAATATATGGGCTGCATGATGCTTCCACGCAGAGCTGAATCTGGCCCCCGACTAGTACTGGTAAACCGCTTAGAGGATATAAGTCTGTCCAGGAACCGCAGTGCGAGGCGGACCGTACATGCTAATAAACCCTATTGGTTTCATTGGGCGACAGGGCTTGAGATGTCATTTCATCTCAATGTCGGGTAAAAGTCCCACAAAATTGGAAGCAACGTCTCCAAAATGACCTTTACAGTGTTGACGGGGACGTTAAACCTCAAATCAAACAAACAAACAAATGTACATGTACACACGTTCTTTAGCACTCTGCCAAAACACAGATTTTATACGATACCCGTTGTGCAAGAAACTGACAAACATTTCCCCTTCAATACGGAGCTCTCTAGCAATCTCCTCGATAACGTGGGTTGTGCCCGTCCCAGCCTGGACATAAACAAGTCAGTTGGGCCCAGTTGGGCCTTTTTTTTTTATCAGATCAAAGATCGTCTTCCGCTTTTTAGTTAACATTTCATTTCCTTTTCTGCGCATGTGTCAAAAAAGTTACAGGGGCTGATTGGAAGTTGACCGCAAAGCGATACAATACAAAATTCCCAGAGCACAGCCCATTATACGTTGAAACACCATTCAGTTATCTTATCTGCGTAATACGTGTATACGTAGTCCTAGCAGAATATGTTACATTGACAAAATAAATCAAAGGAGAAATCAAGGCTATCACACACATTTTAACAGTAACAACTCCACTGCCGGACGTAGTTTCCGAAGTTCCGGATTATATCTGTCCTGTGCCGTCCCGCTTTTAAAACACGACGATTATGGCAAAGCGCACGGGTTTCTGTACCGATCATTGACAGAACACTGCGGAAAGTGAAGCAAAAGTTGGAAAATCTATATTTTGAGCTGCGAGTACATCTTTTTGGATTCAAATTGGCAAAGCGAGCTTAAGTTAAATGAAAGACAACGGGTGAAAGTGAAAAAAGTTCCCCCCGCATCACTAGTTCGGTTGTGATTGATGAAAACCTGAAAATTTTTGTCACACGTTTATGCCGAATTTTGCTTTGCTGAGATAATCCATGCGAGAAAAACATGTTTCCTGCAAGTGGCTGACAGAGGCGGATTATTTTTGCAAAGTGGACTTATTTAACTTGTATAATTCATAATAAGCAGGTAAAAAACTGCATTTGCGAAAAAGATACACTGGGTAAAATGAGGTAACCCCCCAAAAATTGAGCCGAAGTTTCCCCCCTTGTCTCTATTATAGTACCCCCCCCCCCCCCCAAAAAATTTTTTTTTTTTTTTCAATTTGTTCATGATTCAAGCCCCTATGGATCAGACACCAATTTCTGTGGTGCATTATATCGTTCACACTGCTTGCGAATGCCTCCCAAAAGGGACGCTTGGCATATATGGGTCAGAACTTGTTAGTTAAATAGCTTACAGCAAATAAGACAGTAGACGACTCAGTCATAAAATATCACTAATAGGGATAACATACCTATGTTAGATTATAAACTGTTTTTTTTTTTTTTTTTTTTCAGGATTTGCCTGATGGTAATTTGGGACGTTTTCCTAATTCTTTTCAAAAAATATATTGTGGGCACTCGTAATCCACCAAAAACGATTTTTTTTCAGATAAAAATCGTGATAATAATTCATATTTGTGATCAAAATATACATTGTGGGTAAGCGTGAGAACTGCCTCGGCAAGGCAGTTCTAACGAGTACCCACAATCTGTTTTGAAGCAGAAATAAGAAAAATAATGTATACCCTGTAAACCCCAGTTTTACTTTATTATTGTGGTCAAAATTATATAGGCATGATAGCGTGATGTGTGCCCATTTTAACCATGATCCTGCAGAACACGACAGCCCCAACATTTACAAACAGTGCATGTCCCGATTAATCTGATCAGGATCTACACTGTTTACTGGTACACATATTCGATAGATTTTAGCTCTGCAAGCACGCTCTGTCTGGACAGGCTTAGACCCTCTAAGCGGTTTACCGATACTCGTGTGCGGTTGGTTTCAGCTCTGCATGGAAGACTCCTGCAGCCCATCTATTTCTTCAAGTCCTGATGGACGGGGCGCAATTGTGCTGCGATTCTTCTCTAAAATGCTAAAGGAATACGTGCAGACACAGACTAGACAATATAGCAGTCCGATCAAAGTCTACACGAATGATGAAAATACTAGGTGGTTGAATCGGCCGCTGGTGACTGTTTGAATATTGAGATAATAATAATTATCATATAATAACCAATAATTGCTCTTCTTAACTTCTGACCTGAGCTTATGACACTTTTTCATGTTCGACTCATCTGAGCACGAAATTAATAGTGTTTATAAATGCTAAAGTTTTGTATGGGCTGAAGTTGTCTATCCTCCCATTACGAAAACACCCCTATTCATATATTATTGATATTTTTCAACTTTTTTGATAAAAGATTGATATTTTTCACACATCTACTTAAAACATAGATTGTGGGAACTCGTTAGAACTGCTTCATTGCGGCAGTTCCAAAGAGTACTATACCCGTAATCTTTTTGTGTGTGTGTGTGTGTGGCGGGGGTGGGGTGCGCAGAATAAGAAAACTAATGTATAGCCCTGTAAACCCAAGTTTTACTATCTAAAAGTGGGGTTTGATGGGGTCAAAATTACAAAGGGCTGTTTTCGTAATGCTAAATAATGTTGAAATGTTGAAATTGTTGGTATCTTAACATTTAGTAGCGGGATAAATTACATGCCCATTTGAGTAATGCAAAAATACGTTTCAATATCACGACCCACGATTTGGGTAAATGCATGTATTTTTCGCCCTGAAATGAAGTTTGTCACTAAATTAAACCATAGGGGCTTGAATCATGAAAAGAAATGGTACTATATTAGAGACAAGTCTCTATTTTATGAATCAAGCCCCTATGATTAAACCGAAGGCAAGGCACCCCTGAACATTAACGAACAAATAATCAGTTGGTGATTATAGGATTATATCCTACGCTGGACAGGTAGGAGATAGAGACAATCCGATAACTGCGAAAGTGACTCTAAGGGAAATAACTTCATTTTTTTTGCCAGCGGCTTATTGCGGCTTAATGCATATTTGTCTCCCATACTTATCTGACGAAGATTGTTCCAGATGCGTTACTTTGAGCGGCGTAACCTTATCACCCTGAGGCCCCCGCCCATAGGGGCTTGAAGAAATATATGGGCTGCATGATGCTTCCACGAAGAGCTCAATCCTGTCCGCACACTAGTACTGGTAAACCGCTTAGAGGATCTAAGCCTGTCCAGGAACCGCAGTGCGAGGCGGACCGTCCATGCTGATAAACCCTGTTGGTTTCATTGGGTGACAGGGCTTGAGAAGTCATTTCAGCTCAATGTCGGGTAAAAGTCCCACAAAATTGGAAGCAACGTCTCCGAAATGACCTTTACAGTGTTGACAGGGACGTTAAACCTGAAATTAAACAAACAAACAAACCTTATCACCCTGAATTTAGCATTTTAGACTATAATGATGACGCCACAAAGACACAGCGTTCTTGAAAACGATATTCTGAACTATAGCAGCCATGTTGGTTTATCGGTCGCATTTGAAGAGTTTGTATTTAGTTTGCATGGGGTTTGGGGCCTTTTTCAGTTTGCCGTTGGAATCGTAAGTTATGCAAGAACAGCGACCACCCATGGTAATTACATTGCAAAAACATTTTGCCGGGTCCATCGGAAGATACTTGAACTCTCGGCCAAGCGGCCTCGTGTTCAAATAGCTTCCTTGGGACTCGGCAATTGTTAATGCATGACAAATCATGGATGATCCCTTTATTGTTATTGCTGTTCCAACGGAATTTGTGGCCCAGTATTGATGTTCTTGATCAACAGAATCTCTGTCGACGTTGAATCAACATGTCTGCTGATTAATTCTCTTCCCCATACCACTCGATCATTCAAACCACTTTTAAGGTCCTTCTGGAGGTTGTGGGACTTTTATCGGACATTGAGATGAAATGACATCTCAAGCCCCACCATCTAGAGAAACCGCTAGGGTTAAACTCGCAACACTTTTCCTGGACCTTCTAAGCGGTTTACCAGTACTCAAGTCGGTCGATTCAGCTTGATCTGTGCCGATCGAAGCCCCATGTAACGTTAGCCCAAAGTAACAGATGAAAACAAGAAATGCCAGTCATCTCTATTTCTCCAAGCGCCGATGGGCGGAGGTGCAATGACAATAAGATTTGTGACTACTATGAAATGTTATTTATGTTTAACATATATATAAATATTGAGGTTACACTGACCTGGTAAACCCTTTCACCGTGGCCCCCGCCCATCGGGGCTTGAAGAAATATATGGGCTGCATGATGCTTCCACGCAGAGCTGAAACCGACCCGCACACGAGTACTGGTAAACCGCTTAGAGGATCTAAGCCTGCCCAGGCAAAGCGGTGCGAGTGTCGGACCGTCGATGCTTATAAACCCTTATTAGTTTCATTGGGCGCCAGGGCCTGAGATGTCATTTCATCTCAATGTCGGGTAAAAGTCCCACAAAATTGGAAGCGACGTCTCCAAAATGACCTGTACAGTGTTGACGGGGACGTTAAACCTCAAATCAAACAAACAAACACCCCTGAGTTTCTGAAATTGGACTATTACATGTTTGTATTATGCCACGTTCATTCTTGTAAATTGCGTTGGGGATATAGTCTTAGTCAAATCATAGATAGAATGGCAAACAGTGTTGATCCTGATGAGACGGCTTATTATGAGCTCATTACGAAAACACGCCTGTACAAATACAGTGTAAATTTTACCGCCGAAAAATAGAAAAAATAAGATGAAAAAATTGTGATATCTTCCTTATTTTTACTCCAAACATATAAGTTGTGGTGCTCGTTAAACCGCCTCCCGGCGGTTCTAACGAGCAACCACAATCTATTTTTTGGAGCAGAAACAAGGAAAATAATGCATATCCCTGTAAACCCCACTTTTACTACATAAAAGTGGGGTTCAAGGGGTTCAGAGTTATATAGGCGTGTTTTCGTGATGTGTCTCGATAGGATCAACACTGTTTGCATTCTTATCTGCACCTGTCTTCGGGATGAAATGGCTAAGTTGTATGTGTTATTGAATTTATTAAACGGGCTGAGGAAAAGGGATAAAATTCGAGGCTTCGCCGAGCATTTTATGCCTTTTCCTCAACGATAATGAATGATTGTACACTATTAATCATTGTTTGTTTGTTTGATTCGAGGTTTAACGTCCCCGTCAACACCGTATAGGTCATTTTGGAGATGGTGCTTCCAATTTTGTGGGACTTTTGCCCGGCATTGAGATGAAATGACATCTCAAGTCCTGTCGCCCAATGAAACCAATAAGGTTGTTAAGCATGGATCTTCTGATTCGCACCGCTTTACCTCCTCTGAGCGGTTTACGAGTACTCGTGTGCGGTCGGTTAGCAATAATGCAGTCGGGCCATTTAACAGTTTTAACCATATGATATTAAAATGCTTTTATTTCACGATTTTTGTATAAAAATGTCAATATTCCGCGGCCTATTTCCGTCATGTTCCGGAACTGGGTACTTGACTAAGATAAAAGTCTATATTATACACAATATATGTTTTACGAAAAGATACACACGATCATTTAAGGGGATTGAATTTACTTTCAGTGAAGGTAATTCTTTCAAATTTCAAAAATGTCTTTTTCTCTCTTTTAAAATTACGCGGATTAGAACGGTTCTAAGGAATTCGGTCCAGAGGGAAAAGTTCTTTCCTGTATTTCGGAAAACAGCAGCATCCCCATCCTCTGCAAAAATGTCGCCTTGAAACATACGACCTCAATGAAAATTGAGTAACCGTAAACAAATAAAGCCGTTATGTACCTAGGCTATTTTCTTACTTACTTACTTGCTTGCTTGCCTACTTTTACTTACTTAATTACTTACTTAATTACTTACTTAGTAATACTTACTTACTTTACTTTCTCCCCGCCCATCGGGGCTTGGAGAAATTGATTCGGCTGCATGATACTTCCACGCAGATCTGACACTGACCGAACACGAGTACTGGTCTAAGCCTGCCCAGGCAAAGTTGTGCGAGACGGACCGTTCATGCTTATAATTCCGATTGGTTTCATTGGGAGGATTTCCTGGGTGGTGACCAGTACTTTTTTTAAGCAATGTGGATGAAGTGCCTTGCTCAAGGACACAACACTGTGGTCAGCATGAGGCTCGAACCCGCAACCTCTCGATCAGAAATCCGATGCGCTACCTCTGCACCAAAGTGCTCCACAATATGAAATGAACAGATCTCGAGAGATATCTGATTTTACGATCAGAATCATTAGAGTGAGTGAGTGAGTTTTAGTTTTACGTCCCACCAACAACTAAGGTCATACGGAGACGGGACCTCCGTTTAAAGACTCATCCGAAAGTCTGGAGAAGCCCGGGATCGATCCTGCGATCCCTGGTTTACAAGGCGAGTAGCGTAACCACTGCACCACGGAGGCTTCTCAGAATCATTAGAATCCATGTACTAAAAGTAAACAGTTAAGGCACTGCTCAGACGCCGCGTTCTGTGAGGTCTGATCTAGGGCTCACTGTTTGCTAGTGCCCATGTTATCTAACGTCTTTGTTAATTTTAGAATGAACTCTACTGTAGATATTGATGTAAACAAGATGGCTGCCTCCTTAGGAAATCTCACTGGCAAAGTTGCTCTCATTACAGGTTGGTTTTCTTGTGTATTTCAATGTAAAACTTAGGGTATACAGGTACAGTTTACTTCTTTGGATGTCTTTCAATGCAGTAGTCTACTCGAAAATAACTGTCAGTTCGGCGATGACCTCTAGTCAGAAAATATTTTTTGCTTGTTATATTGATTCGCAAGGGGTTAATATTCGTACATTAGTTTGCGGCTCACATCATCAATGTCGTTCCATATCATGACCCAGGGAAACGTGTAGGGTATTAAAGGGAGCCAAGGGGAGGGGCGGTGGGGTTACCCATCGACCCAAACACAGTTTATATGGTTTGGTTAAAAGGAAGGCCTAACCATACGGGGCGGGCACACGGCCCCCGCCCATCGGGACTTGAAGAAATAGATGGGCTGCATGGTGCTTCCACGCAGAGCTGAAACCGACCCGCACACGAGTACTGGTAAACCACTTAGAGGATCTAAGCCTGCCCAGGCAAAGCGGTGCGAGTGTCGGACCGTTCATGCTTATAAACCCTTTTGGTTTCATTGGAAGACAGGGCTTGAGATGTCATTTCATCTCAGTGTCGGGTAAAAGTCAATCAAAATTGGAAGCAACTTCTCCAAAATGACCTATACAGTGTTGAAGGTGAGATTAAATCTCAAATCAAACAAAACAAACAAACAAACGGGGCGGGCACGTTTACAAAAAGTTGAGATAGGTTTGATATATGCTTATCTGTTGACGTTCTGTACTATCCAGACAACGTCTGTGCAACGTCGTATCAACTTCGATGCAACGTTGCATCGACGTTCATCTGGCATTTATCAGGCGTCATTTGCCACTGGAACGTCGATTTCGTTTACAAGTAAGCCGCTAACATGCTAATGTGTAAATAATTAACAGCACGCATAACGAAATGTCTCATTAATATGTCCAGTCAAAACAGAAAGTGTTCAGTTTTCTATATTGTTATGCCCCCAGAATCTAAGAGATTCGGGGGCATATAGTTTTTGGTCTGTCCGTCTGTTTGTCTGTTTGTCCGTCTGCAAAAACTTTTGGGCATAACTTTTGAATGGTAGTAGATAGAGCTTTCATATTTCACATGTGTATACCTTATCACAAGACCTTTCCAGTGGTACCATAATTTTTGATCTCGTGACCTTGAACTTGACCTTTGACCTATTTTTTTCCGTCTGTTTGTCTGTTTGTCCGTTTGTCCGTCTGCAAAAACTTTAACATTGGGCATAACTTTTGAATGGTAGTAGATAGAGCTTTCATATTTCACATGTGTATACCTTATCACAAGACCTTTCCAGTGGTACCATAATTTTTGATCTCGTGACCTTGAACTTGACCTTTGACCTATTTTTTTCAAAATTTTTAAAAACATTAACATTGGCCATAACTTTCGATTGGTAAGTGATAGGGCTTTCATATTTCATATGTGCATTCATTGTCACAAGACCTTTCTAGTGGTACCATAATTTTTGACCTTGTGACCTTGACCGTGATGTTTGACCTACTTTTTAAAAACTTTAACATTGGCCATAACTTTCGATTGGTAAGTGGTAGGGCTTTCATATTTCACATGTGCACTCCTTGTCACAAGACCTTTCTAGTGGTACCATAATTTTTGACCTCGTGACCTTGACCTTTGACCTACTTTTATAAACTTTAACATTGGCCATAACTTTCGATTGGTAAGTAGTAGGGCTTTCATAGTTCACACGTGCACTCCTTGTCACAAGACCTTTCTAGTGGTACCATAATTTTTGTCCATCCAGACCCCCCCCCCCCTCAAGATCAAGGTCACTGTGGCTATTTTTAGAAAAACTTTGTCATCGCTCTAGCGCCAACATTTCTTTACTGATTTCAATATAACTTCACACAAATGTTCCTTATGACAATATCTCGAGCTAGTTCGACTTTCAAGGTCATGACCTCAAGGTCAAGGTCACTGTGGCTATTTTTAGAAAAACTTTGTCATCGCTCTGGCGCCTACATTTCTTGGCCATACCTTTTGATTGCTTAGTGATACTGCTTTCATATTTAGCATGCGCTGTCCGGGGGCATCAGTGTTTCACAAACACATCTTGTTTTCAAAATATCCTATGATCATTGAATTATTGAAAGTCGCCCAATATGTTCCCATCCTTGAAATAATTGTTCATTTGTATACTATATGTATGTAATTATGTTGATTAAAAAATAAATATGTTTAAAGTGTGCATATAGCCACACACCCAATCATCTGTGTATAGAAGCCCATATTGTCTATGTTCATGTGAAAGTTTATCGCAGACAGAGTTGTGAATTTTAATCTATAAGGCAGTGGTCAAGTATAAAACGCGCAGATACTTAAACAATACATCAACGTGATGAGATCACATTGACCATGTTGACCTGATGTAACTAACATCTCATGACGTAATTTGGTAGTTACACTGACGTCGAATAGGTGGTACTACATGTAGCAACCTAGCACACGTCGCTAGGGCAACGTCAAATCAACGACCTTGCACCGACGTAGATGAAACGTTGTATAAGCGTCATGACGTTGCTTCAACGTTGACGTGACGTCGCAATTACGTCATGCGCCTGCTGGGAAGGTTTAGGAGAATAGATCCGTGTTAAATACGTCATTCAGTTCTGGTTACATGCACTTTCTTTCAAATCTACAAACCAGAAGCTCACATTTTCTGATGAAAATTTGTAATATAAATGTAAAATCCCTATATTAAGACCACCTTTGGGACTCCCAAAGGTGGTCTCTGACCAGTGGACTTTGTATGCTCAGAGAAAGAAAATATTAAGGTTTTCAAATAAACCTACTTAATAATCTTTGTAAAGCAGAATTATTGCACGGCCCGCAGAAAAAGCGACCGACTGAAGTCGGCTGATTTTCTAAGAGTGCCCTAAAATCACCGTGTCATTCTGTCAGTCTGTCTGTCCGTCCGTAACCCGTTTGTGAAAATTGTTGATAGTGACTTAACCGATTGGAATATTTAAATACTTTTTGGCATACTGATAGATATCAATGAGATCTAACCAATGAACTTGCCAAATATTACATTCCATTTAGTATAGCCTCGCTGAGGCGACAAATGTGAAAATTTTCGAACTGCTTCTCCTCGGAAACCGTTGGGCCGATTGAAGTCAAATTTCATATGGCGCCTCTGTGGGATGGGTAAAACCAAAATTTGCTCATGGGGTCCAGGTCACATGACCAAAATGGCCGCCAAGCCATATGTGGTCAAACCCCTTCATAAATAGTCTTCTCCAGAACCACTGGGCAGATTTCCACGAAACTTGATAAATAGCATCTGGGACGTAGGCCCATCATAAAGTGCTAAAATGGTGACCCTGGGTTGACCTTGACATTCTTTGTGCCTAGGTCAAACTTTGACACATATGCTTTTGTATTGGAAAAGTAAGAATGCATATTATGCTGCAAACGATTCAGAATACAGTACTAAAGTATAAGATATATTTTTGCTCCTTACGATAAGGCGCATTTATTGGGGGAACCGTTTTAGGTCCAGGTCACATGACCAAAATGGCCGCCATACCTATATATTGTAACACTCATAAAGCTAAAAGCATCCGGCGGGTCGTGTACTTCAGCTGAAGCACTGGTTCTTATTAAATTTATGATAGTCTTATTAGCGGAATTTCACTGTGTGTTCTGAGTGAGCGAGTGAGTGTTTGAGTTTTACGTCCCACCAACACCTAAGGTCATACGGAGACGGGATCTCGGTTAAAAGACTCATCCGAAAGTCTTGTGAAGCCCGGGGACGATCCTGCGATCCCTGGTTTAAAAGGCGAGTAGCGTAACAACTACACCACAGAGGCTTCTACACTGTATGTTCTACGTGTAACGAGAGTTTATGAGTGCGAATAAGAAAAATATATATATACTCCTGTTAACCCCAGTTTTCATTGTATATCGTGGGGTTTAAAGGGTCGTTCCTTTCACGGACATGTACTTGTTAACATGATAATTACAATATAACACTGGTGCACCGCTGTGGATTCTGGCTTCGGTCGGGTCACGTGTGGGACGCCAAGTTCTGCAACGGAAGGTCATGTGATTTTAGGGTACTTCTTAGGAATTTTCTTCGTCCACTTCTGATCGTCTCGCTGAAAGTACAATGACTTTGAAAGGATTTTGTTTTGTTTGTTTGATTTGAGGATAACAATACCCAAAACAAAAGTTGGGAGCACCAACAAACCTACGATTGGAACTTGAAAAAAACGTTAACGTTTCTTGTAAAATGCCATGGCTAAAGCTGATTTGCATAGCATGCAGGCACACGTTGCTAGGGTAACGTCAAATCAACGTCAATTCAACGCCATGGCGTTGCACCGACGTAGATGTGACATTGCATAAACGTCATGACGTTGCACCGTCGTTGATGTGACGTTGCAGTAATGTCATGACGTTATATACACGCAGATCCAACGTCGCATTAACGTCATGTGCCTGCTAGGAAGTTGGATGTTTATCACCATCTAAGAGAATGTGTCATCCTGAATGTCTGCATCTACGCTGTCTGATCCGAGTCTGTGTGGATGCCTAGGAAGCTATATTCTGTCTATATTTGCCCATCTGAGCTTGAAGAAATAGATGGGCTGCATGATGCTTCCACGCAGAGCTGAAACCGACCGCACACGATTACTGGAAAACCGCTTAGAGCATCTAAGCCTGCCCAGGCAAAGCGGTGCGAGTCGGCACTTCCTGCTTGTAACCCCTATTTGTTTCATTGGGCGACAGGGCTTGGGATGTCATTTCATCTCAATCTCGGGTAAAAGTCCCACAAAATTGGAAACAACGTCTCCAAAATAACCTATACAGTGTTGACGGGGACGTTAAACTTCAGAAGCCTCCGTGGTCGAGTGGTTACGCTACTCGCCTTGTAAACCAGGGGTCGCAGGTTCGATCCCGGGCTTCTCCAGACTTTCGGATGAGTCTTTAAACCGAGGTCCCGTCTCCGTATGACCTTAGCTGTTGGTGGGACGTAAAACTGAAACACTCACTCACTCACTCACGTCAAACTTCAAATCAAACAAACAAACAAAAATCTGTCTATATTAGTGTACGCAGACTGTTTGTGCATGTGACAATAAATAAAATTCTTAGTTTTGCATGGCGATGTCCATTTTAGGGGCCAGTTCTGGCATAGGGGCCGCTACTGCCAAACTTTTCTCCAAACTAGGGGCGTCGCTAGCACTTACTGGAAGAAAAGAGGAAAATCTACGAAAAGTTGGTGAAGAATGTAAAAGTCTAGGAAACAAAGAGGTACAAAAAGTCTACTGTATTTCTTCTTGTTTTCAATGATGTGCCATATAGCATGTCTTTATGTTAGGCAGAGAATACTTTAGGAGTATTTTTTTACAATGCAGACAACTAACGGAGTAGGCTACAGTGAAATTCCACTATTAAGGCCACTTAAAATCAAGTCTAATCCATAATTAAAAACCTTAATTAGAAGGTTTCATTAATTCTTTCTTTGTGTTTTCTTCAACCAGTGTCCTGTGGCCAGAGACTACCTTTGGGACTGTTCAAAAGTGGTCTTTAAGACCACTTTTGAACAGTTCCAAAGGTGGTCTTAATACAGGAATTTCACTGTATTTTAAAAGGTAGTCAACTTTCGTCCACTAAAAAGGGTTTTCCGCTAAGGGAAAGAATAATAGCTCCTCAAAGGTAGTCAACTAAAAACGACCTTCTCTTAAAGGAAGGAATTTGCTCCCAGGAGCTAATTGTTTTCTTCAAGTGTGGACCTCTGTTGAGAAGGGAGACAAAAATAGTATTGAAAGAGTTGACGTCCCTGAAGGTGTGACCAATCCGAGATCATTCCCCTTATGAAAATAGGATTCAGCCATGGTTTTTCATGCATTAACATTTGCCAGGTCCCTGGAAAGGTGTTAGGACACAAGGCCGCTAGGTCGAGTGTGCAAATATCTTCCGAGGGACCCGGCAAATGTTATTGCAATGCAATTACCATGGATGATCGTTGTTCTTGCATAACTCACGATTCCAACGACAAATTATGACGAAACTGTTGCAAAGCGCCATATAAACTTCATATAAACTCTCCAAATGCGACCGGCAAACAAACATCACATCACGAAAATACGCCTGTATAATTTTGACCCCCTTGAACCCCCTTTTTTATACAGTAAAACTTGGGTTTACCCATGTAAACCATATTTTTCTTATTTCTGCTCTAAACTATAGATTGTGGGTACGCGTTAGACCGCCTCGATGAGGCGGTTCTAACGAGTAAACACAATCTATATTTTGAGCAGAAATAAGAAAAATATCACAATTTTTCATCTAAAAATTTTAGGTTTTTCGGCGGTAAACTGTACAATCTATGTGTATAGGCGTGTTTTCGTAATGTGGCGGCTAGTTCAGAACGTTGTTCATTCCGATCCTTATCTGCCTATATTATAAGACATGACGTTTGTCTGCGTCCTATTAGGTGTTTGACATAAGGGTCTATATCCCGGTATTATCCCGGTAACAGCAGTAAACTCGACCACATGCGAACGACACCAAACGCCAGTAGCTTAGAAACAGATAGGGTGGGAACGTTGTTATAATCGAAGAACATTTTGTTTTTGTGAATTCTCCATATAAAAACCTATGTTTGGGCATTGATTATATCCACCGCAGTGGGGTGGTTGGTCCTATTTCTCAACCTTGCCGCCCAATGAAACCAATAGGGTTTATATGCATGGACGGGCTGACTCGCACCACTTTTCCTGGGCAGGCTTAGACATTCTAAGCAGTTTACCAGTACTCGTGTGCGGTCAGTTTCAGCTCTGCGTGGAAGCATCATGCAGCCCAATCTATTTCGCCCACGCTTATAAACCCTATTGGTTTCATTGGGCGACATGGCCCCCGCCCATAGGGGCTTGAAGAAATATATGGGCTGCATGATGCTTCCATGCAGAGCTGAATCCGGCCCGGACACTAGTACCGGTAAACTGCTTAGAGGATCTAAGCCTGTCCAGGAACCGCGGTGCGAGGCGGACCGTCCATGCTAATAAACCATATTGGTTTCATTGGGCGACAGGGCTTGAGATGTCATTTCATCTCAGTGTCGGGTAAAAGTCCCACAAAATTGGAAGCAACGTCTCCAAAATGACCTTTACAATGTTGACGGGGACGTTAAACCTCAAGTCAAACAAACAAAAACAAACAAACAAAGCTGTTTGTTTGAGCTAAAACAAAGAAAAGTACTATATTAAACGTATAACCTTGTAACACGATGTTTTTCACTGTATAAACTTAGGGGTTTCATTACAGACTTGTTAATGTTGTGATAAAAGTACAAACTGATTAATAAAGTAGGGTTTCGGTGCAGAAAAAATAAAACAGATCCTTCAGACAATATAAATTGACTTATACCTTTTATTATGCCAGACTGCCGCAGTTTATGCCATTATATTTGGAAACTATAATGAAGTGCAGAAGTGCATTCGATCTTGTAGCTTAAAGGAAAACTACATCGTTCGCTGTTTCATTTAACAACCATTAAATGAAAGACACGCTGGAAGACAATGTGCTTTCAGCGCATGCTTAACATCCTGCGCATTCACACCGACTGACCAGGGCCTTTAATGTCCACCTCAGCGAATACATTGTGTATTTGGCTACCCAAAGAGCACCCAGTGAAAACTCAGATCATCCTGCGCATGCGCAGGCTGATCTGAGTCTTCACTGGGCGCTCATGTAATTAGCTATATTTTCTAACCACGTGACTCTGTGATTCTATTTTCAGCCTCTCCTAGTCCCAGGCGATTTAGTGAATGAAGAGGACACAAAAAGAATCCTTGAAGCAACAATCAGTCATTATAATGGCCTCCATATTCTTGTAAGTTGAAGCTGTCAAATTAAGAGCGCAAATTCAATTTTGCCATCGGTAATAGCGAATACAAGTTCTTCCCTACAGCCTGTTCGTCCGCGTCTGCGATGGCGTTTGCCATCTGCGTTTCAGTTTTTCCGAGATGGCGGTAGCAATTGCGTTTAAGTTTTCCGTCATTGTCGCAACTACCGGACAACCGTGTCCCTTGTTACAAAGTTTGAATCTCAATTTCCTTCGACTGATGCAAATTGATGTTAAGCATTCTGGAAGGCACGGGTGTTGGCATTTAGTGATCTTTCGCGTCGGAGGAAATTGGGGTACCTGGAGGAAATCACTGACTTAAAAAAGGGCCACCACGCTTCTCTGTTTCATTGCAGTACCGAGAATCGAACCGCATTTTCAGAGTCACAGGGCATACATGTAGTTTTCAGAGGGAATCAGTTAAGGGGCCATCAACCAGGTATCCTCAGGCACACTTGCTCGAACTACCCCTGTTCTGTCCCAAAGGCGTTTGCATTACGATAGCATACCCGTGCGACATAGTGCATTTTTCACATCTCCCAAATGACTACTTTTATGATGAAAATCTGTGATATTTTGCTTATTTAAACTGCAAACATAGGTTGTTGGTGATCGTTAGAACCGCCTCATTGAAGCGGTTCTAACGAGTACCCACAACCTATGTCTTGAAGCAGAAATTAGAAAAAATAATGATACCCCTGTAAACCCAAGTTTTCTCTTTAGAAAGTTTCATTACACGGACTTGTTCACGTGTTGAAGCCTAAATCAAAATCCTATCCACTGTGTTGCCGAAACCGTACACTTTTGCGCTGAGCTTGTATTCTATGACGCCCTTCTTTCAAAAGAAGGGTTAGACATGTTTTAGGGATAAGTTTCAATAAAAATGTTGTGATATAGTACATAGTAATTATTTTGCAGGGAATGCAGAAAAAATACTTTACAGGATACAGGATAGGTTCTTTTCTCATCCATCCATCCATCTATCCATCCATCCATCCATCCACCCATCCATCCATCCATCCATCCATCCATCCATCCATCCATCTATCCATCCATCCATCAAGTCCGTCCGTCCATCCATCCATCCATCCATCCATCCATCCATCCATCCATCCATCCATCCATCCATCCATCCATCCATCCATCCATCCATCCATCCATCCAGTGTCTGACGCCAACATTGTTAGTGCTTTTCTATGTACAGTAAAATTCCTATATTAAGACGACCTTTTGGACTGTTCAAAAGTGGTCTTAAAGACCAATTGATGAACAGTCCCAAAGGTGGTATCTGGCCAGAGGTCATTGTAGGCAGAAAACACAGAGAAAAATTCAGTGTACCCTTCAAAATAAGATTTTATAGCAAAATTAGTCCTAATTTTAGCTGGTCTTAATAGCGGAATTCCGCTGTATATTATAATCGCAAAAATAGTCAGATTATGGGCACTCGTTAGGTCGCCTTATGGATGCGGTTCTAAACGAGTACCCGCGATTCATGCTTTGGTTAAAATAGGAAGAACTAGATCTGCAGTCGATGGTAAACCATCGCAAATACCCGGTTTTTCTATTAATAACACTAATGACTATGTATTAGCTAGCCAAAACTACATGTAAGTTAAAAAAAAGTTGCAAAGAACATTCTGACTGATAAGCAAAGTTTCAGAGGTGTAACTCTTATAGTTTAGAAGATATGACAAAGTCATACTTTTTGACCTTTGACCTTGGGGTTATGTTGAGGTTCACCTAAAGTATCCCAATTTATTCTATATTCTAACAGCCATCCAATAACCAAGTTTCAGAAGTGTAACTCCAATAGTTTAGAAGATATGGCAAAGTCATACGTTTTGACCTTTGACCGTGGGGTCGAGGTCACACCAAAAGTAGCCCAACATATTCTATATTCCAAGGACCATCCAATAAGCAAAGTTTCAGAAGTGTAACTCCAATAGTTTAGGGGATATGACAAATCATAATTTTTTGACATTTGACCTTGGGGTCATGTTGAGGTCAAGGTCGAACCAAAAGTATTTAAATTTATTCCATATTCCAAGGGCCATCCAATAACAAAAGTTTCAGAAGTGTAACTCTAATAGTTTAGAAGATATGGCAAAATCATACTTTTTGACCTTTGACCTTGGGGTCAAGGTCCCACCAAAACTAGCCTAACATATTCTATATTCCAAGGACCATCCAATAAGCGAAGTTTCATTACTGTAACTCCAATAGTTTAGGAGATATGGCAAATCATAATTTATGACCTTTGACCCTGGGGTCATGTTGAGGTCAAGGTCACAAAAAAGTTGCCCACTGCCATCTACATTCCATGTACTATCCACATGCAAAGTTTCAAAAGTGTAACTTCAATGGTTGCAGAGGAGATCAATTTACAAGAAACGTGACGGAAGGACAGCCGGACAGACAGACGGACGTTCTCACGGATGTATACTTATGTGGCTATTTTTTGGCAGGATTAATACTAAAGTGGCTACTTTTAGCCACAGAAAAGAAGTATTTTCCGTATCTAACGGAATAAATCCCATAGACTTACATTGATTCTGTCCATTTACATAGCCACCTAACTATACATTTGTTGGTGCGGACAGACGGACGGACAGATGAACTGACGCCGGAGTGAACTGTGGTACGAAAACAATATACCCGAATTTTCTTCGAAAAAGCGGGTATAATAATCCACAATCTTTTACTTCCAAGTTTTCCCTGCATAAATAGGGTTTACATGGGTGTTCATTTCCTGGACTTGTGACTTTGATCTATTATCAGGTTTTTTTGTTTCTACAGGTAAACTGTGCTGGTATTTTAGAACTAGGAAGCATTGAAACTACATCATTGGAACAGTATGATAGGATGTTTAACATCAATGTCAGGTATGTTAACCCTTATCCTGCTGAATAATTTAACTTCGCCACACCCAATACTGACCATGCACATATTTTTGTTTGTTTGATTTGAGGTTTAACGTCCCCATCAACACTTTAAAGGTCATTTTTGACATGTTGCTTCCAGTTTTGTGGGACTTTTACCCGACATTTGGATGAGATGACATCTCCAAGTCCTGTTGCCCAATGAAACCAATAGAGTTTATAAGCATGGACGGTCCGACTCGCGCACCGCTTTGCCTGGGCAAGCTTAGATCCTCCAAGCTGTTTACCAGTACTCGTGTGCGGGTCGGTTTCAGCTCTGCTTGGAAGCATCATGCAGCCCATATATTTCTTCAAGCCCCGACGGGTGGGGGCCGTACCATGCCTATATCAAATAAGTTTACACAATGCATTTGATCTTTTCACAAAGTGCATGACAAACAGTGCAGATCCAGATCACGAGCAAAGTTTAACCCTTTTTACCAAATGGAATCCTCCTCCTTATTTATAACAGGAGTCCAGTTTCAAAATGTTGGGGTGTCAGGTTGTGTTTTCATCAAAATTTAATTTGGAAAATAACTGAGCTTTTGCAAACAGTGGAGACCCTGATCAGACGCAGTATTCTGCGGCGTCTGATCTGGGCCTGCACTGTTTGCCAGGGTACCCGTTTTGGGGTTTCTGGTACTAAATGGGTTAAATGATCCTGCAATGTTACCTGATGTTGTTCATACTTAGCGAGTGTTGGACTAAATTAAATTAATTTGGAGGGGTATTAAAGAACAATCATATAAGAATCTTATATGGGTGTGAGGGTTGGATGGAAAAATCCGTCACCAGGGACACTGTCCGGCAACACGAGGCTTGCCGAGTGATGCCGGACAGTGATCCTTAGGGACGGATTTTTCCATCCACCCCTCACACCCATATTGGATTCTTTTTCTTGCATACCTTCCATTTCTTAAAGCGGATTTTTAATGCTGCAGTCACTTCGGTTACCAACGTCCTCCATATTGTGTTGAGGAATGTTTAGAGACGTTGCTGTGACGTCAACCTCAACGACGGCACACACGAGGTCGTAATCAACTAGTGCATTTATCAACCACGCGATGATATTCGATTTGGGGTCGGAACACCAGGGTCAGAACATAAATTTCTATCCCAGGGTAAAATCACGGATTTCCTTGTCTGGTGTGCAAGAATAAGTATTTCTGACCATATGAAGGAGGAATATCAAAACTCTATGAAGAATGATTTTAAAGTATTTTCACATCATATACAGGAGGGATATCAAAACGCGATGGAGAATTATCATAAAGTGTTTTTCTCAAGTCATATATTTTATTTGTTTCTTTGGAGTTTTAAGGCCAGTTCAATAATATTTAAATTACATCAACCCTGTCAGTGTACCTAATACCACTTTTCCCTGGAGACTTCTACACAATCGGTTAAAAAGTGCTTCCCATTACGACAACACACCCGTTCGACATAGTGCATTTTTATCCTGTCTCCAAAATGGCTACTTTTCTGATGAAAATCTGTGATATTTTTCTTATTTATACTGCAAAGATAGGTTGTGGGTACTCGTTAGAACCGCCTCACGCCTCATTGAGGCGGTTCTAACGAGTACCCACAACCTATGTTTTGAAGCAGAAATAAGGAAAATAATGTTTACCCCCGTAAACCCCAGTTTTCTCTATATAAAGTGGGGTTTAAGGGGATGTCCATTTCAAGGACTTGGTTCACGTGATCCTTTAGCCAGAAAATGACATCTGCCTTGAAATTTGTGGAAAGGGAGAGAATGACCATAGAAAATGTCTCATCATCAATATCAAAAGGGTGTGAAAATGACCATATATTTCTTGCCATATATAGAAGGAATATCAAAACGCTATGAAGAATGGTCTTAAAGTATTTTCATGCAGATGGAAGGAACATGAAAATACTATGAAGAACGAGAAAGATCATATGAAAGTACTTCCGTGCCATATGTAGAAGAAATGTCAAAGCAGCACTATGAAAATTTATCATAAAATACTTTAATGCCAAATGTAGGTGAGATATCAAAATACTATGAAGAATGATCAGAAGTATTTTCACGCCATGTGTAGGAGAAATATCTTGGTATCCTAGGAAATGTTTCCTTTTAGTCCAGATATTGTTATATTTAGGGGAATTTAGTGAGATGTTTCTTATATTTTCTTGGTGTGTACAGAAAAAGATAGGAACGCTCATGGCAGTTGGGTGATATTGCTCATTCACAGAGACATCAGTCACTTGCCAATCTTGGAACTAGAAATCGATGCAGAATCGGTCTGGGTTAAGTTTTTGCAAACAAAACTCCCACTTCGTTGCAAGTGGGTATCGACCACTAAATGGCACAGTGGAAAACTTCCGGTTATCTATACCTCAGATTGATCACATTAACCCATTTAGTACCAGAAACCCCAAAACGGGTACCCTGGCAAACAGTACAGGCCCAGATCAGATGCCACACAACACGGCGTCTGATCAGGGCCTCCACTGTTTGCTAAAACATTAGCCATTTTCCAAATGTGTTTTGAAGAAAATACAACCTGACACCCCTAAAGTTTGAAATGAACTCCTGCTATATATAAGGTGGAAGATTCCATTTGGTACAAAAAGGGTAAAACCAACTTCAGAGGTATTGTTTGGCCCGACTGTCTCAAACAAGGTACAGTCTGTCCGAAGGACATATATTATTTGACAGTATGAATGATCATGGCACAGGAAAAGCGTTAACGAGAGAACGCTTTGGATTTGATACTACTTTACAAGGACAATTTGAAGATATTCAGTAAGTGATCCTGATATTGTTTCCGGATTTTTAAAAAAATCATTCCACATATAAAAAAACTTTGGAGGAAGGTATACTCATATCAAAAAGGTAACTATGAAACTATGAGGAAAATAGAAGAGAAACCAATGATCAGGAAACGATACAATTAACCCACTGCCCCCATCAGAGACACCAAAAGGAAAAAAGTACAAACATGAAACAACTAGACCCTAATGGGAACATTAATAGCAGAAAGCCAAAAGAACAGTTACTCTCAAAACAATATAACATAAGCAATTCACATACTCAAAGACAAACCATAACAAAAATAAACCGCGACAGAAGAACCGCCTTGGAACGGAGATTGAAACGAATTCCACTGGTGTGTGTGTGTGTGTGGGGGGGGGGGGGGGGGGGGTTAAATCGATTTCACGATGCCAAAATCCTCGCCCTTAAGGCTGCGCTAATGGTCATTCAGATGCTCGGTATGTCCAGGAGAACTTTGAATTGATAACTTCATTCATTCATTCAAGTTTCGAACCAAGAACAGTCCCTTGTGGGACCCCAGACAAAACGGTAGCCCACTCCAAAGGTTCACCAGTTGGCTTATACTATTTGGCCGATAAAAATAGCCGTGTTAACGCTAACCCAACCGACCCTGCTTCAGACCCCCTGACTCTACTATTTTTATCAGTAAAAGAATAAAATAAACATTACCATTTTCAATTTCCGATCCTACCCAGTGTCGTCTTTGCATTTTCCCTTATTTCGCGTTTTAAGTACATTTTAAAAGTTTTTGGCATTTAGTACCTACCAAATTACAGGGCCGATTTTTTTGAGCATCTAAAATGAATTATGATATACGTTGCAAGTCTCAACATGACAATTTTATTAACAAAAACATGTAGAAAAACAAAAACACATAAACAATACAGGCCCGACATTGTATTTATTGGGAGAAAAAAATAAAATAATAAAAAAAAAAGTTTCTCCAACCTACCGACCAAACGTTTTTCAGCATGTTAGTAGAAACACAGCTTTTTTACGCCTAATACAAAGGTTGAAAGGGTTCTTCCAGCATCCAACAGATGACCCATTTCGCCCAGCTAGGCGCTGTAGAAATCACCATTGATTGGAGCAGAACTGATATTTACAAAGAATATTTCTTTACTTGGATCACTAGAGATTGGAATGCTATTCCTGATTATGTCATTTCCACACCTGAAAGTGCTGTAGACAAGTTTACCCCTTCAGTGAGAGCTAGGGACTTCCCATATACCAGTCCTGGTGTATGGATGTCATTTGACGTATCACCTTAACTTAAATTCCGATTCTTGAAAATGTATGTTGAATGAATCATAAGACTACCCTTGTATCAAATGAGGATACACAGCACTAATATATTTTCAAGAATATATTTTAGAGAATTTCTAAAAGATATCCTTAAGTCATCCTCATTATGCTTCTGACCTAGCGCTGTGATTAAATCTCTATGGCTCCCCACTTTTTCGAACACATTTCCATTGTCCCAACTGTAAGGCTGCCACGATTAATCGTATAATCGATTAATCGATCGATAAATTTCACAAAAATGATTATCTTTTCTGATTTGCTTTTAATCGATTACTTGATAGGTACATTTTACTACCCAAAGTTATGCCTAAAATAGCTGGATGAGTGGCAAACAGTGCAGACCCTGATGAGACGCCGCATTATGCGGCGTCTCATCTGGGTCTACACTGTTTGCTAAGGCCTGTCTGTTCAAATATACATATTGTCAAGTACAACATATGGTAAGAGTCATACTCAGACAGAAGTCAGACAGGTAAAACAATGACAAAAACCTTAGCGATTACTAATCGATTATCGATCGCAATGACATGACTGATAATCGATTATCGTTTCACCTCCGATTAGCCTGCCCTACCCAAGTGTGTTGGAGCCCTTGACGTCCGACAGTAATTGGTTACCCAGTGCAATGGACAGTGATGGAGCACATATAGCACGTGTTTCAGGTATAAATTTAGAACCTAGCAGAAACTGTCTGAGAGAGAAATATGGATATGAAAGAAAGCATCATCTCATATGAGTATGTAACCAAAAGCATTTCATTAACACATCCTTGCAATACGATGTAGTGTTTTATATCTCCAGAAGTGTTGTTAACATGAAGATGTCAAAGTATACCTCTTATCTTACTGCAGGTCTATCTATCACCTGACAATGTTGGCCACACCTCATCTAATCAAGTCAAAAGGCAATATTGTGAATGTATCAAGCGTGAATGGGATGCGATCGGTAAGTAAACCACTTCATGCTTTAAAAGAAGTCACTGCTTTTCTATTGGAAGGGTAAACATTACATTTCTCAATGGAGTTTATTGAAAACAGAGATCATAGGTACCCATAGACAAGATTTATAATGAACACCCAAGGCATATGAGAAGCAAATCGAAAAACATTATGATAACACACTCGTGCTAAATAGTGTATTGTTTTAGCCCAACTCCAAAATGGCTACTTTTCTGATGAAAATCCATGGTATTTTTCTCATTTATACGGCAAACATAGGTTGTTGGTGCTGTTAGAATTGAGGCGGTTCTAACGAGTACCCAAAACCTATGTCTTGGAGCAGAAATAAGTAAAATAATATATATAATATATACTCCCAGAAAACCCTAGTTTTCTCTACATAAAGTCGAGCCCTCACCGTTGTTTCATCTATGTGGTTGTTTGATTTTTGTGTTCATAGAGAGGTTGCACTGATGGGTTAGGAGGCCTTCATGCGGACTGAACAAATTATTTGTCTTAATCGCGACGGAAGTAAGGGCGAGGATTGTGGCCATGTAAAAACGATTAAAGCCCCCCCCCCCTCCCCAGTAGAATTTGTTTCCGCTGACCGTTCCAAGGCGGTTCTGCTGTCGCGGTTTATTTTTGTTATGGTTTGTCTTTGGGTGTTTGTGTCGCTTGTGTTGTTTTCTTTTGGATAGCCTTTTGGCCATTTTGTGGGAAAGTAACTGTCCTTTTGGCTTTTCGCTGTTGGTGTTTCCTTTGGGGTCTGTTGCTTCAGGTTCGTGTTTCTATCCCTTTGGTGTCTCTGATGGGAACTGTGGAATAATTGTTTCGATTCCTGATCATTGCCTCTGCTTCTATTTAAGGGATGTTCATTTCCCGGACTTTTTCCCGTGATGGAAATATTCCACAGTCCGGAAAAAGTCCATGTTTTCGCATGGGTATGTTTTCTTACTGTCCGTATCTGAGTTTTACACAAACTATTTCGGTGATAGTGTCTCTGATAAGATTTACCTCATGTTTTGAACTGTTGGTTTTCTTTGCTCCAGTGTTCCTGCGGCGATGAACCGGATGGCTCAGGCATTTTACTGTCGAGTCCTCATCCTTGTGACAACTTGTTTACCGAGTTGATTCACTGATGGGTTAGAAAATCATCACGCGGACCAAACAATTACTTGGTTGAACCACAGTGAAAGTGAAGGTGGGGGTTGGGATCCCGTAAAGTTCACTTAAACCCACCAGTAATTTTTAATCACCATTCCAAGTTGGTGTATTTACTGTTTTTCCTTTATGCTTTGTGTTCGTGGTTCTGATTCTTTCCCTAATCATATATGTTGTTACGTTGATGAGTTTGGTTCTTCCCTCTGTTTTAGTTATGTTTGTCCTTCCATTTTAACATGTCATGTTGGTGGTTTTAGTGATCATGAAATTTTTTCTACGGTCATTCTCTCCCTTCCGCTGATTCAAGATGAGCAGTTATCAGTTTCTGGCGAAAGAATGTGCACTGTACTAGTTAACCGTTTATGTATAAGCCTGACCAGAAAAAGTGCGGATCGGTAAACTGACTGCTCAAAATGGCATAAATAGCGTTGACTATTAGCTTTTGCTGTTGTTCCTTCATGTTTTGTGTTTGTGGTTCTAATTCTTTCCCTAATTATTAGCTCACCTGAGCCGAAGGCTCATGTGAGGTATTTGTATGCCAATGATCCGGCGTCCGTCGTCCGTTCACATTTTCAAATAAGTATATCTTTAAAGCCAGTTGGCCAATCATGATTAAATTTCATGAGAAACATTATCAGGTTGGGGGAAAAGATGCATTATGTTTTGGGGCAGATCAGATGGAAACTCTTGTTGCAATGGCAACATACAGCTCCCATAAACTTACAATGGGAAAAACTTAAAAGAATCTTCTTCTCTGAAACCAATAGGCCCAGAGCTTGCAAATGAAGCATGTAGCAATGTCAAGTGACCCCCTACATAAATTGTGCTAATCATGCCCCTGGGGTCTAAACTGGCCACGCCCCGGGGCCCCTAAGCCCCCATAGACGCAATGACTCCAGCACCCAATTTCGTAAAATCATTCATCATTCTTCTGATACCGAGGCCCCGTTTTTTGATTTAAATCTATCTATTGTAGATGGGTTTGTTTCGTGCGAAATTTATGATAAACGCGATGACTTTGATTTGGAGATTGTAAATTTTCCTTTTTTGGATGGTGATGTTCCTCGTGCACCATCCTATGGCGTTTATATTGCGCAATTATTTCGATTTGCTAGAGTGTGTAGTCATGTAACTGACTTCAACACTCGTAATAAATTATTAACGGCTAAACTTCTTAATCAGGATTATCGGTACCATAAACTACGCAAAGCCTTTTCAAAATTTTATAGACGCCATTCTGATTTAATTTCAAAATTCAATATTGGACTTAAATCTCTTCTGCAACAAGGTCTATCGGAACCTGAATTTTATGGTGACTTAGTATATTAATTCAGAAAAATATATAACCGCAATGACTTCAGCACCCAATTTCGTAAAATCATTCTTCGATATAAAAAGATTGGGTACAACAATGATGTTAAACAACAGACTGCATGCATGGTAGTTAACCCAATCATGGTTGGCAACTTTGCTCCCCTCTTTAATTGCACGCCGGTGGGTCAGGCCTCAGATTCTATAACGGTTCCAACGTAAAGGCTTATTGAGAATTAGAGAGATCTAATTCAAGGTAATATTGGTTGGTGCCTGATGCTCTGTCTCTGGTCGCGCCCATCGGAGTCTAACTGTTGGTTTTCTTTTGCTCCAGCATTTCAGTGGTTTCTTGCTGTCGAGTCCTCACCCTTGTCTCACCTCTGTGGTTCTTTGATTATTTGTGTTCACTGGGATGTTGCGCTGATGAGTTAGGAGGCCTCCATGCGCACTGAACAAATTATTTGTCTAAATCGCAACGGAAGTAAGGGCGAGGATTGTGGCCACGTAAAATCGATTTAAGCCCCCCAGTGGAAATCTTTCCACTGACCGTTCCAAGGCGGTTTTTCTGTGGCGGTTTATTTATGTTGTTGTTAGTTTCTTACTGTGTGTATCACTTGTGTCTTTTTATTTTGGATGGCCATATGGCCATTTTGTGGGAAAGTAACTGTCCTTATGGCCTTCCTTTATTTAGGTTTCCATTATGGTCTGGTCGCTTAATGTGTGTGTTTCTTTCCCTTTGGTGTCTTTGATGGGTGGGGTAAGTTAATTGTATCGATTCCTGATCTTTGTTTTATTTCTACTTTTTATAATGAAAAAAAAGGCTAAAAAAATCTTCTACTCTGAAACCACTAGGCCCAGAGCTTACATATTAAGCTTGTAGCAATGTCAAGTGGTTCCCTACATAAATTGTGCCAGTCATGTCCCTGGGGTCTAAACTGGCCACGCCCCGGGGTCCCTTAACCCCCATAGACTTATAATGGAAATAAAAGCTTAAAAAATCTTCTTCTCTGAAACCGCTAGGCACAAGGCTTACATATTAAGCATGTAGCAATGTCAAGTGGCCCTCTACATAAATTTTGCCAATCATGCCCCTGGGGTCTAAACTGGCCACGCCCCGGGTCCCCTTAGCCCCCATAGACTTATAATGAAAAAAAAAGCTTAAAAAATCTCTCTGAAACCACTAGGCACAGAGCTTACATATTAAGCCTGTAGCAATGTCAAGTTGTCCCCTACATAAATTGTGCCAATCATGCCCCTGGGATCTTAACTGCCCACGCACTGGGGCCCCTTAGCCCCCATAGACTTATAATGGAAAAAAAAGCTAAAAAATCTTCTTCACTGAAACCGCTGGGCACAGAGCTTACATATTAAGCATGTAGCAGTGTCAAGTGGTCGCCTTCATAAATTGTGCCAATCATGCCCCTTGGGTCTAAACTGGCCATGTTCCGGGGCCCCTTAGCCCCCCGGAAAAAAGCTTTAAAATCTTCTTCTCTGAAACCACTAGGCCCAGAGCTTACATATTAGGCATGTAGCTATGTCAAGTAGTCCCCTACATAAATTGTGTCATTCATGCCTCTGGGGTCTTAACTGGCCGCTCCCCGGGCCCCTTAGCCCCCAAAGACTTATAATGGAAAAAAAGCTTAAACATTCTTCTTCTATGAAACCACTAGGCCCAGAGCATATATATTAAGCATGTAGCAATGTCAAGTGGTCCCCTACAAAATTGTGCCAATCATGCCCCTCGGCCCCTATTGACTTATATTAAAAAAAAACTTAAAAAATCATCTTCTTTGAAACCACTAGGCTTAGAGCTTACATATTAAGCATGTAGCAATGTCAAGTGTTGCTCTACATAAATTGTGCCAATCATGCCTCTGGGGTCTAAACTGGCCACACCCCGGGGCCCCTTAGCCCCCATAGAATTATAATGTAAAGAAAAGCTTAAAAAATCTTCTTTTCTGACACCGCTAGTATTATTAGCTCACTTGAGCCAAAGGCTCATGTGAGGTATTAGTATGCCAATGGTCCGGCGTCTGGTGTCCGTTCACATATTCAAATAAGTATATCTTTAAAGCCACTTGGCCAATCACGATTAAATTTCATGAGAATCATTATCCGGTTGAGGGAAAAGATGCGATATGTTTTGGGGCAATTCAGATTGAAACTGGTGTTGCCATGGCAACATATAGCTCCCATAGACTTACAATGGGAAAAACTTAAAAAATCTTCTTCTCTGAAACCACTAGGCCCAGAGCTTACATATTAAGCAAGTAGCAATGTCAAGTGGTCCCCTACACACATTGTGCCAATCATGTCCCTGGGGTCTAAACTGGCCACTCCCCGGGGCCCCTTAGCCCCCATAGACTTATAATGGAAAAAACAAACTTAAAAAATCTTCTTCTCTGAAACCACTAGGCCCAGAGCTTACATATTAAGCATCTAGCAATGTCAAGTGGTCCTCAACATTAATACTACGAAACATGTCCCTAGGGTCCAAATTGACAATGCCGTGTCCCATTAGGAAGAACTTCAAAAAAACTTATGCTCAAAGACCATGAGACAAACAGCTAACTGAAATGTTCCTCAGGTGAGCGGTTAGCTTCATTGAGCCTCTTGTATATGTTGTTACCTTGATGTTTCTGATTCTTCCCCCTTTTGGTTGTTCATTTTTAGTCACATTTGTCCTTCCAGTTTGGTGTTTAACTTGTTGGTGGTTCAGATTATTTCCCCATTACGTGTATTTCTCCTTTTTAGTTTGTTTTGGGTGTACCACAGTGAAAGGGGTGGGGGGGGGGGTGGGGGTGGGGGTGGGGGTGGGGGGGGGATGGTATCCCGTAAAGTTAACTTTAACCCTCCAGTAATTTTTACTGACCATTCCTAGTTGGTGTATTACTGTTTTTCCTTTATGCTTTGTGTTCGTGGTTCTGATTCTTTCCCTAATCATATATGTTGTTACTTTGATGAGTATGATTCTCCCCCTGTTTTGTTGTTCTTTTTTAGTTATGTTTGTCCTTCCAGTTTAACATTTGTCACGTTGGTGGTTTTCGTGGAGATTGATCATGAAATCTTTTCTACGGTCATTCTCTCCCTTCCGCTGATTCAAGAAGAGCAGTTGTCATTTTCTGGCGAAAGAATGTGCACTGTACTGCTTAACCGATAACGTATTAGCCTGCCCAGGAAAGTGTGGATAGGTAAACTGACCGGCTCAAAAATGACCTAAATTGTGTTGACTAGGCCGTTAAACTCCAATACAAACAAAACAAACATGTTGGTGGTTCTGATTCCTTCCCCCATTATGTAAATTGTTCCTTTTTAGTTAGGTTTGAATATTCTGAGTCACCACCTGTGTGGGAATGAGCTGCTGACACGGTTTACCTGTTGTCCGTTTCGTTTACTGTCGTCACTCAATTTTTCGACTCTTTCCCTAGTGATATTGTGGGAAGAATTTGGGATCTCATGTTATCAGTTCCATATGTTTCTCGTTTCAGCTCACCTGTCATGTAGTGACGAGGTGAGCTTTTGGGATCACTTCGTGTCCGTCTTCCGTCCGTGCGTCTGTGCGTAAAAATTTCTTCAATCGATATCTCCTCCTAAACCACTGATTGGATTTTGACGAAACTTCACAAGAATGATCCTTGGACGGTCCAGGTCCAAAACTGTTCAAATGGTTCGGTCAGCTGCACATCAAGGTCACAGGAGCCAAAATAGTTTTTTTAATGAAAACTTAAAAAATCTTCTCCTCTGAAACCGCAAGGCCCAGGTCTTCGATATTTGGTGTGTATCTTTATCTGGTGGACCTCTACCAAGATTGTTCAAATTATAGCCCTGGGGCCAAAAATGCTGCGGGGCCCTTTGGTTTTACATAGACTTACATAGGGACAAACTTTAAAAATCTTCTTGTATGAAACCAGAAGACACAGGTGTTTGATATTTGATATGAATCTTCGTCTTGGTGACATCTATCAAGATTGTTCAAATTATAGCCCTGGGGCCAAAAATGCCCCGGCCCGGGCCCCTTGGGTTTTTCATGACTTTTATATATCGAAAACCTTTAAACATATTCTTATCTGAAACCAGAAGGCTCAGGTGTTTGATATTTGGTATGAAGGTTCGTCTTGTGGACCTCTATCAAGGTTGTTTAAATTAATGGCCTGGGGCCAAAAATGCCCCCGCCCGGGACCCTTTGGTTTTACATTGACTTAGAAGCCTCCGTGGTGCAGTGGTTACGCTACTCGCCTTGTAAACCAGGGATCGCAGGATCGATCCCGGGCTTCTCCAGACTTTCGGATGAGTCTTTAAACCGAGGTCCCGTCTCCGTATGACCTTAGCTGTTGGTGGGACGTAAAACTAAAACTCACTCACTCACTTTACATTGACTTATATAGGGAAAATCTTAAAAAATCTTCTCCTGTGAAACTGCAAGGCCCAGGTCTTTGATATTTGGTGCGTAGCTTAATCTAATGGACCTCTACCAGATTGTTCAAATTATAGCCATGGCCCAAAAAATGTCTCCGCTCCGGGGCCCCTTGGTTCACATAGACTTACATAGGGAAAACATTTAAAAATCTCCTTGTTTGAAACAAGATGGCTCAGGTGTTTGATATTTGGACCTCATCTTGGGGACCTTTATCAAGATTGTTCAAATTTTATCTCTGGTTCCAGAAATGTCCCCGCCAGGGGCCCTTTGGTTCTACTTAGACTTATACAGGGAAAACCTTTAAAATTCTTCTTGTCTGAAACCAGATGGCTCATGCGATAAAGCTCATCTTGTGGACCTTTATCAAGATCGTTCAAATTATAGCCCTTGGGCCAAAAATGCCCATGCCCCGAGGCCCTTTGGTATTACATTGACTTATATAGGAAAATATTTCAAAAATCTTCTTCTCTGAAACTGCAAGGCCCACGGCTTTGATATTTGGTGTCTAGTTTTATCTAGTGGACCTCTACCAAGATTGTTCAAATTATAGCCCTAGCGCCAAAAATGTCCCCGCCCTGGGGCCCTTTAGTTTACATTGACTTATATAGGAAAAATCTTTAACGCATCTTCTTCTATGAAACTGCAAGGCCCAGGTCTTTGATATTTGGTGTGAAGCTTTATCTAGTGGATCTCTTTCAAGATGTTCAATAAGAGCCCTAGGGCAAAAAATGCCCCCCGCCCCAGGCCCCAGGCCCCACCAATTTACTTAGACATATATGGGAAATCTTTACAATTTTTCTCTTCTGATACCACAAGGCCCAGGTTTTTGATATTTTGCTTGAAGCTTCATGTGGATGACCTCTTCCAAGATTATTCAAATCATAGCCCTTCGGTCAAAAATGGCCACGCCCCAGGACCCACCGGTTTTACATAGACTTAAATAGGGAAGATACAATCTCGCCTGAAACCAGAAGGCCTAAGTCTTTGATATTTGGAACGAAGCCTCCTCTAGTTGTCCTCTACCAGTTGTCCAGTTCTTCTAGTTGTCCAATCACTTGAACGTTTAAGGAATGTTGGTTCATACCTGATGGTCTGCCTCTAGTCGGACCCACCAGAGTCCAACTTTGGTTGGGCTTCCCCCATCAGGGTTTGGAGAAATAGATTGGGCTGCATCGTGCCTCCATGCAGAGGTCAGTCTGACGCATGTGAATACTAGTAAGCTGTTTAGAAAGTGTTAGCCGGCCCAGGCAGATGGTGCGAGTCGGACCGTCCAAGTATATAAACAATATTGGTTTTGGAGGCAGGGTTTGAGATGTCGTTTTAGCTCAATGTTACAATATTTGAAACAACGTCTCCAAAATGACCTGAATGGTGTTGAAGGGGCGTTAACCATAACCAACTGTTTTTTTCCTCAAGCTTTTCAGGATTTTCATGCTGTCGAGTCTTTCTGATCATTGCCTTCACTTCTATACCATCGTTGTTTAATCTCTGTATTCGTTTGATTTTTGTGTTTTTGTTTATTCAGAAATAATTCACAATAAGCCTTAATGGCCCATGAGCATATAGTATAAATAACAAATATACACACATTTCACAAGATGAAAGTGGAATATATCATATTTTTTATATGTCGGTACATGAGTTTTATGTACATGCACAAATGCACAAATAACTTGATACCTGACAGAGAAATAGGCTGCCTAAAGACAAATGTGTAATAGTGGTATCTAATAGTATGATGTAGACATGTTTAAACCTTATCCTGCTGTTCACGACAAACACCAATTTTGCAAAAAGTGTAGATCAAGACCGGATGGACATCTTATCAGGATCTACACCGTTTGTAATGCAGCTTGTGAACAGAATGAACACAACATATCAAGTAATCTGATTGACTGATAGTTGGTAATGGGCGTGGCTTAATTGAGTCAGCAGAACAAGGGCTAAAATAAACAAGAGGCTCAATGAGCCTAAACCGCTCACCTGAGGAACTTAAGTTTTAACAATTCACAGACTTGACTACTAAATCTGCTGATAGAATCCAGCCCATTGACCCTTGCATTCCAAGTTTGAGACTTCTAGCTTCTATAGTTCCTGAGAAATCTTTGACGAAAATTTAACATTGGTCAAAATGGAGAGAAAGAAGAATGAAAGAACAGATGAACAAATAAGCTGAGAAAGCCCAATGTCTCTTACACAAAATAAGTCATCATTATTCTATTGAATACCAAATTTGATGCTTCTAGCTTTTATAGTTCCTGAGAAATCTTTGATTAAAAATTTAACATTGGTCTATTATCTCTATATGGAGAGAAAGAAGAATGAAGGAAAAAATGAACGAGACTAGCTCCAAAACCTAATGCAGCCTTTCCCCTTGCCGTATGGTGCTACACATAAAATTTAAACAAGATTGGTCGACTGCCTTCTGAGATAGTCTTCATTGAAAGTGTGGACGACGGATGGACGGACGACAGACGACGGACTCCGGAGCCTTGGTATACTATCAGCTCACTGGAGCCTTTGGCTCAGGTGAGCTAAAAATTCAAGTCGCTATTTCTGTCACAACATTTTCCCTACGTTAAGTCTATGGGCAAATTTTTTTGTCTCTCAAGGTCACGTAACTCCGAGGTCAATATTCCGATTCGGCCCAAAATCGAACTTAACCGAGATTTTATGCCTGTCCTCGTTACCTGCAAGTTTGAAGCTGATATGAATTAAAATAAAGTTGCTATCGTGGTCACAACGTATTTTTATGCTCAAGGGCAGGTAACTCCAAGGCAAATATTCCGATTCGGCCCAAAATCGAACTAAACCGAGATTTTATGTCTGTCCTCGTTACCTGCAAGTTTGAAGCTGATCTGAAAAAAATTCAAGTTGCTATCGTAGTCGCAACATTTTCCCTAATTAAGTCTATGGGCAAATTTTTTGTCGCTCAAGGTCACGTTACTCCGAGGTCAATATTCCGATTCGGCCCAAAATTGAACTTAACCGAGATTTTATGCCTGTCCTCGTTACCTGCAAGTTTGAAGCTGATATGAATAAAAATAAAGTTGCTATCGTGGTCAAAACGTTTTTTTTATGCTCAAGGGCAGGTAACTCCAAGGCAAATAATCCGATTCGGCCCAAAATCGAACTTAACCGAGATTTTATGCCTGTCCTCGTTACCTGCAAGTTTGAAGCTGATATGAATAAAAACAAAGTTGCTATCGTGGTCACAACGTATTTTTATGCTCAAGGGCAGGTAACTCCAAGGCAAATATTCCGATTCGGCCCAAAATCGAACTTAACCGAGATTTTATGTCTGTCCTCGTTACCTGCAAGTTTGAAGCTGATCTGAAAAAATTCAAGTCGCTATCGTAGTCGCAACATTTTCCCTAATTAAGTCTATGGGCAAATTTTTTGTCGCTCAAGGTCACGTTACTCCGAGGTCAATATTCCGATTCGGCCCAAAATTGAACTTAACCGAGATTTTATGCCTGTCCTCGTTACCTGCAAGTTTGAAGCTGATATGAATAAAAATAAAGTTGCTATCGTGGTCACAACGTATTTTTATGCTCAAGGGCAGGTAACTCCAAGGCAAATAATCCGATTCGGCCCAAAATCGAACTTAACCGAGATTTTGTGTCTGTCCTCGTTACCTGCAAGTTTGAAGCTGATCTGAAAAAAAATTCAAGTTGCTATCGTAGTCACAACATTTTCCCTATTTAAAGTCTATGGGCAATTTTTTTTGTCGCTCAAGGTCATGTAACTCCGAGGTCAATATTCCGATTCGAACTTAACTGAGATTTTATGCCTGTCCACGTTACCTGCAAGTTTGAAGCTGATCTGAATAAAAATAAAGTTGCTATCGTGGTCACAACGTATTTTTTTATGCTCAAGGGCAGGTAACTCCAAGGCAAATAATCCGATTCGGCCCAAAATCTAACTTTACCGAGATTTTATGTCTGTCCTCGTTACCTGCAAGTTTGAAGCTGATCTGAAAAAAAATCAAGTCGCTATCGTAGTCACAACATTTTCCCTATGTTAAGTCTATGGGCAAATTTTTTGTCGCTCAAGGTCACGTAACTCCGAGGTCAATATTCCGATTCGGCCCAAAATCGAACTTAACCGGGATTTTATGCCTGTCCTCGTTACCTGCAAGTTTGAAGCTGATCTGAATAAAAATAAAGTTGCTATCGTGGTCACAACATATTTTTTCATGCTCAAGGGCAGGTAACTCCAAGGCAAATAATCCGATTCGACCCAAAATCGAACTTAACCGTGATTTTATGTCTGTCCTCGTTACCTACCTGCAAGTTTGAAGCTGATCTGAAAACAATTCAAGTCGCTATCGTAGTCACAACATTTTTCCTATGTTAAGTCTATGGGCAAATTTTTTGTCGCTCAAGGTCACGTAACTCCGAGGTCAATATTCCGATTCTGCCCAAAATCGAACTTAACCGAGATTTTATGCCTGTCCTTATTATCTGCAAGAATGAAGTCGATCAGAAAAAAATTGACGGAGCTAGAGTGATGACAAGCTTTTTCCTATGTTAAGTCTATGGGAGCTATATGTTGCCATGGTAACCAGAGTTCCACTCAGATCTGCATGAAAACCTTATGCAGTCTTTCCACTTGCCCAATAATGTTACACATGAAATTCGATCAAAGTCGGCCAAGTAGTCTTCAAGATATACATTTTTGAAATTCACATTAACCCTTATGCAAAAATGCACAAGGGCAGGTAACTCCTAAGTATATGATCCGATTCTGCCAATTATCGAACTTGACCGAGATTTCATGGCTGTGCTGGTTATCTGTAAGAATGAAGCCAATCCGAACAAAATTGAAGCAGCTACAGTGATGACAACATTTTCACCATATTAAGTCGATAGGCAATTTTTTCGGGCGCTCAAGGGGACGTAACTCTTGAGTGAATTATCTGATTCGGCCCAAAATCGAACTTGACCGAGATTTTATGCCTGTACTGGTTATCTGCAAGAATTAAGTCGATCAGAAAAAAATTGACGGAGCTAGAGTGATGACAAGCTTTTTCCTATGTGAAGTCTATGGGAGCTAGATGTTTGCATGGCAACCAGAGTTCCACTCAGATCTGCCTGAAAACCTAATGAAGCCTTTCCACTTGCCCAATAATGCGACACATGAAATTTGATCAAAGTTGGCCAAGTAGTCTTTAATATATACATTTTTGAAATTCCCATTAACCCTAATGCAAAAACACACAAGGGCAGGTAACTCCTAAGTGAATGATCCGATTCTGCCAGTTATCGAACTTGACCGAGATTTCATGGCTGTGCTGGTTATCTGCAAGATTAAGCCAATCTGAAAATAATTGAAGCAGCTACGGTGATGACAACATTCTCCCCATGTTAAATCAATAGGCAATTTTTTCAACGCTCAAGGGCACGTAACTCCTGAGTGAATAATCCGATTCAGCCCAAAATCGAACTTGATCGAGATTTCATGCCTGTCCTCGTTATCTGCAAGAATGAAGTCGATCAGAAAAAAAATGACGGAGCTAGAGTGATGACAAGCTTTTTTCCTATGTTAAGCCTATGGGAGCTCTTTGTTGCTGTGGCAACCAGAGTTCTCATCCGATCTGCACAAAAACCTAATACAGCCTTTCCCCCTACCTGATGATGGTTCATATGAAATTTGATCAAGGCCGGCACACTGGTTCCAGAGATATACTTCGTTGAAAGTGTGGACGACGGACGACGGACGCCGGCTCGTGGTATACTAATACCTCACATGAGCCTTCGGCTCAGGTGAGCTAAAAAAATGGGAAGCTACTAGTATGCATTTTCTGTATCAAGGTACTAATCTTTATCATATAAAATCTCATATCTGATTTCAAAAGACTTAAAAATATATTTTCTGTTGAATTTAGAAGGCGTTATTTTGCACTGACACCAATAGGATTTTCAATGTTTTCCTATATTATTGGGGTATATAAAGCTTATGTATGTTTTTTATTAGCTCACCTGTCACGCAGTGACAAGGTGAGCTTTTGGGATCACTTTTTGTCCGTCGTGCGTGCGTCCGTGCGTCCGTCCGTAAACAATTTCAAATAAGTATATCTCTAATACCTCACGGCCAATCTTGATCAAATTTCATGTGAAGCATCTTCAGGTAGGGGGAAAGGCTGAATAAGGTTTTGGGGTTGATCAGATTGGAATTCTGGTTGCCATGGCAACATATAGTTCCCATAGACTTATAAAGGGAAAACTTTTAAAAATCTTCTCTGAAACCACAGGGCCCAGAGCTTAGATATTTAGCATGTAGCAAGGGCAAGTGGTCACCTACATAATTCCTGCCAATCATGCCCCTGGGGTCCAAACGGACCACGCCCCGGGGCCCCTTAGCTCTCGTAGACTCTTATTGGAAAAAAGCTTAAAAATCATCTTCTCTGAAACCACAGGGCCCAGAGCTTAGATATTTTTACTATGTAGCAATGGCAAGTAGTCATCTACATAATTCCTGCCAATCATGCCCCTGGGTTCAAAATGGGCCACGCCCCGGGGCCCCTTTGCTCCCATAGACTCATAATGGAAAAAAGCTTAAAAAATCTTCTTCTCTGAAACCACCGGGCCCAGAGCTAATATATTTAGCATGTAGTAATCGCAAGTGGACACCTACATAATTCCTGCCAATCCTGCTCCTGGGGTCCAAACGGACCACGCCCCGGGGCCCCTTAGCTCCTGTAGACTCATAATGGAAAAAAAGCTTCAAAAATCTTCTTCTCTGAAACCACCGGGCCCAGAGCTAAGATATTTAGCATGTAGCAAGGGCAAGTGGTCAACTACATAATTCCTGCCAATCATGCCCCTGGGTTCCAAATGGGCCACGCCCCGGGGCCCCTTCGCTCCCATAGACTCATAATGGAAAAAAGCTTCAGAAAAATTCTTCTCTGAAACCACAGGGCCCAGAGCTTAGATATTTAGCATGTAGCTATGGCAAGTGGTCACCTTCATAAATCCTGCCAATCATGTCCCTGGGGTCCAAATGGGCCACGCCCCGGGGCCCCTTAGCTCTCATAGACCCCTAATGGAAAAAAAGCTTCAAAAATCTTCTTCTCTGAAACCACAGGGCCCAGGTCACCTACATGAATCCTGCCAGACATGCCCCTTGGGCTAAAATTGGCCACACCCATGGCCCATTAGCTACCATGGATGGACTTAAAATGAAAAAAAAAACTTAAAAAGGAAAAAAAAAACTTAAAAAATATTCTTCTGTGAAACCATAAGGCCCAGAGCTTGGGTATTTAGCATGTAGCAACATGGAGTTGTTGCCTACATGAATCCTGTCTGAGTCTTGCCCCTGTGGTTCAAATTGGCCAAATCCTGTGGCTTGTTAACTCCAATTAACTTATAATGAAAAAAAAAAACTTTAAAAATCTTCTTCTCTGAAACCATGAAGAACGGACCTTAGATATTTAGTATATAGCAACATAAAATTGTCGCCTACATAAATCCTGCCAACCATGCCCTTTGGGCCAAAATTGACCTATGGACTTATACTGGAAAACAAAATCTTCTTTTCCAAAGCCATAAGGCCCAGAGCTCAGATATTTAGTATGTAGCAATGTCAAGTGGTCTCCTACACTTATGATTTTCTGGTACACAGGTGAGCGATATAGGGCCATTGGGCCCTCTTGTTTTAAATAGGACCGTTCTAGTAAATAATGGAAGTCGCCTTCAAGCGATGAACAAACACAACATTTTCGTTCATTTAAAGGTGTCGGGAGTGTTTTTTTTCACCTGTCCGTTTCCACTGCTAGTCTGTGAGAGGATAAGGTCAGTTTAATCAACGAAATTTAGGCACAGTCTTTATATCTAGATATTCATGGAACTAGAATGACCGAAAATACATGGTAAACTCTTGTCTACACAAATCTTACAATTTTGTCTAAAAGTTTCCGCTATCCTTTGCTTGAAGCAAAACAATCGAAGTTTATAATTTTGCATTTATTTTGCCTAATTTTACCTAGAAATGTCATCGCATTATTTATTTTTAATCTTTTTGTCAAAAACTTAAAGTTAAATAAAGAAATGAATACATTATATTTCTTCACTCCCTGTTTCAACCAAACTTCATAGAAGTCAAATTCTGCCAATAAAACCCCAAGTAATACCTCCCAGTGTATATTATTCGGCAGCCGATCAGCATCGTTTACAATCACTTCATTTACAAAATTGGAAATATTTTGCGTTTTTATATCAAGTAACTTTAGTCGATACCAACCGTCTCCAACATGACTTTTACAGTGTTGACGGGGATGTTAAACTTCAAATCAAACACACAAACCAACCTTTTTTGTTATATTTGACTTCCTGCCTTTTTTAGAATAACTCTTAAGAATATTTAGAGGAATTGCAAATGTTAATTAGCATAGTTTGTCTTTAATGTTGTATGTTTTTACGTGGACTTAACTGTCTTAAGTTAAGATTTGTTTGCGTTTTGTTTTTTTGACACGTCAACCCTTGTTGGATATTTAAAATCGTCTCCCAGAGAAAGGGGAAAAGAGAGGGAAGAGACAGTCGAGAGATGAAAGAAAGGGACAGAAGAGAGACAAAGAAAAACGAAAGAAGGTGTCAATACAGAAAAATATTCCCCATCGTCTCTTACCTGCTGTAAGGACAGCAGGTAAGCAAATACAAGCTGGACGCCCTGGCGACGTAACATACAAAATACATTCGCCTCAACCACAATTAAGACTGTGAACTAGTGCTTATTGTGATGTTTAATAAGTACCCTTCTGCTCGGCAAAAAAGGGTTGCTAAGGCCTGCCAGCCTGTTGTCTCGATATTCAAAGGTATTCTCATCAGTCGAAATACATGTGCCTGGAAGACAAATTGTGATCTAATGACTTAATACCAGCTCAGTGCACATGTGATGCTACACTGGAAATGATTTCTGAAGTTGTTGCCGTTTGGTAAGCACCCTCCCCAAGAAAATCTTTCACATCTTCCCGAACGTTTGTTAAAAAAGAAACGTGTTATACTGGCTCTGCATGGCCCTATCTTCATTGGTTGATCGCATACATTCTCCGGCTGTATACTTGAACATGCTGCCCGGCATTGTTGTTCTGTTCTGAAATTATTGCTGTTTGGCATGCACCCTCCCCACAAAAATCTTTCACACCTCCCGGATAGTTTATTGAAAAAGAACCTTGGTATACGGGCTCTGCATGGCCCTATTTTCTTTGGCTGATCGCACATATTTACCGGTTGCTGATTGGGACATGATGCACGGCATTGACGTACTGTTCGGAAATTATTTTCATTGGGCCTGCACCCTCCCCAGATAAATCTTTCACATCTCCCAGACAGTTTGTTAAAAAAGAATCGGGGTATACTGGCCAAACATGGTCCCGCGTCTTTGGGTTGATCGCATACATCTACTTGCTGTTGACTAGAACATGCTGTTTGACATTCTAATTCTGTTCGGAAATTGTTTTCATTTGGCCTGCATCCTCCCCAGAAAAATCGTTCACATCTCCCGGAGCGTTTGTTAAAAAAGAACCGTGGAGTACTTGCTTCGCATGGACCCACTTTCTTTGGCTGATCGCAAACGTTTACTGGTTGTTGATCAGAGCATGCTGCGCGGCATTTTTGTTTTGTTTCGAAATTGTTTTCATTGGGCCTGCACCCTCCCCAGATAAATCTTTCACATCTCCCAGATAGTTTGTTAAAAAAGAATCGGGGTATACTGGCCAAACATGGTCCCGCGTCTTTGGGTTGATCGCATACATCTACTGGCAGTTGACTAGAACATGCTGTTCGACATTCTAATTCTGTTCGGAAATTGTTTTCATTTGGCCTGCATCCTCCCCAGAAAAATCGTTCACATCTCCCGGAGCGTTTGTTATAAAAGAACCGTGGAGTACTTGCTTCGCATGGACCCACTTTCTTTGGCTGATCGCAAACGTTTATTGGTTGTTGATCAGAGCATGCTGCGCGGCATTTTTGTTTTGTTTCGAAATTGTTTTCATTGGGCCTGCACCCTCCCCAGATAAATCTTTCACATCTCCCAGATAGTTTGTTAAAAAAGAATCGGGGTATACTGGCCAAACATGGTCCCGCGTCTTTGGGTTGATCGCATACATCTACTGGCTGTTGACTAGAACATGCTGTTCGACATTCTAACTCTGTTCGGAAATTGTTTTCATTTGGCCTGCATCCTCCCCAGAAAAATCGTTCACATCTCCCGGAGCGTTTGTTAAAAAAGAACCGTGGAGTACTTGCTTCGCATGGACCCACTTTCTTTGGCTGGTCGCAAACGTTTACTGGTTGTTGATCAGAGCATGCTGCGCGGCATTTTTGTTTTGTTTGGAAATTGTTTTCATTGGAACTGCACCCTCCCCAGAAAAATCGTTCACATCTCCCGGAGTGTTTGTTAAAAAAGAATCGTGGAACGCTTGCATCACAAGGACCTACTTTCTTTGGCTGATCGCAAACATTTACTGGTTGTTGATCATAGCATGCTACGTTGCATTCTTGTTCTGTTTGGAAATTGTTTGCATTTGACCCGCATCCTCCCCAGAAAAATCGTTCACATCTCCCGGAGCGTTTATTAAAAAAGAATCTTGGGAATCTTGCTCTGCATGGACCTACTTTCTTTGGCTGATCACAAGCATTTATTGACGGTTGATCAGAGCATGCTGCATTGCATTCTTGTTGTGTTTGGAAATTGTTTCCGTTGGGCCTGCAACCTCCCCAGAAAAATCTTTCACAATGTCCACTGGATCGGTTGTAGTAATACTTTGGTATTCGAGCTCTGCATGGTCCGATTCGTCTTGGCTCATCACATCTGTCTGAAAATTATACAAAACATGTATTTAGATGAAATAGCAATACAGTTTGCAAATATGTTATCATTTCCTGGTTCCATGCGCAGGAGATGCATTCTTCACTGTTAATACAGCCGTTTGAGGTTAAGCATTCTTTACGGCTACAGACATTTGTCTAATAAAACTTTGGTTTATTTTTGATTGATTAATTTGAGGTTTAACGTCCCCGTCAACACTGTAAAGGTCATTTTGGAGACGTTGCTTCAAATTTTGTTGGACTTTTACCCGACATTGAGATGAAATGACATCTCAAGCCCTGTCGCTCAATGAAACCAATAGGGTTTATTAGCATGGGCGGTCCCGCCTCGAACCGCGGTTCCTGGACAGGCTTAGATCCTCTTAGCGGTTTACCAGTACTAGTGTGCGGGCCGGATATAGCTCTGCGTGGAAGCATCATGCAGCCCATATATTTCTTCAAGCCCCTATGGGCGGGGGCGAAAAACTTTGGTTTAAACAATATTTATTACGTTCTCTATACGTCATTACATTTAACAACAATTTCAACAGTATGCGTAAGCTAGCAGCGTATAATTATCGTCTTCTGTATACTCCAAATTTACAATGAAAGTTTTCAATACAATTTAGCTCGCCTATGCGAAATGCTCCATTGGAGCTAATAGTATAGTGGGTCGTCCGTTGTCCGTCCGTCCACATCTTTGACAAACTATAACACTGAAACCTGCAAGCTGATCTAACCATTGCGCTTCTGGATCTTTCTGAAACTTATATGTATAGTGGCGGGGATAAATACTCGGATGAGTTAGAAAACCTGATAAGTCGTCCCATTAATCATGGAGTTGCCAGCATCGGTAGCACAATCGGATTCGCGTCTGACTGGTGATCAGGAGGACGCGGGTTCGATACCTGCAGGGGTCTGCAACATACTTTTGTGGAGATTGTTCATGAAATCTTTTCTATGGTTATTCTCTTCCTTCCGCTGATTCAAGAAGGACAGTGGTCAGTTTCTGGCGAAAGAATGTGCACTGTACTGGTTAACCGCTTACGTATAAGCCTTCACAGGAAAGGTGCGGATATGTAATTTGACCGGCCCAAAAATGATCCAAAATAATATTGACTGGACCGTTAAACTGCAAACAAATAAACAAACAAATTCCCTTGATTGCTGTAAATGCCTATTGTTGATCTTGTCATGAGCGTAGCCCATTCAGTTTTGATGGGATCTTCCTGAAAATAACGTATAAGTCAGGCCTCATATTTTTCAGGCATTTGCAGGATTTCAGGCTTTTGAGAGCTTTTTTAGCTCACCGTCACGTAGTGACGAGGTGAGCTTTTGGGATCACTTTTTGTCCGTCGTCCGTCGTGCGTCCGTGCGTCCGTCCGTCCGTGCGTGCGTGCGTAAACAATTTCTTCAAACGACATCTCCTCCTAAACCACTGAGCGGATTTTGACCAATCTTCACAGGAATGATCCTTAGGTGGTCCCCTTTCAAAGTTGTTCAAATGGTTCCAGTCCGTTGCACATATAGGTCATAGGAGCCAAAAATAGATTTTTTTAACCGAAAACTTAAAAAATCTTCTTCTCTGAAACTGCAAGGCCCAGGTCTTTGATATTTGGTATGAAGCTTCATCTAGTGGACCCCTACCAAGATTGTTCAAATTATAGTGCTGGGGCCAAAAATGCCCCCGCCCCGGGGCCCTTTGGTTTATATAGGAAAAATGTATCAAATGTCAATGCATTTTTGTCTGCAATACGGTTGTAACTCATAGTTCCAGATAATACAGTCAAGGTCAATGCTAGCCATACATTAAAGCTTTCCATACATTTCTTCAAAAACCTATTAGAATCACTTTTGACAGGTTTGACATAGTTTAGACCTTTTCTTCCCTCAAAACAAGATTAACTGAAAACTTTACGTTGATCTTGTATAAGGTTCCTACACTGCCAGTTGCGAACTCTATGATGACTAAGATCTAAGAGGAAATTTTATTTTACTTTATATTATTACCACATTCAGCTAGTTTTAATGATAAGGTTATAAGTTATTAAGAATGGCACAAAATATTTATCCTAACCTGCATGTGTATGACATACATGTACGCTGTGTCCATCTTATATAATGACCTAGTGCTGTTATAGTTTGGTTCCATTTTTCATGTTGTTCCTTAACGATAACAAATGAGAGAGTATACTGCTGCCTCCTGTGATTTTGTCCAGATTTTTTCACACTTGCTTGAAGCATGGCTCTATATACATGTAGGAGTCCACCCTTTTACCCATTTTCCTGTTTGTTCATCCATTCCTCAAGCCTTTGACAGCATTTGCAACCACCCTAACTATCACCCTGATGTACAAGTGCATTTCTTGAGAATTATAAGTGCTTCAGTCCTGATGTAGCAACTTGCATCTAGGGATAGCAATACAAGCATTCATATTTGACCTTGACATACACTTCATGGTTCACTGACTGTAAACTTATGCGTCAACCAAGGCTTTCACCCATGTGGTCAAGTCCATTTCTCAAGAACTATAATTGGAACTTCATAAATGATACTTGGTACAAACTAGCATCTAAGGATGGCAGCTTTAGTGCAGGCATCCATTTTTTGCACTTGACCTACTTTTTATAGTTCACTGACTTTGTGAACTATTGCGGCCACCCTAACTTTCACCCAAATGTTAAAGTCCATTTCTCAAGTTCTAACTATAAGAGCTTCATGGATCATACTAAGTGCAAAGTTGCTTCTAGCGATGGCAACTTTATTGCAAGCATCCATATTTGACCTTGATCTCATGTCATGGTTCACTGACTTAGAGAACTATTGTATCAAGCCTAGCTTTTAACCCAATGTTCAGGTCCCAAGAACTATAAGAGAATCATTGATTATTCTTGGTACAAACTTGCATCTTGGAATGACGACTTTGGTGCAAGCATCCACATTTCACCTTGACATACATTTCATGGTTCACTGACTTTGTGAAGATTTCCCCTTGGCCGGGCTTTTGTTTTAAAGAAATCAGGATGAGTTTTTCACCTTGAGATAGTTTCCTGATTAAAAAATTCTATGTATAGATAGAGTGAGTGAGTGAGTGAGTTTTAGTTTTACGTCCAACCAACAGCTAAGGTCATATGGAGACGGGACCTCGGTTTAAAGACTCATCCGAAAGTCTGGAGAAGCCCGGGATCGATCCTGCGATCCCTGGTTTACAAGGCGAGTAGCGTAACCACTGCACCATGGAGGCTTCTATGTATAGATAGAAGTAAGGATGCCAAGTTGCTGCCACTGTTCTCAAACAATAAGGGATTCTTAAAAAGCATTTGAAACTTATTTAAGCCTTATTGGAGACGGAGAAGTGGTGGAAAGAGAGGACTAAACCCTCCTCTCTCTACTATTCATGACATTATACCAACTTTGATAAGCTCAGTTAAACAAATTTGGTATGAAGTTTTACCCTTTTTGTACCAAATGGAATCTTCTTCCTTATATATAGCATGAGCCCATTTCAAAATTTAGGGGTCGCAGGTTGTGTTTTCTTCAAAATTGATTAGGAAAATGGCTGAACTTATTTTAAAACAGTGTAGGCCCTGATCAGACACCGCATTCTGCGGCGTCAGATCTGGGCCTGCACTGTTTGCCAGAAGTAACTGTTTCAGGGTTTCTGGCACTAAATGGTTTAATGGCCCAGGTGTGGGCCGCTGTCAAGCCTATCAGCTTACCTTGCAAATTCTCCTACTGACGAATTCAATAGATGCAGATCAACCCTTGCATGTGTGCAATTGGACAGTAAACTGACCCCCATGAAAATGGTCATTTACCACGAAGTAGCATGTTTTCCTTGGTATTCTATGGACCTGGGACCATGGTTGGCTAGGATTTGTAAAATGGCAACACAACCACATAATTTGATGAGCATGGTCATATACCATGGCCCCAGGTGAAAATGATGGTCAGTTGACCATAAACACCATGGTAGACATGGCCAATCTTTGACCATTGTGTTGACGAGACAACAAAAAACCATGGGCAGACATTTTTTATATTCACTTAATGTACAATGTATAGGAACCCTACCAAGCTGAAGGAATTCTTTCAGTTCAAAGATGCCTGTCACTCATATTTTATGACATTCAAATGAATGCTCTTTAAGCCCTCAGACCAACAGGCAGATAAATGTACGAAACAATCTTGATCGAATTCCGTTGACAACAATCTCGAAAATCATCTCTTAGAGGTGATCAAAGTGTGGATACAAAACTTATATATAGGTGGTAAGCTACATACATGCTTCTTGTCTACATAAATATGAATAACTAATTAATTCAAATAATTAGAATTTTTCTGTAAATGAATATAAATTTGAAAAAATAAATAAATACAAATATCAAGGGAGGATATAAATTTCAATTGAGGCTACTGAACCTTCACACTTGAACTAAATCAGACTGGCCAGTGTCCATGGACATTGTCCACTGTGCTTTGACCTTCCTTAGCATCCACTGAATCCATGGATAATGTCCAGACTGTCCACTGAGTCCATTGCAAATGTCCACTGGGTTTACTGACATGGTCCACTTAGCTGATGGACAGTTCTAGGGGAGGGTGATTATTTAACAGACAGCCAAAAGCCTTAAAGCCAAAGCTGCAAAAAAAAAAATCAAATGTTAAATCTTGCTGTTATGGATTAGAGTGTTGTATTTTATACACTGTTATTTAACCAGAGCTAAATTTGACCATGGTCCACCATGATGCTATGTTGGCCATGGTAGACCATGATTAGGTAGAAATTTTATGACAGTTGACCATGATCAACTATGGTCAATGACCCTAGTAATTTTGACACTGGTTTCTACTAACGAGCAGCCATGGTCTGCTATGGACAACCATGGTAGACCATGGTTAGTTGGACATTTATGACAATTGACCATTATAAGCCATAGTCGACCATAGTAGTACATGTACTGTGTTTTTTACCCCCTTTCAAACCACTGACAACCATGGTTTTGTTTGTTTGAATTGAGGTTAAACGGCCCTGTCATCACTGTTTACCTCATTTTGGAGAGGTTGCTTGCAATTTTGTGGGACTTTTATCCGAAACTGAGGTGAAATGACATCTCAAGCCGTGTCGCCCAATGAAACCAATAGGGTCTACAAACATGGACGGTCCGACTTGCATCGCTTTGCTTGGGCAGGCTTAGATCCTCTAAGCGGTTTACCAGTACTCGTGTGCGGTTGGTTTCAGCTCTGTGTGGAAGCACCATGCAGCCCATCTATTTCTTGAAGCCGACAACCATGCTGACCATGAAAAAAAATGTAATACAGACACTCTATATTTTATACTATCAGACAACATGCCATGAAAAAGGTAGACCATCAATACCATGATGACCATGGTCAACATTGGTTATTATTTCACTTGGGGGTACTTCTAGCGCCTATATATGAAATTTCAAGATTTGCTAGTCTTGGCTGAGCTGACTGGTTTTGGTCTAACTGGCTGCAACCCCAATACACAGTTTGTGGCATCAGGTTGCAATAGAACATCTCCCTGTACTTCATCATAGTGCACTTTATATTATTTCCTTAGGGATCATCATACATCAGGTCTATTCCAGGTTTTGTAAAAATAAAACCACGGTTACTGATGAGGCCTAATTGGCTTGTTTGCTTTACAGTATTACCCATGTCCATAATCAATGAGAGCTAGGTAAAGGACTTCATGATTTATTTTTTCCAAGACAAGGCCTGAGCAGGTGATAAAGTTCAGAAGAACAGTTAATGTCACCCAAATGTCGGCATCAGCTTTCACGTCCATGTCCTGCTCACTTTAAAGTTTTACATAACAGTTCATATATCATTTATCACTGGCCAACAAACATTTCGTCTTTGGAATATAATTATTTTATAGGGGTGGGGCTTAGGAGTCATTTTTACCCCCGACCGAATAGGTTCGGGGATATAGCGATCAGCCTGGCGTCCGTCCGTCTGTCCGTCCGTCTGTCCGTCCGTCCGTCCGTCCGTAGACGCAACCTTGTGATGGCCATAACTCCTATACCCTTTGAGATTCATTGATGGTTCTTGGCACAATTGTTCACAAGGCCGAGACGGCGTGTCATGCGCAAGAACCAGAACTCTGGATGCCATACCTTTTTAGTTATCTCCCCTTTTAATAAAATAGAATGACTACTTTGTGATGGCCATAACTCCAATACCCTTTGAGATATATTGATGGTACCTGGCACAGTTGTTCACAAGGCTGAGACGGTGTGTCATGCACAAGAACCACAACTCTTGTTGCCATGGTTTTGGAGTTATCTCCCCTTCCAATAAAATAGAGTGACAACTTTGTGATGGCCATAACTCCTATACCCTTTGAAATTCATTGATGGTTCTTGGCACAATTGTTCACAAGGCTGAGACGGCGTGTCATGCGCAAGAACCAGAACTCTGGATGCCATACTTTTTTAGTTATCTCCACTTTTAATAAAATAGAATGACTACTTTGTGATGGCCTTAACTCCAATACCCTTTGAGATATATTGATGGTACCTGGCACAATTGTTCACAAGGCTGAGAAGGCATGTCATGCACAAGAACCACAACTCTGGTTGCCATGGTTTTTTAGTTATCTCCCCTTCCAATAAAATAGAGTGACAACCTTGTGATGGCCATAATTCCAATACCCTTTAAGATATATTGATGATACCTGGCACAGTTGTTCACAAGGCCGAGAGGGTGTGTCATGCACAAGAACCACAACTCTCGGTGCCATGGTTTTTTAGTTATCTCCCCTTCCAATAATATAGAACCACTACCTTGTGATGGCCACATCTCCAACACTCTTTGAGATATATTGATGATACTTGGTACAGTTGTACATGAGGTTAAGCAGGTGGGTCACGTGCAAGAACCACAACTCTGGGTGCCCTGGTTTTTTTAATTATCTCCCCTGACAATATTACCTTGTAATGGCCATAACTCCAATACCCTTTATGATATATTGATGGTACTTGGCACAATTGTATACAACATTAAGACGGTGCTTCATGCCTAAGAACCACAACTCTGGGTGCTATGATATTTGAGTTATCTCCCCTTCCAATATAACAGTATGACAACCTTGTGACCATCGTGCCTCCAATACCCTTTGAGACATATTGGTGGTACTTGATGCAGATGTACATGAGGTTAAGCAAGTGTGTCGTGCTCAAGAATTACAACTCTGGGTGCTCTGGTTTTATAGTTATCTCACCTGGCAATATAACCTTGTGATGGCCATAACTCCAACACCCTTTGAGATATATTGAAGGACTTTGGCACAATTGTATACAAGGTACAGAAGGGATGTCATGTGCAAGAACCAAAACTGTTGGTGCTGTGGTATTTGAGTTATCTACCCTTCCAATATAACAGTATGACCAGCTTGTGATCACCATATCTCCAATACCTTTTCAGACCTATTGATGGTACTTTGTACAGAAATACATGAGCTTAAGCAGGCATGTCATGCGCAAGAACCACATTTCTGAGTGCCCTGGTTTTTTTCAGTTATCTCCCCTGACAGCATAATCTTGTGATGGCCATAACTGCAATACTTTTGTGATATATTGCTGGTTTAATTCTGATGCACTTTCTATTGGTGAACAATCTTCTGAAGGCAATATTGGCTTTTGGTCGGGGGATTTGCCATCTCTTCCGATGGCTATTTTTAAAGCAAGCACTGGCTACATTAACCCTATCATATTTGGAGTTTAATAATTTACGAACTAGGATAAATTGAATGTTTTGGGAATACAAGAATTATTTCAAAAAGAAAAAGAAAGTTCAAACTTCTGAGGTTTTCGCAAAATGCCAGTTCAGGATGATTTAAGGATATATTTGCTATATTATGTTATTGAAGGGAATGGTGTACGTGTAAACTTATTAAGTCAACTCTAATGAGTACACACAACACACCTTTAAAGATAAAATAAAAAAAAAAACATCACCATTTATTTTCCTAAAAACATGGCTGTCTGGAGCTATGGAAAAAATTCTTTAAGACTCCAGAACAAGTTTGAGTTAGCAATGGTAGATGAACCATCTGTGTTTGAGTTATCGAGGGTTAAACTTTTATTCCCCTTCAGCCCCTAGGGCCATTTCCCATTCAGTCCCCAGAGTCCGGAGGCAGGGTTTAGGGTTCAAAAATTAGGTCAAACTCACTTGAAGCAAACTTTTCAGAACCCTTCAGTGTTTGGAATATAATCATAAAATCATATAAAAAACTTCCTTAAAGAATTGCTTTAAAAAACCTTTCACATATTGATGTGTAAACATAATGTAGGTAGACAAGGCGCAAACAGATGAGCTATGCTATCTTGTAACAGCTCTTGTCTTTTTTGCTAGGTGATCCTTTAAAAGTATTAAAGTTTGAATGCACAGAGGAAGGTTCTTTGCAGAAAATATGAGATTGACAGAGTCCATTGAGCCAACATAAACCATTACGAAGACACGCCTATTCAAATACATTGTAAATTTTACAGCTGAAAAAAAAAAAAGAAAAAAATTAAGATGAAAAAATGTCATACTTTTTCTTCTCTAAAATATAGATTGTGGGTACACATTAGAACTGCCTCATTGAGGTGGTTCTAATGAGTACCCACAATCTACATTTTGGCCAGAAATAAGAAAAAAATGTTTTACCCCTGTAAACCCCAGTTTTACTGTATAAAAGTGGGGTTAAAGGGGTCAGAATTATATAGGCGTATTTTCATGATGACAGTAATGAAGTCCTCTCCAAATCTCTAACACGCCTATACCATTAGCAACTGATCATGATTTTGATCTTTTTAATCTTCAACCCAGTTTGGTAACAATCAAATGGTTCTCTGGCTTATTTTATTCATTGTACACGTTTGTTTTTCACAACTTGACACTGATCATCTTGCGGCGTCTAATCTGGGTCATCACTGTTTGCCAATGACCCTGATTTTTGCATGCTATGCATATATTGTTTCATAAATATGCATCATGATCTTATCTAGCTGAACAGGTTGATAAAAATATGCTTTAATATATTATGCTAAAAGATACCACCTCCTTACCAGCCAAAAAACTACAAAAATGTCACCGCAAAACAGTTGTAAGTTGAGTTACCGCTGTTTTGCAGTAAACTTCCGTTGTGAAAATAATGCAAAACGTAGCAAAAAATGTTGTAACTCAAGAGGTTACAAATATCAAAATAATTAGCAGAGCTAAGTAAAATTACATTTTGTCATGTAATGTCCTTGGTGATTATAAGTTTATATTCTAAAACACACCCCAGCACAATGACTATTTATGAAAAGAAACAGTTTTTTGCTTCTCCTGTAAAGTTTTCAAAAACGGAGTTACCGCAGTTTTGCGGGCAGCCCTCGATTTCCTCATTGTTCTAAGGCTGCATATAAAAATTAAATGGAATTAGCCCAATGGGTTTCAGAGAAAATTTATTTTTAAATGTCATTGGATTTGCAATGCAGTTGACCTTGGACCAAGGTCACCAGCTAACCTCATCTTGTACCTATTCTCATGTCGTGACCACAATATACTTTGGAAAAATGCAATGCTTTACCTCTTATCTTTTTCCCCATTGAAAAGCCTAATAAACTAAATTTGACCTCGGCGTTAAATAGGTCGAGGTCAACCTAGAGTCATCATGTTTGCCAACTTGGTAGTACTTAATCGCCCGATGCTACATTCCAAATTTCAATTCATTCGTCCCAGTGGTTATGGAGAAAATTATTTTTCATTTTTACCATATTTGGGCATATCGGCCGTCTTGGGCATATGACCTGGACCATTCTTTCGAAACTTCTTTTCGGCTGCATATGAACTTGAATTGAAACTGGCCGAGGGGTTTCAGAGAAGAAGACATTTGAAAATGGTTGACGGACGTTCGGACGACGGAGGCCTATCATCTTATAAGCTCCCTCGAGCCTTTGGTTCAGTGGAGCTAAAATGGTCGCAAAATTCTTGTCAATATACATGTGTATGTCAAAAATAATCAAAATATTTCTGGCAGTTAGAAAGTTATACATTGATCATCAGATGGTGAGGATTGTGCCTCAGCGTGGCTATTTATGTAAAAAGCAGGCATTAGGCAGCTTGGTTAGGTATAGTCAGTATACATCTTTTCAAAATTACTGAAATAGACCTTGCGGTTTAATATGTCTGCAACCAGTTTGTAAATATTTGTCCTCGGTGAGGCTATTTATATAAAGAAATCTGGCATTTAACCATTGATTTGATATTGTCAATATTATTCTGAATTCAAAAATACCTGACATATATCTTGCGGTTTAATATGTCTGCAATCAGTTAGTGAATATGTTTACTCGCCGAGGCAATTTATATGAAGAAGTTTAGTATCGAACCATATCATTGATTTGTTATTGTCAATATACATCTGCATGCCAAAACTAATCAAAATATCCCTAGCTGTTTAAAAGTGAGAACGTCTGTGTCAATAAGTGAAAAATATGCCTCTGGGAGGCTATTTATAAAGTAATTAGGCATAAGATAATCTCGAGACTCATGTCAATATCAATCTGCATACCAAAATTTATCGAAATATGTTTAGTTGTTTGAAAGTAATTTGTCAATAATCAGTTAGTGAAAATTGTTGGCAGTGCCTTCTGGATCTGTAATAGAGGAGGAACGAAATGAAAGTTGGTAACTACATTTAATTGTCAACACAAAGGAAAATGGCGCTATGGTATGCTTCGTTGTGTAAGGTAAACAAGTTATATACATTGTAAACTTACAATGTAATAAGCAATGCAAATGATATTCTAGGCACAGCAAGCCCTACGGGTACAGAACATACCAGTACTGAACAGCTGATTTTAATGCACCATAAAAATCCCATGTATGAATAACATTCACACGCACGCACGCAGGCAAGCACGCACGCACGCGCGCGCGCACACACATTCATACACAAACCAGAACCAGGCGATGTACCCCTATCTTTGACCCTTGCTATTGGATTCTTTTTTAGAATGCAAACTTGTTCAGTTTCGTTTATGTAATGTTGGTTGGTGCCAGATGCTCTGTCTGTGGTCGGGCCCATCGCAGTCTAACTGTTGGTTCTCTTTTGCTTCAGCATTTCAGTGATAACTTGATGTCGAGCTTGGTTTGTTTGTTTGTTAGATTTAAGGTTTAACGTCCCCGACAACACTGTATAGGTAATTTTGGAGACGTTGCTTCCAATTTTGTGGGGCTTTTACCCGACATTGAGCTGTCGAGCTTGGTGGTACTAAGTATGTTCTAGAAAGGGTTATCCTTTGGAAGCAAGGAATACACCACAGAACTAGGAAATATGAAGTATACATGTTTTCTGGGCCAGTCTAGCTAGTTTTGGCCAATTAGGTCTCATCAGTGACCCTCGGATATTTTGCAAAATTCAACATTGGAGTCAATGATCCCAAAGGTCAAGAAAATATATACTACATTATAATGCAGGGCAGAGAGAGTTTTTATGGCCGCCACACATTCCCAGACACCAGCTGTAGGGACGTTAAATATGTTCTAGGAAGGGTTATCCTTTGGAATTAAGGTGTAACTATACCAAATTTAGTGACACAGAGGCCTTTCTGATATTTAATCTTCATCAGTTTGTCTAAACCCCAAAGTTTTAAATCGAAATGGATGATGAACAAGACCCGGCAAACACAGCACATCCCCCTCCGAGCACACACCGACCGACGTAGCTCATGAGACATGTCAGCTGGAGGCATCAGACAAGAGACGCCCGATCCAGATAGGCGTCCCCCAACGCGCAAACCTCAGCAAACATGGCCCACGCTCCACGGAAGTCCCGGGCATTTGGAAGGAGATGTCCAAAGTAGCGAGACTGGCAAAATTTAAAATATAACAAAAAGTGGCAACCAAATCCGGTAAGATACATGCCTCACCTGACAAGTTAGTCTTAGTTTTAGAAAAAGTAGAATATGACACTGCAAAAATTAAAGATATAATATAGTTATTTAAATCAGTACTTGAGTGCTGACGTCAACACCACAGTAACAGCCTCAGCACAAAGGAACTGATACTGAGCTGATGATATCCTCGGGGACGAACGAATCATCCACCAGCAGAGATACAGACCCAATGGTTGCAATTAAGGTGTACTTATACCAAATTTAGTGACACAGAGGCCTTTATAGCTCACCGTCATGTAGTGAGCTATAAAGTGAGCTTTTGGGATCACTGTTTGTCCGTCGTCCGTCGTGCGTGCGTCCGTGCGTGCGTGCGTAAACAATTTCTTGAAACGACATCTCCTAAACCACTGATCGGATTTTGCAAAAATGATCCTTAGGTGTCCCCTTTTTAAAGTTGTTCATTTGGTACCGGTCCGTTGCACATATAGGTCGCAGGGACCAAAAATAGATTTTGTTTTCACCAAAAATCTTCTCTGAAACCACAAGGCCCATGTCTTTGATATTTGGTATGAAGCTTCATCTAGTGGACCCCTACCAAGATTGTTCAAATTACAGTGCTGGGGCCAAAAATGCCCCCGACCCGGGGCACTTTGGTTTAACATGGGCTTATATAGGGATTTTTTTTTTTAAAATCTTCTTCTCTGAAACCGCAAGACCCAGGTCTTTGATATTTGGTATGAAGCTTCATCTAGTAGACCCCTACCAAGATTGTTAAATTATAGTCCTGGGGCCAAAAATGCCCCCGCCCCGGGGCCCTTTGGTTTTAAATGGTCTTTTATCTTTTATAGGGAAATTCTTTAAAAATCTTTCTCTCTGGAAACGCAAGGCCCAGGTCTTTGATATTTGGTATGAAGCTTCATCTAGTGGACCCCTACCAAGATTGTTCGAATTATAGTTCTTGGGCAAAAAAATGCCCCCCCCCCCTCAAAAAAAAAAATGCCCCCGCCCCGGGGCCCTTTGGTTTTACGAGGGCTTATATAGGGAAAATCTTTAAAAATCTTCTTCTCTGAAAACGCAAGGCCCAGGTCTTTGATATTTGGTATGAGGTTTCATCTAGTGGACCCCTACCAAGATTGTTCAAATTATAGTGCTGGGGCGAAAAATGCCCCCGCCCCGGGGCCTTTTGGTTTTACAGAGGCTTATATCGGGAAAATCTTTAAAATGTTCTATAAAAGGGTTATCCTTTGGAAGCAAGGAATACATCCCAGAACTGAAAAGTATGGAGTGTACATGTTTTCTGGGCCAGTCTAGCTAGTTTCGGCCAAATAGGCCTCATCAGTGACCCTCGGATATTTTACAAATTCCACAATGGAATCAATGATCCCAAAGGACAAGAAAAAATAATCTGCACTATGATGTAGGGCAGGGAGACGTTTTACCGCTGCCACACATTCCCACACACCAGCTGTAGTGAAGTTAAACATGTTCTACAATAGGGTTATCCTTTGGAAGCAAGGAATACATCCCAGAACTGAAAAGTATGGAGTGTACATGTTTTCTGGGCCAGACTAGCTAGTTTCGGCCAAATAGTCCTCATCAGTGACCCTAGGATAGTTTACAAATTCCACAATGGAATCAATGATCCCAAAGGACAAGAAAATATAATCTACACTATGATGTAGGGCAGGGTGACGTTTTACCGCCGCCACACATTCCCACACACCAGCTGTAGTGAAGTTAAACATGTTCTATTAAAGGGTTATCCTTTGGAAGCAAGGAATACATCACAGAACTGAAAAGTATGGAGTGTACATGTTTTCTGGGCCAGACTAGCTAGATTCGGCCAAATAGGCCTCATAAAAAAATCTGCTCTCTGAAACTGCAAGGCCCAGGTCTTTGATATTTGGTATGAAGCTTCATCTTGTGGACCCCTACCAAGATTGTTCAAATTATAGCCCTGCGGCCAAAAATGCCCCCGCTCCGGGGCCCTTTGGTTTAACATAGACTTGTATTGGGAAATCTTGAAACATCTACTTCTCTGAGACCACAAGGCCTAGGTCTTTGATATTTGGTATGAAGCTTCAGCTAGTGGAACTCTACCAAGATTGTTCAAATTATAGCCCTGAGACCAAAAATGCCCTCGCCTTGTGGCCCTTTGGTTTTACAAAGACTTATATAGGGAAATTCTTTAAAAATCTTCTTCTATGAAACCACATGGCCTAGGTCTTTGATATTTGGTGTGAAATTTCATCTAGTGGACCCCTACCAAGATTGTTCAAATTATAGTGCTGGGGCAAAAAATGCCCCCGCCCCGAGACCCTTTGGTTTTACATAGACTTATATAGGGAAATCTTCAAAAATCTTCCTCTCTGAAACTGCAAGGCCCATGTCTTTGATATTTGGTATGGAGCTTCATCTAGTGGACCTCTACCTAGATTGTTCAAATTATAGCCCTCGGGCCACAAATGCCCCCGCCTCGGGGCCCTTTGGTTTTACATAGACTTATATAGAGATAATCTTTGAAAATCTTCTTCTCTGAAACAGCAAGGCCCAGGTCTTTGATATTTGGCGTGAAGCTTCATCTAGTGGACCTCTATCCAGATTGTTTAAATTATAGCCCTGAGGCAAAAAATGATCCTGCCCCGGGGCCATTTGGTTTTACATCGGCTTATGAAGTACTGGGCCAAAAAATGCCCCCGCCCCGGGGCCGTTTGGTTTTGCATAGGCTTATACATGTAAAGGGAAAATCTTTAAAAAATCTTCTTCTCTGAAACCGCAAGGCCAAGATCTTTGATATTTGGCGTGTAGCTTCATCTAGTGGACCTTTGCCAAGATTGTTCAAATTTTAGCCTTTGTTGATATTTGGTATGAAGCTTCACCTTTTGAGACCTCCCTCAACATTATGCACATTATAACCCTGGGGTCAATAATGGCCCTCCCCGGGGCCCACTTGTTACTCTCTTGATCAGGTGAGCGATCCAGGGCCATCATGGCCCTCTTGCTGATATTTAATCTTCATCAGTGTGTCTACACCCCAAACTTTGAAATCGAAACGGATGATGGACAAGACCCGGCAAACACAGCACATCCCCCTCCGAGCACACACCGACCGACGTAGCTCATTAGACATGTCAGCTGGAGGCATCAGGCAAGATACGCCCGATCCAGATAGGCGCCCCCCACCGAGCCAATGTTTAAAATATAACAAAACGTGGCAACCACATCCGCTAAGATACATGTTTCACCTGACAAGTCAGTCTTAGTCTTAGTCTTAATCACTACTTGAGTGCTGACATCAACACCGCAGTATCAGCCTCAGCACTATGGAACTGATACTGAGCTGATAATACCCTCGGGGACTAAAGAATTATCCAACAGCAGAGATAGCGACCCAGTGAGTGCAGGTGTAACTATACCAAATTTAGTGACACAGAGGCCTTTCTGATATTTAATCTTCATCAGTGTGTCTAAACTCCAAAGTTTTGAAATCGAAACAGATGATGGTCAAGCCCAGGTAAATACAGCACACCCCCTCCGAGCACACACCGAACGACTTAGCTCATGAGACATGTCAGCTGGAGGCATCAGGCAAGAGACGCCCGATCCAGATAGGCGTCCCGAACCTAGCCAACATCAGCAAACATGGCCCACGCTCCACGGAAGTCCCGGGCATCAGGAAGGAGATGTCCAAAGTAGCGAGACTTGCAAAATGTAAAATATAACAAAACGTGGCAACCAAATACGCTAAGATACATGTCTCACCTGACAAGTTAGTCTTAGTTTTAGAAAAGTTTGTACTGCAAATATTAAAGATATAATATTGTTATTTAAATCAGTACTTGAGTGCTGACGTCAACACCGCAATATCAGCCTCAGTTCTAAGGAACTTATAATGAGCTGATGAAACCCTCTGGGACGAACGAATCATCCACCAGCAGAGATACCGACCCAGTGGTTGCAATTAAGGTGTAACTATACCAAATTTAGTAACACAGAGGCCTTTCTGATATTTAATCTTCATCAGTGTGTCACAGCCCCAAAGTTTTGAAATCGAAACGGATGATGGACAAGACCCGGCAAACACAGCACATCCCCCTCCGAGCACACACCGACCGACGTAGCTCATGAGACATGTCAGCTTGAGGCATCAGGCAAGATACGCCCGAGCCAACATCAGCAAACATGACCCACGATCCACAGAAGTCCCGGGAATACACCACAGAACTTGAAAATATGGAGTGTATATGTTTTCTGGGCCAGACGAATTAGTTTCCGCCAAATAGGCATCATCAGTGAACCTCAAATATTTTCAAAATTCAACAATGGGATGTTTGTGCTTCTTTCCCTCTGGTGTCTCTGATGAAAGAAGGCCTATGATATGCAGCCTTTGGCTGTAGAGAGGGCTGTAGTTGGTGACCACAACTGTCTTTCAGCCACCATGTTTGCTGTTTTTGTTACAGAAGGCCAGGACAAGCTTCCTACTTAATATTGGTTACCTAAGCTCCATAAAAGACCATAAAAAGCACGGTTTATTGCAAATTCAATCTCTTGTATCAGCATTGAACTTTCTAAAAAAGGCGTAACTATACAAAATTTAGTGACACAGATACCTTTCTGATATTTAATCTTCATCAGTTTGTCTCAACCCCAAAGTTCTGAAACCGAAACAGATGATGGACAAGACCCGGCAAACACAGCACATCCCCCTTCCCCCCCCCCGGTTACACACCGACCGACGTAGCTCATGAGACATGTCAGCTGGAGGCATCGGGCAAGAGACGCCTACCCTGGACGTATAGGCGTCCCCCACCGAGCCAACATCAGCAAACATGGCCCACACTCCACGGAAGTCCCGGGCATCAGGAGTAGCGAGACTTGCGACCAAATCCGCTACGATACCTGTCTCACTTGACAAGTCAGTCTTAGTTTTAGAAAAAATAAAATTTTATACTGCAAAAGATTAAGATATAATATAGTTATTTAAATCGGTACTTGAGTAATGACGTCAACACTACAGTATCAACCTCAGCACTAAGGAACTGATACTGAGCTGATGATACCCTCGGGGACGAACGAATCATCCATCCGCAGAGATACCGACCCAGTGGTTGCAATGACAGCGTAACTATATCGAATTTAGTGACACAGAGGCCTTTCTGATATTTAATCTTCATCAGTGTGTCACAACCCCAAAGTTATGAGACCGAACCGGATGATGGACAGGACCCGGCAAACAAAGCACATCCACCCTCCGAGCACACACCGACCGACGTAGCTCATGAGACATGTCAGCTGGAGTCATCAGGCAAGAGTCGCCTACCCTGGGACTTATAGGCGTCCCCAACCGAGACAATATCTGCAAACATGCCCCACACTCCACGGAAGTCCCGGGCATCAGGAAGGAGATGTCCAAAGTTGCGAGACTTGCAAAATGTAAAATATAACAAAACATGGCAACCAAATCCACTAATATACATGTCTCACCTTACAAATCAGTCTTAGTTTGAGAAAAAAAAAATAGAATTTAATACTGCAAAAGTTAAAGATATAATATAGTTATTTTAATGAGTACTTGAGTACTGACGTCAACACCGCAGTATCAACCACAGCACAAAGGAACTGATACTGAGCTTATGATAACCTCGGGGACGAACGAATCATCCACCAGCTGAGATACCGACCCAGTGGTTGCAATTAAGGCCTAACTATACCAAATTTAGTGATACAGAGGCCTTTTTGATATTAAATCTTTATCAGTGTGTCTCAATCCCAAAGTTCTGAAACCGAAACGGATGATGGACAAGACCCGGCAAACAGAGCACATCCCCCTCCAAGCACACACCGACCGACGTAGCTCATGAGACATGTCATCTGGAGGCATCAGGCAAGAGACGCCTACCCTAGGACTAATAGGCGTCCCCTTGAGCCAACATCAGCAAATATAGCCAACACTCAACGGAAGTCCCGGGCATCAGTAAGGAGATGTCCAAAGTAGCGAGGCTTGTAAAAATTTAAAATATAACAAAAAGTGGCATCCGAATCCGCTAAAATACATGTCTCACCTAACAAGTCAGTCTTAGTTTTAGAAAAAATAGCATTTTAACTGTTGGTTTTCTTTTGCTCCAGCATTTCAGTGGTTTCTTGCTGTCGAGTCCTCACCGTTATCTAACCTCTGTGGTTCTTTGATATTTGTGTTCACGGAGATGTTGCACTGATGAGTTAGAAGGCCTTCATGCGGACTCAACAAATTATTTGTCTAAATCGCGACGGAAGTAAGGGCGATGATTGTGGCCACGTAAAATCGATTTAAGCCCCCCAGTGGAAATCATTCCACTGACCGTTCCAAGGCGGTTCTTCTGTGGCGGTTTATTTATGGTGTTGTTTGTTACTTACTGTGTGCATCACTTGTGTCTTTTTATTTTGGATGGCCATATGGCCATTTTGTGGGAAAGTAACTGTCCTTATGGCCTTCCTTTGTTTAGGTTTCCATTATGGTCTGGTCGCTTAATGTTTGTGTTTCTTTCCCTTTGGTGTCTTTGATGGGTGGAGTAAGTTAATTGTATCGATTCCTGATCTTTGTTTTACTTCTACTTTTTATACTGCAAAAGTTAATGATATAATATAGTTATTTAAAGCAGTACTTGAGTACTGACGTCAACACCTCAATATCAACTTTAGCACTAAGGAACTGATACTGGGCTGGTGATACCCTCGGGAACGACCGAATCATGCACCAGCAGAGATACCGACCCAGTGGTTGCAAATAAGGTGTAAATATACCAAATTTAGTGACACAGAGGCCTTTCTGACATTTAATCTTGATCAGTGTTTCTCAACCCAGAAGTTCTGAAACCGGATGATGGACAGGACCCAGCAAACAAAGCACATCCACCCTCCGAGCACACACCGACCGACGTAGCTCATGAGACATGTCAGCTGGAGGCATCAGGCAAGAAACGCCTACCCTAGGACTAATATGGCGTCTCCCACCGAACCAACATCAGCAAACATGACCCACACTCCACGGAAGTCCCAGGCTTCAGGCAGGAGATGTCCAAAGTAGCGAGACTTGCAAAATTTAAGATATAACAAAGAGTTGCAACCAAATCCGCTAAGATACATGACTACCCTGACAAGTCAGTCTTAGTTTTAGAAAAAAATATAGAATTTTATACTTCAAAATTTAAAGATATAATAAAGTTATTTAAATCAGTACTTGAGTACTGACGTCAACACCGCAGTATCAACCTCAGCACCAAGGAACTGATACTGAGCTGATGATACACATGGTGTCGAACGAATCATCCACCAGCAGAGATACTGACCAAGTGGTTGCAATTAAGGCGTACATATACCAAATTTAGTGACACAGAGGCCTTTCATATATTGAATCTTCATCAGTGTGTCTCAACCCCAAAGTTCTGAAACCGAAACCGATGATGGACAATACCCGGCAAACAAAGCACAGTTAAAATATTAACTTCATGTTTTACTGTCATCAAAACATGCGATTAAATATTGCGACAAAGTCTTTGAAAGCTCAGGGAGAAATATGTTTTGGTCTGTTAAAAATTCGTATGAAGTTTTAAATAAATTGAAATCCAGACATTTTCAAGCTTCAAGGTTGTCTACTAATGATTCCCCCAACCCCTTACACTACACTTCCTCATAATCTTATAAACGAAAAATTTAATGCTTTAATTGAATGGACATTTCATAGGGACGATTCCCTCTATCTTGCATGTAATGTAACAAATGCTTTTTTCACTTCTGAAGAGCATAAAAATTATACTTTATGGTCATGTCAGAAAGTGTGTGAAGCTCTCACCCTTCTACTTGACAATATTTCCAGTCAGATCCCCGCCATTAGGGCTTGAAGAAATAAATGGGCTGCATGATGCTTCCACGCAGAGCTGAATCCGACCGCATACGAGCACTGGTAAACCGCTTAGAGGATCTGAGCCTGCCTATGCAAAGCAGTGCTAGTCGGGCCGCCCATGCTTATTGTTATTTATCAATATCCATCATTCGAACGAGTGCTATTCGTAAATCGAACCCATGATGTCACTTTTTCGAATTATATATCGCCACCTACATGTAGAAAGAGGAGCTATGTGATAGAGGTTCTACTCAAAATATTTTTCAGTATTAAACTAATTCAAATTATTGGGCAGTTTGGTCGGGCCCCTCGGAGTCTAACTGTTGGTTTTCTTTTGCTCCAGCAATTCTGTTGCTGTATGCTGTCGAGTCCTCAACCTTGTTTCATCTCTGTAGTTTTTTGATTTGTATGTTCTCGGAGATGTTACACTGATGAGTTAGGAAGCCTTCATGTGGACTAAATAAAATTAGTGTATACCGCGACAGAGGTGAGGGCGAGGATTATGGCCATGTCAAATCGATTTAAGCCCCCTGTGGAACTATTTCCATTGACCGTTCCAAGGCGGTTCTTCTGTGTCGGTTTATTTATGTTGTTGCTTGTTACCACTTACTGTGTGTATCACTTGTGTCTTTTATTTTGGACGGAAAAGTAACTGTCCTTATGACCATCCTTTGTTTAGGTTTCCATTATGGTCTGGTCGCTTCATGTTTGTGTTTCTTTCCCTTTGGTGTCTTTGATAGGTGGAGTTTGTTTGTTTGTATTGGAGTTTTACGGCCCAGTCAACACTATTTAGGTCATTTTTGAGCCGGTCAGTTTACCTATCAACACTTTCCTGGGCAGGCTTATACGTAAGCGGTTAACCAGTACAGTGCACATTCTTTCGCCAGAAACTGACAACTGCCCTTCTTGAATCAGCGGAAGGGAGAGAATGACCGTAGAAAAGATTTCATGATCAATCTCAACGAAAGAATGTTGCCGACCCCGGCGGGAGTCGAACCCGCGTCCTGATCACCAGTCAGACGCGCACCCGACTGAGCCACTGAGGCCGGCTGATAGGTGGAGTAAGTTAATTGTATCGATTCCTGATCCTTGTTTTACTACTACTTTGATTAATTGATATCACTATTTCGAGCTAGTGACATACATTGTTTCAATTAATGATATCATTAAGTGAAACCAGTTATTGATATCCCAGCGCATTGCAATGGGGCTACATTTTAGATTCTGAAAGTACATAATGGGGCTAAATAAAAGGGTATGAATAGGGCTAAGCTTACCTGTACATTAATAAGTTGTTCTCACCTATAATATAATACCATCGACGTTGTATCTAATCTTTCACTTGTTTGGATTGATTACTAACACTTTAGTTGCTGAGGGCTCTATCTCCATGTAGCGCGCACTAGCTTTGTGTAGAGGAGACTAGCTCGAACACATCACAAAAACAGGCCTATACAATTTTGACCCCCTTGAACCCCACTTTTATATAGTAAAACTGGGGTTTACAGGGGTAAACCGTTTTTTTTTTTCTTATTTCTGCTCTAAAATATAGATTTTGGGTACTCGTTAGAACCGCCTCGACGAGGCGGTTCTAACGAGTGCCCATAATCTATATTTTGAGCAGAAAAAAGAAAATAAACACAATTTTTCAGCTTAAAATGTTCGTTTTTAGGCGGTAAACTTGACAATGTATTTGTATAGGCGTGTTTTCGTAATGAGAAGTATCGTCATAAGTCGCAAGTATTGTCGGCCAAATAGTTTTGCTAGTTTCAAACTTCCCATGTTTCATTGCACTAGGGATATTGCTTTTGGGGGTGTCAAGTTTGTAGATTTGACGAACAAATAAATGGTCGACCCCATTCTCCGTGTTGACAGAAATTGACAAATTTAGATTCCATGTAAAACAAGATGTGTTTGTGAAACACTGATGCCCCCCCCCCCCCCGGACAGCGCATGTTAAATATGAAAGCCGCATCACTAAGCAATCGAAAGGTATTGCCAATGTTCAAGGTCAAGGTAAAAAATTATGGGATTGCTGAAAAGGTCTTGTGACATAGTATGCACATGTGAAATATGAAAGCCCTATCACTTACCAATTGAAAGTTATGGCCAATGTTAAAGTTTTTGAAAAGTAGGTCAAACGTTAAGGTCACGAGGTCAAAAATTATGGTACCACTGGAAAGGTCTTGTGAAAAAGAATGCACATTTGAAATATGAAAGCCCAATCAGTTTCCAATCAAAAGTTATGGGCTATGTTAGAGTTTTTAAAAGGTAGGTCAAACGTCAAGGTCAAGGTCACGAGGTCAAAAATTATGGTACCACTAGAAAGGTTTTGTGACAAGAAATGCACATGTAAAATATGACAGCCCTACCACTTACCAATCGAACGTTATGGCCAATGTTAAAGTTTTTAAAAAGTAGGTCAAACTTCAAGGTCACGAGGTCAAAATTTATGGTACCACTAGAAAGGACTTGTGACAAGGAGTGTACATGTGAAATATGAAAGCCCTATCACTTACCAATCCAAAGTTATGGCCAATGCTTTTTAAGTTTTTAAAAAGTAGGTCAAACATCAAGGTCAAGGTCACAAGGTAAAAATTATGGTACCTCTAGAAAGGTCTTGTGACAAGGAATGCACATGTGAAATATGAAAGCCCTATCACTTACCAATCGAAAGAAATGGCCAATGATAATGTTTAAAAAAAATGAAAAACGTATGTCAAAGGTCAAGGTCACGAGATAAAACATTATGGTAACACTGGAAAGGTCTTGTGATAAGGTATACACATGTGAAATATGAAAGCTCTATCTAGTGCCATTTAAAAGTTATGCCCAATGTTAAGGTTTTTGTAGACAGACAAACGGACAAATAGACAGACAGACCTAAAACTATATGCCCCCCGAATCTAGATTCCGGGGGGGGGGGGGGGGGGTGGGGGAGGGGCATAAAAAAATTAGGTTCAATTGTACTCAAGTCCTGCATGTTTCTACGACAAATTCTAGCGGATAACAAAGTTAAATTATTTCTAAATGGAATAGCATTGCCGATTTTTTTTTTTAAATAAATAATTCAAATTCTTCGAGACGTACCTTTGTTTACAATTTTCCTGTCGATGGTGCTAGCTCGAGATTTCCAGGTGTGTTTCACTGACTCTTTTCGAGCTAGTTCCCCTGATTACCACATATGCATGCGTTATGTAAAAAACTAAAACTTTACTTACTGCAATTCACGACGATCCATAACATAGATACCACAATCAGATACATTACGGAATCTTTTGAACCCATAGCTCCTCCAACGGTCACACAATTGAAATGAAGTCCGTAAAGATCCCGCGAAATATATATAAAATGAACAACTGCATGTAAATCGCCGATGCGTTTTACGTCACGCGATAGAAAAAAGGTAACCGATAGCCTGTTCAACATGCAAAGACTCAGATCAGAATTCGCGTATACGGACAGTCTGATGTGCTTCGTTGCAGATGAAATGAATTATGATCCAAAGCCATCCATACGGCGACAGACGAAGACTGACCTGATATGAGTCTTCACTAGTCTCGCGTTTTTTAAGTCACGTTTGTTGTGCCACCGTCTGTGTTTACTGAACACCTTTCAAACCGGATACGAGTTACATAGACGTAAACAGTACCGTTTAGTTCAAATGGCCGCCAATGCCCGGTTAAGCGTAAAACAATCATGACGTTTGAAGTATAATGAATTGCATTTAAATAAGGTCTGATTAATTATGCGGTATGTTGAATTTTGGGCGTAAACTATTTTTACGTTGGATAAAGTACATTGTTTGTTTGTATTGGAGTTACACGGCCGAGTCAACAGTATTTTAGGTCATTTTTAGCCGGACAGTTTAAATATCCATACTTTGCATGATTATACATGTACGTAAGCGGTTAAACAGTACAGTGCACATTCTTTTGCCAGAAACTGACAACTGCCATTCTTGAATCAGCGGAAGGGAGAGAATGACCGTAGAAAAGATTTCATGATCAATCTCCACGAAAGAATGTTGCCGACCCAGGCAGGTATCGAACCTGTGTCCCACTGATCACCAGTCAGATGCGCATCCGACTGAGCTGCCGAGGCCGGCTGGATAAAGTAAAGGTTACTAGAATAATTTTTGGTCGATTGTAATCGACAATCGATCCAGATTTAACATAAGACTAAAACCTGACTTGCTAATGCAGATGGCCAAATCACCACCGACACATCCGTGAAAAAATATTGCTCCTTATTCAAAACAGTTTCAAACGTTCTTCATATCCAAAAGTGAAACTGCTGATGTAGATGAAGAGAATAATTTGCATTTTCTGTCAATGTATTTCATGAACGCACCTGTCTATCTGTTTACTTTTCAATAATTTTAGATTCTCCGTGTACAACTTATGAATGAAAGTATCGTAGATTAATTCGCCTTGCGTCTGTTTATAGCTCAACAAAGATTAACCCATTTTGTACCGGGAACCACAAAACGGGTAATTGGCAAACAGTGCAGGCCAAGGTTAGTCGCCGTAAAACGCGGCGACTGGTCAGGGTCTACACTGGTTGCAAAAAAGTTCAGCAATTTTCCAAATTCATTTTGAAGAAAACACAACTTGACATCCCTATATAGGCTACATATAAAGTGGAAGATTCCCTTCAGTACAAAATGGGTCAAAAGTTCAAGGTATAATAGCAGGCGCATCAATTATAAATAAACTAGGGGAGACCAGTCCAAAACTATCGATGGCGTTGCGGGTAAGCCCGGGTAAAACCCCAGACTACCGTGGTAACGGGGCGTTATTATCACAAATCTGGGACGATTTGTCCTTTGTCGCATTTGTTCCCATCCCGTTATTATTCTATGAAAGTGTTATGATGGAGGATTAAATGACAGCCGTTCTATTGATACGTTGTTAATTAAATGCCATTTTGAATAAAAGCTTTTTACAACATATACTTACCGTTTTGTTTATATATCTTCATGATACATTTATTCTTGTAAACATGAAGAAATCATCAACTTTATTCAGGCTGAAATGCTTCCATGAAAAGATAAAGAAATGTAAACGTACAGTCGAACTTCAATGGCTCGAACACCTTTGGGACCTCGAAAATCTGTTCGAGACAGGGATAGTTCGAGCCACTGAGGGTTACTGCCAGGAGGCATAAGATGGTACTTTGGGACATTTTCGGTGTTCTGTAATGAAAATGTATGCTGTGTGTATTCATTAGAATCGCCTCATCGAGGCGATTCTAATGAGGACACACAGCATACATTTGCAAGATAAAAGACGAAAATCTAAATTATCTCGCACCATTTCTTATGTAGAGAACTTCCCTAGGGGCTCAAGAACGGGTTCAGCCTCGATAGCGCAGTGGTTAGCGCGTTCGACTCATGATCGAGAGGTTGTGCGTTCGAATCCGGCCACCGGTATCGAGGTGTGTCCTTGGGCAAGACACGTAATGAAACTGCCCCACTCCACCGAGGTGTAAATGGGTAGCAGTGGTGTAAAAGCCACTGCCTCTCTCTCTCGCGCGCGTGAAAACACCCGGAATGAGTGTTAGAGAGCGACTCAATAAGCTTGAAGCTTTCATCGCAATCGAACTAAAATAAATTGGTATAAACTAAACTAAGAACGGGTTCGACTCAGCCCTGGTAAACGAGCCATCGGTGTTCGAGCCATCGAAGTTCTACTGTATTTCAAATCGAAAATAATAAGAAGAAACAACAACACTGAAAACAGTTTTGGTGACCATACAGTCCCTTAATACCATTGACTGTCGCTGACTGTGTACAAGATCCAGGTACTGGTCATTTATAGCATCGATAGTCGCCTCCCTGTGGACTGAGCTCGTGCACTGGGGCACGGGCAAACAGTTGATATCTAATAAGACGCCACGTATCGCGGTGTCTCATCAGGTTTACACTGCTTGCTTAAAATGCCGGAATTTAAGGGTTCAACGAACAGTCAGTTCTCAGTTCCGGCTACACTCGGGAGACATTCGACCCACCAGTACTCTCAGTGCTTTGATTTTTATGCCCTCGCATCGGATAATGCCGGAGGCATAGAGTTTTTCGCTTTTCCGTACGTGCGTCCTTGGTACGTGCGTACTGGTGTCAGAATGTACGTCCTTCTGTACGAAAGTGTGTACGTACGTACGTACGTAATCCTGTTAGACTCAGGTTAAGGTTTTTGTACAAGGTAGAACTTGAGCTCATATTTTCCAAACCATACAATAGATTTGGTTTATATTTAGTATGATGATAGATATAGGTCCAAAGTTTTATTCAGCAATGCCCCCACCGACACCCATGACCTCAAGGTCAAGGTCACGAACTTAGAAATTTCTAACGTTTAAGACCCAGGTTAAGGTATTTGTCCCACGTAGAACTTGTGATCATATTTTCAAAACCATACAATGGTTTGGTTTGAATTCGGGTTTAACGTCGCTTTCAACAATTTTTCAGTCATATCACGACGGTGTCTGGTTGCGACAGGGAGCTCAATGCTTACTTTTATAGTGCTGCCTCACTGAAGTATCATGTCCCAGACACATTACATGATACCACATCCAGCCACATTATCCTGACACTGGGTCGACCAGTCCTAGCTCTTCCCTGTAAATCTGAGTGCCAAGCGAGGAGGAGCTAGTACCATTTTTAACGACTTAGGTATGTCGCGGCCCGGGATCGAACCCATGACCTCCCGTTCCCCGGAGCGGACACTCTACCAACTGGGCTGTCGGGGCCGGTACCTGGAGAGAGGATGAACCATGTTGATTTTCAAGGTCAAGGATCAAATGTCAAGGCCACAATGGAATTGATATTAAAACGTTGTGAACGGGATAGAAGACAAAAGCTATGATCATAGAAGCAAACCATCAATAAATGTTCCCCATCGATTGAGGATAAAATATTGCTTTTCAAGGTCAAGGGTCAAAGGTCAAGGCCACAAAGGACTTGAAATTGAGAAAAAAACTTATGATCAGGATAGAAGACAAAGCTATCAGCATAGAAGCACCAAACCTTCCACAAACGTTCCCCATGGAGAGAGGATAAACTGTAATGATATTCAAGGTCAAGGGTCAAAGGTGAAGGTCACAATGGACTTTACATTAAAAATCTTGTGAACAGGATAGAGGACAAAGCTATTATCACAGAAGCATCAAGCCATTCCAATATGTTCCCCATGGAGAGAGGATGATACCGTTTTATTTTCAAGGTCAGTGGTCTTAGATCAAGGCCCACAATGGACTTGGCATTTAAAAACCTTGTGAACAGGATAGAAGGTAACGCTATCAGTATAGAGTATTAACCTTTCACAAATGTTCCACATTGAGAGCAAATGAACCTTATTGATTTTCAAGGTCAAGAGTCAAAGGTCATGGCCATAAAGGATTTGAAATTTAAAAAAAAAAAAAAAAACCTTGTGAACAGGATAGAAGACACAGCTATCATAATAAAAGCATCACGCATTCCACAAATTTTCCCCAAGGAGAGAGGATGAACGCTTAACGTATTCAGATTGGATTTAGCTGTTGGTTGCTAGGGGATGCTACGCTTGCTTTGCCTTGTTACAAAATAAATCTCGGTTTCTTTCCCTTGCCTATCTAGGCGTACTGTGTTAGACTATGTGGTTTTAGGTATATATACAGGAGATATAGTTCGAACCAATTGACCTGAGACTGGTGAACTCTATTAACATAATTTCACATCCGGCTGAATGCATATATTTATCATCGCCGTCTCCCGAAAATAGCGATATTGTTATTCAATACATAGAGATCGGTAAATGGGTCGCAATTCACGTGATGCCGAAAATTCACGAGAAGTTAACGAAAGGCGGCGTATTAGGCGATAACTTTGACTAATTTATTCCTTGCATAAAATCCAGTCTCAGGTCAATTTGTTCGAACTATACACATTAATAAAGAAAAAATGACCGTGATGGTCATTTTACTATAATACTGTTTGACACACGAAACGCTTCATGTGTAAATTCATCAAAACATTTTATTCATTTAATATAGAAATATAAGTTTTCTTATGATTTGATATCTGATTATCCTGCAGATACCGCAACAAACGGAATGGTAATAGTCCGTATGGGCCCCGTCAAGCGATTTTGGTACTTATCGCCTATGCGAGCAGCGAAGGTTCAGGCGAGCCTGCGCATCCGCGCAGTCTCGCCAGAACCTTCACGTCTCGCTCATACAAGCAGTGAATCAAGAGGAACCTTCAGAAAGAAAGCCATATCCCTGGCCCCTCTGAATGGTTGGGCATGCGCAGTTAAAATTTGTCATGACGGAATCCTCGAAGACACAAATTCGCTTGGCGGGGCTCGTATGGTTCTTGAACAGTTTCCTCGAAAGTCAGCCTGGTCACAAATCAACTTTCACACAAGTCCGCATCTCGTCAAATCACCTCAGCTTTTGGTTTAAACATATTTATTCCATTAGTACAAATACAGTAAATTCAATATACAATTTTGTGAACAATAGAAAGGATGAGAACGAAAGCATATGCTTATACAGTTCCGCTCCTTGAATAGGTAGATGTATATTATGTACGTATAGGCAAATACTGTGTAAGCTACAAATTGTTCTAGATCTTGTATATTTTGTTCAAACAAAGACTAAATATTTCAGCTAATGTAATTCAAATAAAATGAGAATTTATGAAAATAATTTAGTATGAACTAACCAAAAGTAGATAAATAAGTGGCGGGATACTGGGAGCACACCTCAGCTTTTGATCAATCACTGCAACATATTGCCGTCACGTAGACGCCACAAGTCTGTTGATTGTCATTTGAGTCCCGCCAAGCGAATTTGTGTCTTCGAGCATTCCGTCATGTAAAATTTTAACTGCGCATGTCCAGCCATTCAGAGGGGCCAGGGATATGGCTTTTTGTCTGAAGATTCCTCTTGATTCATTTCTTGTATGAGCGAACAGCGAAGGTTCTGGCGAGACTGCGCGGATGCGAAGGCTCGCCTGAACCTTCGCTGCTCGCATAGGCGATAAGTACCAAAATCGCTGGACGGGTCCGATTTGTGTAATGCGTTTCCACTCTTCAGTAAGCGCAGCGCGTAACACTTTAGCCCTTGTCCTGCTGAATATTCAGTTTAGCCACACCCATTTCTGACTTTGAACCAATCAGATTGCTTGATGTAATTTATTCTTACAAATCAATAAACTGTATGTCAAAAAGTGTAGATCCTGATCAGATGGCTTCTGAAAGATGGCTTCTTCAGAAGCCATAAAGATGGCTTCTTCAGAAGCCATCTGATCTTGATCTACACTGTTTCCAAAGATAGAAGTTTTCGTGAACAGCATGATAAGAGTTAGACGTCTGATGCTGCTGTCGTCGCCGACGGACCCGCTTGTCTAAATGGTCCCAATAATGCTCTATCGGCGACAGATCTGGCGACAGAGATGGCGAGGGTAGGTTGTGTTATCTCACGTAATCCATATTGTCACCTGCATGAATGATACAAGGTGACGTCCAAGAATTTCATGTCGGTATTTATGGGCGTTAAAAGTTCCGTCAATGAACGCTGGATCAGTCCTTCAAACGCCGTGATCCTTGCCCACACCATAAGATTCAGCCAGCATAACGGTCATGACGCGATACACAATTATCAGTAAAACGCTCCTTGCATCTACAGAATACCCTAGCCCTCCATCAGACCGCCGTAACAGAAACCTGGATTCATGAATGCATAACACGTAACCCCATCGGCGAATTGTCCATCGAATATGTCTACGCGCAAATTTTTGACGTTGACGCAAGTGACGTTGCGTTAGATTAGGGCAGCGATATGGCCTGCGACGACGTATCCCAACAGCAGCAAGTCGAAGTTAGACTGTCCTCGAACTTATTCTACGTTTGGGAGGGCAGTCCAGCGGCTGTGGATTCGGCGCTTTAAAGCCGATTATGCAAGTGACGTATCGGTATATACTATGTCGCGATCCTACATATGCGACCTCGGTCGGTCGTCTTTGGTACAAGTGGTTCGTGTGCGTCACGCAAGTCGATTTACCGTCGTTAGATGGACACCAAAGCCATTACGATAACATACCCATACGACATAGTGCATTTTCTCAAATCTCCAAAATGGCGACATTTCTATGAAAATCCGTAATAGTTTTCTTTTTTATTCTGCAAACATAGGTTGTGGTTGCTTGTTAGAACCGCCTCAATGAGTCGGTTCTAACGAGCCCCCACAACCTATTTCTTGGAGGAGAAATAAGAAACAATAATCTATACACCCGTAAACACCAGATTTCTCTGTATAAAGTGGAGTTTAGGGGGTGTTCATTTCACGGACTTGATAACGTGATGTCGTCAGGCTCTTCCGTTTGCGACAGTCCGCCATCAAGCATACCTATGGCCCGCCCCCTACCTACTTTTTCGAGGTGTGGCATACAAAGTGTAGAACATTGAACTGCACCACAGCTGGTGTTAAGAGAATGTGTGTCGACCGTACAAGTCTCCATGCCCTTCATTATAGTTTGGGTTATATTTTGTAGTCCTTTGGGACATTGATTCCACTGCATAAGTTTGAAGATATTTGAGGGTCCCTGGTGAGTCAAAATTGGCCTTAACTTGCAAAAATTTGGAAACTCAACGGTTTTACCTTTTTAATAGAACATTGGTATTTATCCTAGAATCATCCACCTTGTGTATTTAGCAGGACTACATGTCAAATATTTAGAAAATAGCTGAACCTTTTGCAAACAATGTAGGCCCTAATAAGATACACTATCTGTTTGCTAGAGTCCCTGATTTGGGACGGTAAGATATCCGCGGTTGGCCTGCGGAAACCAAGGATAGAAACATCCATTGACCTCTTCAAAACCGTTTGGAAATATACCTACATGTACATCATTTGCCGTAGTCACCTCTCTCTCTCTCTCTCTCTCTCTCTCTCTCTCTCTCTCTCTCTCATCCAAATTTGTGTTGCGATGACCTCTTCAAAACCGTTTGGAAATATACTTACATGTACATCATTTGCTGCAGTCACCTCTCTCTCTCTCTCTCTCTCTCTCTCTCTCTCTCTCTCTCTCTCTCTCTCTCTCTCTCTCTCTCTCTCTCTCTCTCTCTGTGTCTCTGTCTCTGTCATCCAAATTTGTGTTGCGTTTTAAAATACAATTCATTTCAATTTCGTTGATACATTCTAGCTATTGAGCCCAAACCTTGTCCGGATATCAAGTTTTGATTCATTAAGTATTGACGACAATAAAGTATTTTGCCACAGTTCATTACGATATCAAGAGCATCGCGTATAAAATGAATTTATCATATGACGTCACGTCTGAGAGTGTAATAACGCCATGTAATATTTTCGATAATCCACTAGTGGATTAAATATGCAAATTAGCTAGATACGTCCCGTACCGTTACATGTACGACGTTCTTAACGACGTCGCGTTTACTAACGGCGGAATATTGACATTTTTTGTAAACAATCGTGAATAAAATGCGTTTTAAATGTCATATGATAAATAGAACCTTGCATTCGTGCTCATGTATAATTGAATTTATTAAACTCGTTGAGGAAAAGGGATAAAATGCTCGGCACAGCCTCGCATTTTATCCCTTTATCTCAACTCGTTTAATAAATTCAATAATACATGAACACTCATGTAAGATCCTCTATATAGTATAATTTCGGATATAAATGGTGACAATCTTGGTTTAGATATATATAAACTCTATCGTCATGATACCCCGACGCTGTATGAGTGCAAGCCATAGACAAAATATTTTCTGTCATAGAACTACTGAACTAGAAGGAAATAACGCAAAAGAAAATGCAGGCAATACTTTCAGGCATATTGACTTAAAGCTCATAACAACAGATAAGGTAAAGTATTTTGTGATAATTGAAGTTAGTTTTTGTCAATTCTCCATTAAAACCTGTGTTGTGGGTAGTCATCCGAACCGCCTCGCCGAGGCGGTTCTAATGAGTACCCACAACATAGGTTTATACGGAGAAATAAGGAAAACTATCCTTCAGCTATCACAAAATACTTACCTTATTTGTTGCTATGATATTCTGGTCGTCCCCGTTTTATAAAGTAACCATTACAACTTAAAATCCTTATTTTGTGTTTCAGTTTCCTAATGTCCTGGCTTACTGTATGTCCAAGAGTGCCGTGGACCAGTTTACAAGATGTATAGCTTTAGGTAATAATCAAACTGTACTTTTTGGTCCACCCAAAACTGTTTGCACACTCGACTGGTTTCGTAATGGTTATAAAAAAAAACGCCGTGGTCCTGGGCAATTGTTCAGTTGTACTGCAGACTAATTTGATTTAGTTTCACTGCTGACTAATTTGATATTAGTTTCACTGCTGACTAATTTGATACTGTTGCTGGCTAATTTGATATTAGGTTTACTGATATCTAACTTGATATTGGTGTTTTGTCAAACATTAATATCAAATTAGGCAGAATTGAAGCAAATATCAAATTAGTAAGCAGTGAACCAAATGGACTTTAGTGTTCCCCTCGAGTGCTGATCGAAAATCGAGAGCGATTCTTTACGCGTATGGCCAGCAACCTCTTACCTGGAAGTTTTTTTGTGTTATGCATTTTCCAAACCATGCACAATCCGTATGACCCCGCCCCGGAGGGGAGGGGGACATATTGTTTTTGGTGCGGATCCCGTTTGCGACGGCGTCAGCGTCGGCGTAGCCTGTTTGAAGCACTATATCTCCGGAACCTATTGACGGATTCTGACCAAACTTGCGTTGTGACATCATTAGGATGGGAGAAAACAGTCATTTGGTTATGATGACCTTGACTTAATTTTTAATGTTACAGCCCCCCCCCTCTCCCCCCAAAAAATATAAATAAAAACAGTCAATTTTGAGCCGAAAATGCATTGACTGCACTCTATCTCATTAACGAATTGTTTAAATTTAATCGAACATGGTGCAGTATACCGCAGATTTGATTTGATTTTGGTGACCTTGACCTTTTTTTCAAGGTCACAGGCCCCCCAAAATAGTCAATTTTGGGATAAAAAACGGCTTGTCTGCACTCTATCTCATTTACGAATTGATTAATTTTGGTCAAACTTGGTACAATGTTTAATTACAACATAACAGAGATCTGATTTGATCTTGGTTACCTTGACCTTTTTTCAAGGTCAGAGGCGGCCCTCAAAAACAGTCAATTTTGGGCCATTATCAAATTGATTAATTTTAGTCAAACTTGGTTCAATATATCAGTTTAACATAATGCAGATTTGATTAGATTCTTGTGACCTTGACCTTTTTTCAAGGGCACCCCCCAAAAAAAGTCAATCATGGGCCAAAAATGGTTTATCTGCAGTTTATCTCATTAACAAATTGATTAAATTTAGTCAAACTTGGTACAATATATTATTACAACATACAGCAGATTTGATTAGATTTTGATGATCTTGACCTATTTCAAGGTCACAGACCCCCCCCCAAAACAGACAATTTTGGGCCAAAAAAATGGCTTGTCTGCACTATATCTCATTAACGAATAAGTTTATTTTAGTCAAACTTGGTACAATATATCACTGCAACATACTGCAGATTGTTTTAGATTTTGGTGGCCTTGACCTTTTTTCAAGGTCACTGGCCCCCTAAAAACCGTAAAGTTTGGACAGAAATTGCTTGTCTGCACTCTTAAAGTCAAGAGTTAACCTGTTCTTTTGGCGTCATAAATTGCCTTATATGTATCCAATATCATTTAAGAATTGATGAATGTTGGTCAGACTCCGTACAATATTTAATTGCAGTCTACCAAATTTGATTAGATTCTGGTGATTTGACCTTTTTAATGATTGTTTTTTTTTTAGATCACAGGCTCCCGAAAACCTTTTTCCCCCCAAAAATGGCTTGTTTGTATCTTACATTTGGGTGACCTTAACCTTAAATTTATTCAAGTCAAATGGGTGTTTAAGATATATTTATGGTGGGAGGAGGGCATTTTTTTCCTCCGAAAACATTTCTAGTATATAACTTGTATAAGGTGTGGAACACAAAAAGGAATATTTTCACAGCAGACGTGGCCATTTTGAAGTTTGTTCTTAGCATCAGAATGGTTGTGTGATTTCTTCACGGAATATATAGTGATCTCTTATGAATGTGGTTGTTGCTTTAGTCTAAATGATTTCAGTGTAGTTTTCTCGCTTATATCAACATTAGTTTTCATAATTGTATGATTTGCCCATTTCATAAACATAAGCTTATTCAGTTTTTGAAATCCAACAGGACCTCTTCCGGTAATGGACGTATGTGTACAATATGCTAACCATTGTTAATTTCTTTAAAATGGATTTCTTGTTTTGCAGAACTCGCACCTAAGCAAGTCAGAGTAAACTGTGTAAAGTAAGTATCAAGTTTTATATAAAGCTATTAATTGGAGCCATTTTTGTTTTTGACTGTTATAGAGCTATAACAGCTACCCTTGGCAAACAAGAATCTTAACAGTTAAAATACTGCAATCAAATTATGCTGGTGTAAAAGCTGCACTTCTAGGGAAATGTGCCTCTCTGGGATACGGGCATTCCATCACGAAAACACGCCTATATAATTTTGACCCCCATTGAACCCCACTTTTATATAGTAATACTGGGGTTTACAGGGGTAAACCTAATTTTTCGTTAGAACCGCCTCGATGAGACGGTTCTAACGAGCACCAACAATCTATATTTTGATCAGAAATAAGAAAAATATCACAATTTGTCAACTTAAAATTTTCATTTTTCGGCGATAAAGGTTACAATGTATTTGTATAGGCGCGTTTTTTGTAATGCTTAGGTAGACAGTGGTGCCGAATGACAAGAGTCCTGACATCCTGAGTTCATTAGAGAGATAATGTTGGTTGGTGCCTGATGCTCTGTCTCTGGTCGGGCTCATCGGAGTCTAACTGTTGGTTTTCTTTTGCTCCAGCATTTCAGTGGTTTCTTGCTGTCGAGTCCTCACCGTTGTCTCACCTCTGTGGTTCTTTGATTTTTGTGTTCACGGAGATGTTGCACTGATGAGTTAGGAGGCCTTCATGCGGACTGAACAAATTATTTGTCTAAATCGCGACTGAAGTAAGGGCGATGATTGTGGCCACGTAAAATCGATTTAAGCCCCCCAGTGGAAATCTTCCACTGACCGTTTCAAGGCGGCTCTTCTGTGGCGATTTATTTATGTTGTTGTTTGTTACTTACTGTGTGTATCACTTGTGTCTTTTGGTTTTGGATGGCCATATGGCCATTTTGTGGGAAAGTAACTGTCCTTATGGCCTTCCTTTGTTTAGGTTTCCATTATGGTCTGGTCGCTTAAAGGCATTTATTCTGAAACAGTAAAACACACCGTGTGTTCATGATTGTTTTATTGCCCCCTGTGGTATACTATCTATAGCAGATCAAAGGCGGTCCCTAATAGGGTGATTAGTAGCTCTTGTTGAATCCCCTGACTGAGGTACATAAGGGGAAAATCAATAATAAACACTCCACTCAACAGTTAGTAAATTATTGATTTTCCCCAGGGAGGCCCCTTATCTGTTGAAGACAGAGGACTTGTCTTCAGTCAGCACTGAGGGCTACATAATATTATGTAATGAAATGATAGTCCTCAATAATCAAGAATAAATGCCTTTAATGTTTGTATTTCTTTCCCTTTGGTGTCTTTTATGGGTGGAGTAAGTTAATTGTATCAATTCCTGATCTTTGTTTTACTTCTACTTTCCTCAAAGGTTCTGTCCTGGGGCCAATATTATTCCTGGTATAAATGTATTTGTATGTTTGTGTTGAAGCTTAATGGACCAGTCAACACTACTTAGGTCATTTTTGAGCCGGGCAGTTTACCTATCCACACTTTTCCTGGGCAGGCTTATATGTAAGCGGTTTACCAGTATAGTGCACATTCTTTCGTGTATATTAACGACCTGCCTGTAAGCATCAACCCACAAGTCAGGTATATTTGACCATCAATGACAGATAGACACAGACGGGTTGCCGCTACGACGACAGTCTTCAAGAATGGTCTCATAGGTGAAATATGAGTTTCAACCGATCGAGGTGCCAAGTTATTCACGTTATTCACGTAACCAAGGCGAGGGTCCCAATACCCACTTCCTATACACTACATTGACAGATGCTTGAGATCGTCAGCAGTGCCCGGTATCTGGAAATTGACTTTACTCCCGGCTTGTCGTCGAACACTCATGTCAATCGTACAACATCCTCTGCACACCGTACCCTTGGCTTCCCCAAGTCTAACATCAAGTGTAAGACCACCGCGATAAGAGAGTGTACTTACAAAAATCTTGTTCTTCCCCAACTTGAGTATGCCAGTAGTGTCTGGGATCCTCACACAATGACCGACATTGATAAAATCGAAATAGTGCAGCGTCGTGCAGCATGTTTGACCTTGAGTGAGTATTGCAGATACTCCAGCGTTTCAGCAATTATGGACAAGCTAGGGTGGCGTGAATTTGAGCAGGGCCGAGCAGATGCGCGTTTAAAATAGAAGTGGAGGCAATGATCAGGAATCGATACAATTAACCCACAGCTCCAATCAGAGACATCAAAGGGAAAGAAACACAAACATTAAACCACAGACCCTAATGGAAACACCAATAGAGGAAAGCCAAAAGGACAGTTACTTTCCAACAAAATCGCCAATAGGCTATCCAAAATAAAATAATGTCAGCGACACAAACACCCAAAGACAAACCATAACAAAAATAAACCACGACAGAAGAACTGCCTTGGAATGGTCAGCGGAAACGAATTCCACTGGGGGGCTTTAATTGATTTTACGTGGCCACAATCCTCGCCCTTACTTCCGTCGCGATTAAAATAAATAATTTTTTCAGTGCGCATGAAGGCCTCCATACTCATCTCAACTTAAGGAATGATGAAAAGCAATGGTAAAAGCAATCCCTGAGGATTGGAAAAATAAGAGCATTAAATGCATGTACGGGGAGACCTTGTAAAACAGAAGTGGAGGCAATGATCAGGAATCGATATAATTAACCCACATCTCCCATCAGATACACCAAAGGGAAAGAAAGCCTGTTTTACAAAATCATAAATGGGTTGATGGCTGTACCAGTGCCGGAGTACTTGCATTGTAACTCTAGGGTTTCTAGACACTGTCACTGTGCTGGTTACATGCATACTTGTACAAATATCTATAAATACTCATTTTCCTGTAATCATTGTTCAATGGATTGCACTGCCAGCGGGTGTGCTGACTGGGCACTTGAACAGATTCAAGACAGCGGTCAGCACTATCAGTTATTAAAAACCATGAGCCGTGCAGTGATGTTTTATCATCACATATTTTCACCAAGTCATTAACCCCATCATTCACATTCATTTCGTCCTTAGCTTTTAGTCTGCATCTATTCTTTTAACTAGGCGATGACGTGCAACTGTCCGAAATTACCCGTAAGGGTGGGCGAAAGAAAACACAAGGTACATATTTGGTTATCAATTTATTTATTTATTTCTTCCTTTTCCTTTCTTATTTACATGTCGAACGTTTTCAGAATTTTCTCTGTATTTATTCAGCATGTTAAATAGTAAAAGCCGCCACTAAAGATACAAATACAATTATTAAGGAGAGGAACTCTATAAGCTGCTGCTTTCGTTCTAATCCTTTCAATAAGTCACTGTTTGTATTAGTATATGATTCTTGTATTGTAAACCTATCTGAATAAAATATGTTTAAACCAAAACACAAGGTAGATAGATAGCGATATTAATACTGGTACTTAGTGCGAGGCGGACCGTCCATGCTAATAAACCCTATTGGTTTCATTGGGCGACAGGGCTTGAGATGTTATTTCATCTCAATGTTGGGTAAAAGTCCCACAAAATTGGAAGCAACGTCTCCAAAATGACCTTTACAGTGTTGACGGGGACGTTAAACCTTAAATCAAACAAACCAAAATAATACTGGTACTTAATCGGTAAGTACGAGGGTCAGGCAGAAATAACTAAGCAAATCAAGCGTTTTAATATGTAGAATAAACATATATTTTTTATTTTTTTTAAATCGATGTTTGCTTCTGCTTCTTGACAATGCTTCTGTTCTGGCTAGTTGGACATCTCACATCGTTTACGGCTCCCTTACGTTAGCTGTAGTGACATCCGGCCTCAATAGCTCAGTCGGATGCGCGGAAGATTAGGAGGTCCCAGGCTCGATACCTGCCGGATCGGCAATAGTCTCTAGTGGAGATTGATCTCGAAATCTCTTCTGCGCTCATTCTAGCCATTACGTTGATTAAAGAAGGATAGTTGTCAGTGTATGGTGAAAGAATGTCCTGATCATTCGCATATGTTTAAGCTTGCCAAGAAAAGGTTTGGATACGGGGTGTGAGGTAATAATGCCTCCCCCCTTTTCGGGGAGACATATTGTTTTTCCCCCGGGCGTCTGTCTGTCCGTCTGTCTGTCACAAAATCCTGTCCGCTCTATAACTTGAAAACCGTGCAAGCTATCTTCACGAAATCTCATATAAATATTAATCAATATTAGACGACGTGCAGAGCTGCAAGAACTATGGCGCTCGCAATTATACTCTGTGAGTTATCTCCCTTGCAAGTTTCTCGGTCATTAAATCGTGTATGTATGTACCGGCAAATCGTGTCCGGTCAATAACTTTCTAATTTTATATGGATTTTGAAATTACTTGTCAGAAATGTTAATCACTATGAGACGATGTGTCACGCGCATTACCGAGGTCGGTACCTGAAAGGTCAAGGTCATACTTAGATGTCAAAGGTAAAAAAGGGGCTTTTTCATGTTCGGTCAATAGCATTTTTATTCCTAGATGGATTGTGAAATTACTTTGCAGAATTGTTAACCATCTTGAGACGATGTATTGCGTGCAAGACCCAGATCGGTTCCTCCAAGGTCAAGGTCATACTTAAAGGTCAATTGCAGAAATGTTCACATTCATTAGATTTAGTGTTGCACACAACACCCAAGTCAATACCTCCAATGTCAAGGTCAGACGTAGAGGACAAAAAGGGGGAGACATCTGGGTAGAAAAATAAATTCTAGTTGTATCGATTCCATATCAGTGCGTTCTATTTCTGTTAGGAACACTGATCGGCTCGATTTGTCCTAAATGGTGTTTATCAGGCAGTTAAGTTTAACTAAACAACCCTCGCAATGGTTCTATAAATTTTATCAAGAATCCGCAATGGAGCTGAGGATGAGGACTAATCGTTCATAAACTCATGAGTTGATGCGCTCTAGATTTTCTACTGGCCCATGGTAGTTACCTATATGTTCTTTGGCTTTGTGTATTTGGCACATGTCTTGCTTCGTCCCCGCCCATCGGGAAATCAAGACAATTCACCAACAAGACAACTCACAGATACGGTATTTGGAGACAATTCACTGACACAGTTGCAGCCAATTCACCGACACCTTTTGAAGACAATTCACTGACACATTTATTCAAAAACAATCGACCTGTGACTGATAATTATGATTGGTAATCAAAGCTAATTATGGATAAAAGGTGTATTGCGTTCGACTGACTATACCTGTGAATGATCAGACCTTTTCTACCTGTTAGGGATCTTCTGAGAATCGATATTATGCTAAGACAGGGAAATACTTTGTTCTGTATTATATAGGAAGCGGCTGCTGATGGATGTGGGCTCGCCATAATTCTTGAAAAGGAATTTGGTTGCCTCGTTGACTTGATGTCACTTAGATTTGTCTGTCGGTGAGCTGTTTCAAAGTTCCACTGAAGCTAACCTGTAGCTTTTAGGATATTGATTTATGGCACTGCAATATTCATGACTCGATCATTCAAATTGTAGACAAATGAGGCTCGAGCCTTGAACAAGGGGCATTTCGACACTCAGTCGAGATATATATATTTCCCATAAATCATGCCGCTAAAGCAAACTGTGAAAGTTAATTCACGTCAGTCATCCTGGTGGTTGACAGGAAGATTCACTGGGGGACTTCACAGCAAGCTGTCGCATTTCAACTTCTCTCTCTCTCTCTCTATACCGTCTGTCAACAGCCATCTGCCGAACCGGTTATGCAAATTCTTACGTATTACTGCTTCAATTGGAAGGATTCTTTGGAGAGCCTGGTCGATTGAACTCTTGGTCTTGTCTGGGAGAGACTAGATCTGTTTAAGGGACTTCCGTTGAAACTGCTCCAGGGCGTTGATGTCAGATGTCTTCAGTTCTAACACCTCTAGGCCAAATATGAATCTAGGAATCACATATGGTGACCAGATCTTGCCGTGGGTATTCTGCTTCAAGGCGTTCCCGCTATGAAGTCCAGCTACCATGAGAGAGTATGCAATCCTCCTTCCCAGGTTCACTTCTCTGAAACATTTGCTCCATTATGGATATCTCTGGTCACATCGATGTGTTTAGTCTGCTCGACGGTGCTTATCCCTTCTCCATTTAATGTGAAAGAAGGACAGTTCAACTGACGGTACTGCTCCAAGTAAGACAGGATACAACTCTTTGTTGGGTGAATGACATATCTCGCTCCATTAGCAAAATTGCCACTACTCGGAAGCTTAACATGCATTTCTGGAGTTGAGTTGGTAATCAAAGCCAGGTCATCAGCCACTGAAACATGGTTTGTTTCTGTTTTGTTTGATTCGAGGGTTAAACGTCCTCATTAACACTGTAAAGGTCATTTTGGAGACGTTGCTTCCAATTTTGTGGGACTTTTACCCGACATGGAGATGAAATGACTTCTCAAGCCCTGTCACCAAATGAAACAAATAGGGTTTATTAGCATGGACAGTCCGCCTCGCATCGCGGTTCCTGGACAGGCTTAGAGCCTCTGAGCGGTTTACCAGTACTAGTGTGCGGGCCGGATTCAGCTCTGCGTGGAAGCATCATGCAGCCCATATATTTCTTTAAGCCCCTATGGACGGGGGCGAAAAACGCTGTAACATGTGGAACTCTAATATATCCGATTTTAGCACCGGTGAACTTGTTTTTCAGTTCGATCAACAGAGGGGGTTTGTACCTCTTGTAGTGCTCTGTTGATAAGACACTGCCTTGACGGACACCCTGCTTGATACAAACGGTGAATAAAGAGTTGATTCCCATTTCACAACTGAAGTGAGGTCTCAATATAGGTCACGCAGAAGAAGCAAGTCTGCACCAATGATCCCATCCAGGTATAATCTTCTCAACAATATGTCATGGTCTACCACATCGAAAGCTTTTTGAGCATCGAGTGTGGCAACTAGCTGGTGTTTGCGTTCATTCTAAGCCTCTGAGATACATTCTGACAGGATTAAAGCTGCATCAGCAGAGGAACACCCTGCGGAGAATTTTTTCTGTAGGAGAGACTGTGTTTTATCCATGACCACATTGTGTCTTCTGTTCAGTATATGCTCAATCACCTTCAGAATGACTGTAGTAACCATTATTCCACGATAATTGGACGGGCTACTTGCATCTCCCTTTTTGAAGATTGGTGTCACAATACCTTCCTTCAACACTGATGGGTTCCTCTTGCATTCAAAGATGTAGTTAATCATATGTCAAATAAGCCACGACAGGAGCTCCACCATATCTAAGATGTTCCGAGGTAATATCAAAACAGTTTGCTGCCTTATTTGGTTTCAACTTTTTTGAGAGCTGATCAAACCTCATCTATAGAGACGGGAGAGGTTTTTGAGCTTGACTCTATACAGATGTTCAATATATGAGCAATATCTTCAGAATACATGTTCATCTGATTACTGTCGCAATTTTTGTTTTCTGGAGTGGGGGGGGGGGGGTGCAAGATTGGCAAAATGGGTAGCCCAACCTTCACAGATGTCCTCTGGCGACTCCAGAATCTTCCCTTCTACAATCAAAGACTTGAGTGATGAGTCATTGGTCTTCCGTTGTTCCTTGACAAGTCTGTAGAATTCTCTGTCGCTACCATCCGAACCCATAATACGTTCCACCTTATCTATGGTTCTCTTCGCCTCGGCCTGGCGTTGAGCCTTCCTTACGAGCCATTTGGTATGCTTCATTCTGACAGTCAGAGGATGAGTCTTGTCGTCCGGTTTACCTCCTTCCCGCCACTGCCACCAGGCTTGCTTGCTTTACTAATATATGAATTCCAGATCTGCCTTGTTCGACTTCTGATCTCTTTGGTTGGTTTATAATTAAGAAACAGACAGCTTTCTTCAGGGTGGATGTCAGACTTCCGAGTGCAATAAGAAACTCATAGTCTGTTTTTGGTAGTTGTAATGTGGAGAGATAAGCATTAATAAATTCCTTGTATCCTGATTTGTCACACTTGTCCCACCTAGGTCTCAGTTTCACTGTTTGTGGCTGCAGCTTCAACATAGCTACTTTAATTTTCAAAATGATGTACACTGGGGTATGATCTGAAGTGTTACAGTCAGTAAAACTTTAAACTCTAACAGTCTTAGCGAGAGCCCTGGACCTCTCATTCAGTAAGACTTTCTGCTACGTCTTTGTCGTTCAAATGATAAAAGGTAGGGGTGCCATGCTGTAACGAGTGGAGGACGTTTCGAGAACAGAATTCCTGAAGTTTCCTGTCGTGATCATTACTAACTCTGCCTTGTAGTGACGCGTTCATATCACCAAGGAGGATAACTGCATGGGTACTGGAGTATTTTTCCAGAATATCCTGCACTTCTTGTAGAACAGCATCAAAGTCATCATTTGCTCTGCCATTTCTACATGGCATATAGACATTAATGATACAGAAAAGAGGATCTGCAACAATTTCGGTTAACACAACGCGACATCCGCCGTCTAAGCATTTCCTCACTTTAAGCTCTATGTTTTTAGCTCACCTGAGCCTTTAGGCTCATAGGTGAGCTTATAGTATAGCCATGGTCCGTCGTACGTCCGTCCGTCCGTCCGTCCGTCCACCATTTTCAAAGATATTCTTCTCCTATACTGCAGGGCCAATCAAAGCCAAATTTCATATGGAGCCTCAGTGGGATGGGGGAACGAAAGTTTGTTCGCGGGGTCATGATCACATGACCAAGATGGCCGCCATGCCATATATGGTAAAAACCCTTCAAAAATCTTCTTCTCTAGAACCATAAGGCCAGTGGCTTTGAAACTTGGCATGTAGCATATGGTACTCGGGCCCATCATGGTTTGTACAAATGGTGACCCCGGGTTGACCTTGACCTATTTTACAGCAATGTCAAATTTGCCGAAGTAGGCTTTTGCATGGGGCAAAGTGAAAATAATGGATTTATAGGAAACCATTGAAGACTGTGTCCCCAAAATTTGTAGATCAGGGAAAGTAACTGAATACATGAAGATCTATGGGTCAGAAAGGTCAAGGTCATTCATTGGCCTTAGACCAAGGTCATTCAGGATCCATATTTCAAACATTTTTTTTCTCCAAAACTGCTGAGCCAATTTAAGTGAAATTTAATATGGAGCCTTTGTGAGTTGAACAAATGAAAAAATGCCAATACGGTCTAGATCACATGACCAAGATGGCCGTCATGCCTATATATATGGTAAAAAGCCTTAAAAATTCTTCTTCTCCAGAACCGTAAGGCCAATGGCCTTGAAACTTGGCATGTAGCATATGGTACTCAGGCCCATCATAGTTTGTACAAATAATGACCCCGAGTTGACCTTGACCTATTTTACAGCAATGTCAAATTTGACGACTTAGGCTTTTGCATGGGAAAAAGTGAAAATAATGGATTTTTAGGAAACCATTAAAGACAGTGTCACCAAAATTAGTAGATAAGGTAAAGTAGCTGAATACATGAAGATCTATGTGTAAGAAAGGTCAAGGTCATTAATTGACCTTAGACCAAGGTCACGCAGGTTCCATATTTCAAACATTTTTTCTGAGAAACTACTGAGCCAATTGAAGTGAAATTCAATATGGAGCCTTTGGGAGTTGAACAAATGAAAAGCTGCCAACATGGTCTAGATCACATGACAAAGATGGCCACCACGCCCATATATGGTAAATAAACTTCGAAATTCTACTTCTCAAGAACCGTAAGGCCAATGGCCTTGAAACTTGGCATGTAGCATATGGTACTCGGGCCCATCATAATTTGTTCAAATGGTGACCCTGGGTTGATCTTGACCTATTTTACAGTAATGTCAAATTTGCTGACTTAGGCTTTTGCATAGGAAAAAGTGAAAATAATGGATATTTAGGGAAACCATTGAAGACAGTGTCACCAAAATTTGTAGATTAGGTAAAGTAACTGAATACATGAAGATCTATGGGTAAGAAAGGTCAAGGTCATTCATTGACCTTAGACCAAGGTCACTCCGATTTCATATTTCAAAAAAAACATTTTTTCTCAGAAACTACTGAACCAATTTAAGTGAAATTCAATATGGAGCTTTTGTGAGTTGAACAAATGAAAAGTTGCCAGTACGGTCTAGATCACATGACCAAGATGGCCGCCACGCCCATATATGGTAAAAAGCCTTCAAAAATTTTCTTCTCCAGAACCGTAAGGCCAATGGCTTTGAAACTTGGCATATATCATATGGTACTCGGGCTCGTCATAGTTTTTACAAATGCTGGCCCTGGGTTGACCTTGACCTACTTTATGGCAGTGTCAAATTTGTCAACTTAGGCTTTTGCATGGGAAAAAGTGAAAATAATGGATTTTTAGGAAACCATTGAAGACAATGTCACCAAATTGGTAGATCAGGTAAAGTAAATGAATACATGAAGATTCATGGGTAAGAAAAGTCATCATTCAGTGACCTGGGACCAAGATTAACCAGGTTCCATATTTCAAACAGTTTTTTTTTTCAGAAACCGCTGGCCCAATTCAAATGAAATTTGATATGGATCCTTTATATGATGAACAAATGAAAATTTGCTCATATGGTCCAGGTCACATGACCAAGATGGTGGCCATGCCCATATATGGTAAAAAACACTTCGAAATACTTCTTCTCCAGAACCGTAAGGCAAATGACCTTGAAACTTAGCAGGAAGCATCTGGTACACGGGCCTATCATAATTTGTTCAAATGGTGACCCTGGGTTGACCTTTACCTATTTTACGGCAGTGTCAAATTTGCGGACTTAGGCTTTTGCTTGGGAAAAAGTGAAAATAATTGATTTTTAGCTCACCTGAGCCTTTAGGCTCATAGGTGAGCTTATAGTATAGCCATGGGCTGTCGTCCGTCCATCCGTTGTCCGTCCGTCCACCATTTTCAAAGATCTTCTCCTCCAAAACAGGGAGGCCAATCAAAGCCAAATTTCATGTGGAGCTTCAGTAGAATGGGGGAACGAAAGTTTGTTCGCGGGGTCTGGGTCACATGACCAAGATGGCAGCCATGCCCATATATGGTAAAAAGCCTTCAAAAATCGTCTTCTCCAGAACCATGAAGCCAATGACCTTGAAAGTTGGCTTGTAGCATCTGGTACTTGAGCCCATCATAGTTTGTAAAAATGGTGACCCTGGGATGGCCTTGACCTATTTTATGGCTATGTCAAATGTACACCAGGACCAGGTGTCAGGTGAGCGTTTACAGGACCACTGGTCCTCTGGTTACGGAATATAGTAGCCACACCCCATATCCACGTGGTTTCTGTGTCGGTGGTAACGGGTGATTTTCGTCCACAACAGCTTTACCAAACCCCTCGAAACACTTACGAATCACGCTAAGCTGGTGCAGCTGAAAGTTCAACAGCCAGGTTTCTTGCATACACAGAATATCTGTGGAACGGAGAATTTTGTAGACAAACTGCTTGTTCTTCTCAAGGTTTTTTTTACGTTTAGTGTGGTGAGTTTTTAACAGCTTCTCCTCTTTCTCCTCCATGTGAGGTGGGAGGCTTGTCCCATGGATAAAAAGGATCGGTCCCAGTGGCGCTAGCAGCCTGTTCATTATTTACCGCTCTGTTCTCTGTGTCCGTGTCTTTATCTAAAAAGTTCTGTGGGAATTCTCTATCTGTACTAAGGATAGAAGGTGTTTGTTTCGTATTCACAAGTGGAGAAGATTTATATTCAAGATGAGATGGGATGTCCATCCGTCTTGTCTCCTGAGTCACACGGATACCGTCAGCAGCAGCTCCAGAGACACTGACATCCTGGGCCTGGGGTCCTGGCTCCCATGTGCTAGTGGTATGAGGCGTCTGTAGATCTTGCGTAATGGGTGTTATGAAGCGGACATAACACAAATTTGCATCTAGCTGGCTGTGAATGCAATATATAAATGTGTCGGTGAATTGTCTTCAATTGTGTCGGTGAATTGTCTCCAAAATCCGTGTCGGTTAGTTGTCTTGTCGGTGAATTGTCTTGTTCCCCCAACGCGGCTTGGAGAAATAGATGAGCTGCAAGGTGCTTCCACGCAGAGCCGAAACATGCCAAACATGAGTACTGGTAAACCTAAGCCAGCCCGGGCATAATGATGTGAGTCAGACCGTCCAATGCATATAGCCTTTTGGTGTCATTGGGTGACAGGGCTTGAGATGTCATTTCATCTCAATGTCGGGTAAAAGTCCCACAAAATTGGAAGCAGCGTCTCCAAAATGACCTGAATAGTGTCAAAATGTCATTAATTGTGTTGACGGGGACGTTAAACATCTATTCAAACAAACAAACATATCGCGATTTGTATCTTTGTGTCTCTGTTTGTGCTTTGCATCCCGCCAAAAACTAAGGTCAAACGGAGACGGGTGGTGTCTTTGTATGTCGCTTTCTTCTATCCTTGGCTTGACAAGGATCTGTTCTTTATTCATGTCTTTCCCTGAGTAAGTTCTTATTTGGAAACAGCGGGCCCTCGTGGCCTAGTGGATAAACGCGTTGACTCTTAAATATTAGGTCTCCCAAAGTTGCGGTTCGAGCCTGGCTTGAGTCACATAAAAGACATTAACTTCTGCAACGGAAGGTCAGGCGGTTTTTCTCCGGGTACTCCTATTTTCGCCCGCCGCTGATTAACGATCGGCTTAGTATATTAAGTGAAATAATTCTAAAAGTCAGATTTCTTGCACACCAGAGGAAATCCTAGACTTAACCCTGAGATAGAATGTTTTATCTTACCAAGGTTATCCTATCCAGGATAATCATAAAATCGAGAATGTGCACGTGTTTGGTGTGCTTTGCTTAAACTGAACGTCCCTTACACCACGTCACTGCACGCACAGTGACACAAAAAACGAAGACGCCGCATTACTATCGTCAGCATATGGCGGACGACGACAATCGAAGTGGCCACTCTTAGAAATGAAAGTTATGCAGAAAAAAAAAGATTTTTGCACACCAGACCAGGAAATCCGTGATTTTACCCTGGGATAGAAATTTATGTCCTGACCCTGGTGTTCCGACCGAGGCAACTAGCATAAGTTCGCTTTTCTATTCAACTGCTGGAACAACTTCCACACCACTTTCATTTTGTAAACAATATACATGTGGGAGCTGTCAAAACTAACCGGAAAAACAGCGGATGAATATTATGAATATTGTCTTAAAAATGAAAAGTATAGTGCGCGAAAAATGAAACTTTTAAAAAACAGGGACTAGACTGTTTTGCTTAAATAGTGTCATTTAAGGGTTAAACGAAATAGTATAAGAATGCCAGGCTGTTCACGTAATGAAAGGAAAACAACAACAATATCTTTATCTCGTCCACGCTATTACGTGACGACTTTCGAAACATTCCATTCATAAAACTGTTAGATAGAGTCGATTGTACAACTTTTTGAACTTCTGCTAAGCACAAAAAGAGCAGCCCATACTTTTAAAGGTTGTATCGTTATAAGACATACAGTGTAGAACTACATCGGATAGACAGTGCATTCCTTCTGATCAGGGTCGATACTGTTCGCGACGTTTATACTCAGCAAGTTTTGAACATGATTCAGGCTGTACGCAGACTCTGAAAAAGGTGGGGTGCGTATTTCAGGTATTTTGCAGAGGGTGAAAAGCTGCCTGAGTTTGAGAATTTTTCAAAAAAAGGTGGGGTGTATGCGTTTGCACCCCCCCCCCCCCCCCGTGTACGGGCCTGCATCAACATGTAGAATGAACTTTTTAAACATATCACGGAAGGGACTGTGTTTCTGGTCACTATCATTCAGGAGCTAGGATGCAGTGGTGGGACAGAGCAAGGGGAAGTGAAAGAGTTTAAACTATGACAAACATTGTAGGTTCTGATCAGAAGCCATAGATGGATCTACACTGTTTGCAGCTGGATCAAATGCTATACATGTAATAACTTTTCCAGCACAGATTATGCTGCATATGAGGTTAAGCATTGAGGTTAAGTCAATGAGATATTGTAAATTCAGAAAGATGAATATGTTGTGCTGGTTGAATATACTTGTATACAGAAAGGAAATAATTAAGCACATTATCAAGTGACAAGATGAGAAATTTTTGACCATAATTTTTTCAGACAAAAAATGTACTGAATACTTTTCTTATATAAAATGAAAACGTTTTAACAAGTACCCACAGTCTACTTTATAAAGCTTGCTATTGTCTGCGTGACTGTCACTGACCATCTAACTGCCGCCGACCCTGTATAGCGCCGATAGTCGCCTCCCTAAGACGTCAGAGCGCTGCGTAAAAAGTAGTGATGGTGCACTTTGGCATTGGCAAACAGTGTAAACCTAATCAGACGCCACATAACGGTCTGATCAGGGCTACTGTGCCTTCTTAAAATACTGGAATTTAAGTGTTAAACGAACAGTTCGATTCTCAGTTCAAGACTATTTCCCCAACCCACGCTCAGAGACAATCGACCTACCAGTACTCTCAGTGCTTTGATTTATTATCATACCCAATATCGTCTCGGCACTGCCTGTTTCCAACTTTGAAATTAATTGCTTAACCCATATATACCTGGCGGTCCTTTTATAGGACGTTGGTAAAACAGTGCAGACCCAGATCAGAACATTATTTGTTTTTAAAATTTGCCACAAACAAAAGCAAACCTGACACTCCTATAATGGGTAATGGACCATTCCAAACTTACTACTAGTAGGTGGATGGTTCCGTTGTCATATATGGGTTAATATACAGTAGAACTTCGATGGCTCGAACACCGATGGCTCGTTTACCATGGAACCCATTCTTGAGCCCCTAGCGAAATCCTCTACATAAGAAATAGTGGGGGATAATTAAGGAGATTTTAGTCTTTAATCTTGCAAATGTATGCTGTGTGTACTCATTAGAATCGCCTCGATGAGGCGATTCTAATGAGTACACACAGCATACATTTTCATTAAAGAACGCCGAAAAGATGTCTAAAAGTATCTCGTTATGCCTCCTGGCAGTAACCTCAGTGGCTCGAACTACCTCTGTCTCGAACAGATTTTTGAGGCCGCAAAGGTGTTCGAGCCATTGAAGTTTGACTGTAGCTCAATTTCGTAATGCATTTCAGTTTTAACCCACTTTGTACCAATGATTGATTGTTTCGGGTTTACGTCAACCGTTGTGGGTCATTTTGTGTCGTTTCCCAGAGAAAGGGAGAAAACAGATAGAAGAAATACTACTGGAGATGAAAACGAGGGACTGAGGTGACAGAGGAATTTAAAATGAATGGAAGTGTAGAAACAGAAGAAATAACAACATTCCCCCCTCTACCTTCACCTGCTGCAAGGTCAGCAGGCCTTGTCCAACTGTGGCCCCCGCCCATAGGGGCTTGAAGAAATATATGGGCTGCATGATGCTTCCACGCAGAGCTGAATCCGGCCCGCACACTAGTTCTGGAGGATCTAAGCCTTCCAGGAACCGCGGTGCGAGGCGGACCGCCCATGCTAATAAACCCTATTGGTTTCATTGGGCGACAGGGCTTGAGATGTCATTTCATCTTAATGTCGGGTAAAAGTCCCACAAAATTGGCAGCAACGTCTCCAAAATGACCTTTACAGTGTTGACTGGTACGTTCAACCTCAAATCAACCAACTTTGTCCAACTGTAAGCCAATATCAGGTTGTGAATATCTGCCCCAGTGACGCAAGATACACGTCATCTTTTCCTCACCCAACCATCCCCATTTTGCACCTAATGGAATCTGCCATTTTATATATAGCACAAGTCAATTTCAAAATTTAGGTTTTGTTTTCTTCAAAATTTATTTGGAAAATGGCTGAACCTTTTGCAAACAGTGTAGGTCCTGATCAGACGCCGATCTGGGCCTAAACTGTTTGCCAATTACCCGTTTTGGGGTTTCCAGTACAACATGGGTTAATAACGCTTAAGATTTTAGTTAGTTCAAAATGGGTAAATATCTTCTATCCCGGCCGTGGGAACCATGTGCGTGTATGACCAGAGACAATTGTATATTTCTATAACGTATAGACCTCTCAATGTAATTACTTTCTGGATTGTCTGACCATATAATTCCATGGCTTGGGTAAACTTTCAATAATACTATTACAGTGAATTCCTCTATTAAGACAACCTAAAATTAAGACTAATAATCCTTTGTAACACTTATTTAATAGGTTGCAATTATTCTTTCTTTGTGTTTTCTGCATACAGTGACCTCTGATCAGAGACCATCTTTGGGACTGTTCAAAAGTGGTCTTAAAGACCACTTTTGAACAGTCTCAAAGGTGGTCTTAATATAGGAATTTTACTGTACTATTTTGTTTTGAGAGACACACACTATTTCACGCTGTCTGGAACCGTCTTTTGGGACAGTTTAATTTTCCTGCCTCATAGAGCATGCATGAATAATGGACAAATCTGGTTACATAATTATGTATCCCTAGACATCGTCTTAAAAACAAAAGAATCAGTGATCGTAAACAAACTAATCTTACGAATATGAGGAGGAAAAGTCTTGGCGATGTAAGAGGAGAGGAAGATGCTTGTCTATTCTAGTTTTGGTCAAGGTCCAATCACCACGTTGCAAAATACACTTGTAAAGGCGAACTTCAATGGCTTGAACACCATTTAGACCATGAAATATCTTCTTGACAAGGGCCATCACATTAACATGAACTCCCCTCTAAAATCCACTTTATATCATAAAGATAAAACTGAAGTTTACAGGGGATAAACATTATTCGCCTTGTTTCTGCACCAAGACGTAGCTTTTGGGTACTCCTTTGAACCGCCTCAACGAGGTGGTTTTGTCGAGCACTCACAGCCTATGTTTGGGGTAAAAAAAGAAAAATATAACGCATTTTCATCAGAAAAGTAACCATTTTGCGGATATGGAAGAATGCCCTATGCCACATTGTAGTGTTATGACAAACTCATTGCAGCCTAGCAAAGATTTGATTTTAATTTGGTGACATTGACCTTATTTTCAATGGCGTACACCCCTAAAATTACAGTTTGGCTTGTCTGCAACCCCTCTCATATACGAACTTGTGAAATATGTTCAAACTTAAAACAATGTATAATTGCAGCCTACTGCAGAATTGATTAGGTTTTGGTGACCTTACCCTTATTTTCAAGGGCACAGGCCCCTAAAAAATGTCAAATTTTGGACCAAAAATGGCTTGTCTACATGCTTTTTGTCGCGCCTACTATTAGCATGGCGCGATATAGGCGTCCGGTTTTCCGTCCGTTCGTTCGTTCGTTCGTCCGTTCGTTCGTTCGTCAAGGCGTCAACATTTGGGACCACCCTAGCGTTCACCCTAATGGTCAAGTTTATTTTTGTCAAGAACTATTAGAGCTTCATTAATGATACTTCATTCAAAATTGTGTCTGGGGATGGCAACTTACATGCAAGCATCCATATTTCACCTTGACCTACATTTCATGGTTCACTGACTTTGTAAAATGTTATGACCACCCTAGCGTTCACCCTAATGGTCAAGTTTATTTCTCAAGAACTATAAAAGCTTCTTTAATGATATTTGGTACAAACTTGAATATGTGGATGGCAGCTTCAATGCAAGCATCCATGTTTGACCTTGACCTAAATTTCATGGTTCACTGACTTTGTAAAATATTGTGACCACCCTAGCGTTCACCCTACTGGTCAAGTTAATTTCTAAAGAACCATAAGAGCTTCATTAATGATACTTGATACAAACTTATATCTCGGGATGTTAACTTAAATGCAAGCATCCATATTTGGCCTTGACCTACATTTCATGGTTCACTGACTTTGTAAAATATTGCCACCACCCACGCGTTCACCCTAATGGTTAAGTTCATTTCCCAAGAATTATTTGAACTTCATTAATGTTACTTAGTACAAGCCTTTTATGCAAGCATGTATGTTTGATCTTGACCTAGATGTCATGGTTCGGTGACTTTGCGCCCCCACAGGCGCGACATAGCCTTCGGCGGAACTCTTGTTCATTAACAGATCAATAAAATTTGGTAAAAATCTATATAGTATGTCATTGCAAGTTACCAAAGATTTGAATAGATGATTTTTGTGACATTGGCCTTATATTCAAGGACACAGCCCCGCCCCACGTCCCCCCTCCCCCCACTCCCCCCCCCCCACACACACACACAAAAAATGTCAATTTTGTCTTGCTTGAACGCTGATCTCGTGAATGAATTGATTACATTTTGTAAAACATGATACAATATAGCATTGCAACCTACCAACGATTTGATCTGAATTTGAAGACCTTGACCTTATTTTCAATGGCATAGGGCACAGGTCCCCTAAAACGGTCAATGTTGTGGCAAAAAATGGCTTATCTGCACCCTGTCTCCTGAACGAACCAATGAAATTTGCTCAAACTTAATACAAAAAAGTAAGAAAAGGTTACTCAGGGAAGGCAGCAATCAATGAACGCAGCCGTCTCAAAATAGAAGTGGAGGCAATGATCAGGAATCGATACAATTAACCCAAAGCTCCCATCAGAGACACCAAAGGGAAAGAAACACAAACATGAAACAACAGACCTTAATGGAAACATCAATAGCGGAAAACCCAAAGGACAGTTACTTTCCCACAATATGGCCAATAGGCTATCCAAAATAAAATAATAAAAGCGACACAAACACCCAAAGACAAACCAAAAGCGACATAACGGTCAGCGGAAATGCATTCAACTGGGGGGCTTAAATCGATTTTACTCGGCTACAATCCTCGCCCTTACTTCCGTCGCGATCAAGACAAATAATATGTTCAGGCCGCATGGAGGCCTCCTAACTCATCAGTGTAACATCTCCGTGAACACAAAAATCAAACAACCACAGTGATGAAACAACGGTGAGGACTCGACAGTAAGAAACCAGCTTAATAAACCAGCTTAATAAGCTCAAGTCAGCACAGTGAGAGTGGGAGTGGTATAATAAAAGTTTGTAAAATACTATCCCTGAGGATAGAAAAAATAACAGCATTGAATGTTGCATGGGTGAAGGTTTCACTGCCACAACTCAGCACACACTAAAGAGCTGTGGTATGCAAACTAGTAAGGAAAGGTCACTCAGAAAAGGCCATAATCAAAGAATGCCGCCATCTACAGCATGTCATTGCAATCTACCAAAGATTTGATAGGATTTCGATGACCTTGACCTCATTTTAAGGGCAATGGCACCCGAAAATGTCAATTTCGGCTTCTCTGCTTGCTATCTTGTGACAAAATTGATGAAATATGGTCAAACGTGGTACAATTTATCATTGCCATCTGATAAAATATTTGATTAGAGTTTATGTTAAAGGTCACAGACTCCGAAAACTTGTCAGTTTTTGGCAAATATTGGCTTGTCTATACCCTGTTTCATTCAAGAATTGATGAATGTTGAGTACAATGTAGATTTAATCCTACAAAAGTTTTTATTTGGTTTTTGTCATTTGGACCTTTTTAGGGTCACAGGCTCCCGAAAACTTTCAGGTTTGGAAAAAAAAAATAATCCCATCCCCAGAGCTTCACTTAAATGAAGCAAATTCTTCTGATACCGATGCCCCGTTCATGGATTTACATCTATCTATTGTAGATGGGTTTGTTTCCCGAAACATTTATGATAAATGCGATGATTTTGATTTTTATATTGTAAATTTTCCGTTCTTGGATGGTGATGTACCTCGTATGGCATCCTATGTCGTTTACATTTCGCAATTAATTCGATTTGCCAGAGTGTCTAGTCATGTAACTGACTTCAGCACTCGTAATAAATTGTTAACTGCTAAACTTCTTAATCAGGGTTATAGGATTCATAAGCTACGCAAAGCATTTTTTTCATTTATTGACATCATTCCGATTTAATTTCGAAATTCTATGTTGGACTTAAATATCTCCTGCAAGTCCAACATAGAAATTTGAAATTAAATCAGACTCTGATCAGGCTTTGACCATCAATATTACTTAAACACCAATTGCACCAAGCGAACAAAGGTTTTCGAGCATGTTCAATCAACGATAACGATGATCAGTTTGTTTGCAGCTTAATCTGATCAGAGTCTTTGCACTGCCTGTATAGGTGGCGATGGCCACAAAGCTTCTTCTGGAAGTATTCTGACTGAACAAATTATTTGTCTAAATCGCGACGGAAGTAAGGGCGAGGATTGTGGCCACGTAAAATCGATTTAAGCCCCCCAGTGGAAATCTTCCACTGACCGTTCCAAGGCGGCTCTTCTGTGGCGATTTATTTATGTTGTTGTTTGTTACTTACTGTGTGTATCACTTGTGTCTTTTGGTTTTGGATGGCCATATGGCCATTTTGTGGGAAAGTAACTGTCCTTATGGCCTTCCTTTGTTTAGGTTTCCATTATGGTCTGGTCGCTTAATGTTTGTATTTCTTTCCCTTTGGTGTCTTTTATGGATGGAGTAAGTTAATTGTATCAATTCCTGATCTTTGTTTTACTTCTACTTTGCATATCAGGGCTGTTTTGTTTGTGCCGTGTGGCGGCTGTAAAAGGTCTCCCCGTACATGCATTTAATGCTCTTATTTTTCCAATCCTCAGGGATTGCTTATACAATTGCTTTTCACTGTTCCATCAATTGACATCCTTTAGATACCTGTTGAAGGTCATTATTAAACCGATGTTCGTTCCTCGTTGTATAACAACTGCTTGTTTGACATCCCTGTACTTTAAGTAGACTAGGATGTTTTGTGGGCTTTTGTTGTACCTTCCTTCTATTCGAAGGAATCTTCTTCAATTTATTTATTTAATAACCGGTATGAACATCGCTTTAGTATTGACGGTATCACAACCTTACTAACCAAAATGAGTATTACAAATACATTTAAAATATCAATATCACCCCTTAGGTTACACTCTGCTTCTTCTGTACGGATTCCCCATTCTATTAAGAACTTTAATACTATGTTGCCTTCGGTATTGGTTAGACCCTTAAATTTGTCTTCTGTAACTTCAGTTAATCTCAAAGGAGCAGGCAATACCAATGTTTTTGGGAGTAGTCTTCGTATAAGATTATCTCCTCTCAAATCGCCCATCCTTCGAAAATATACTAATCCGTGGAAAAGAAGTGGAATGTATCCCAGTATTTCTAAGTGCAATGCCAAGAGGTGCAGATGTTGTTCGCATTTAAGCACTGCGTCTACCGTTACTTCATCTGTAAACGGTAGACGCTTCTCTGTAGTTAACATGTCTGATTTGACTTGACAGTCTACAGATTTAATTTATCTAATTACTTGACGTGCTACAAACTGTAATATGCAGTACGTCGGTCAAACTAACCGCATGCTTAAAACTAGATTGAACGAGCATTATCGTAGAATGAGTAAGCCTAAGAAAACTGACACTTTCTTGTACCGTCACTTTCGACGTACAGGTCATTCTGTAAATAACATTGTTATACAACCAGTGGAAAAACTTTATTACGATGCAAATTCTACATCTAGATTCAAAATAATTAAAAGACATGAAGCTGAACTGAAATGGATTAAATTTTTACAGACCCCTTTTCCACTGGGATTTAATGACAACATTTATCATGAGGGTAATATTTCCAGAATGCCGGACTTTGATATTTTCTCACTCCTGGAATGTCGAAAACGCAGAACTAGATCTCACGGCACCAGGAAAAATGGTAACTTTAAACGTAAAACACGTGCGTTTAAACGAAACAATACTAGACTGAAGTGACTGTCAATTATATTATTAAATCATGGACGCCACTCTATGCTTTCATTTTTAAGTTCATTACCCGTTTCTGTTTTACGTCTTCTGGACACCGAGGCGAATAAATTCTACGATAGTTCTAATCAGTTATATGATGCGGCTCTCTTAACTAGAGGCTATACTCAGCATAATCTCCGTCCTTACATTGATTCTAAAATTAATCATAAACGCCATTTCTTCGAAATATCTTCATTAATAAGGGTATGGATTTTATAGATTTGCCCAGTATCTTCCGTGAGAGCTCTGTGCTTTCTTCCATTCCTGCTTATTTTCAAAATACTGAAACACCTATAATTTGCTATAAGTATAACAAACCTGTTAGATCTATCATTTTTAATGTTAATAAACTTGTTTCAGATCTTGATATTGACACTAATACTCCTGATTCATGTGATTGTAAAAACTCAGTGTATTGCTATCCTGCTGCTGGTCATGTAATTACTGGCAATTTGAAAATTATTCCTGATTCTAGGATAAGGAATATAATTTCTAAAGGACCGAAATATCGGTTTCCTTCTAAAATTGATTTCAGTAAATGTAGAGATGAAATCGCTGCTTCCTTGAATGAATTCGGTAATCGATGGTGTAAGCGAGAGTATGTTGAGCATAAAGCCCTTAAGGACTGGAAACTTAGCATTTTAAAACTAGTAAATAAACGCATTTCTTTCTATTCTCAAAATACTAACTTATTACCTCCTAAGCCCAAGACGTCTTTACGTCATCTTAAACTAGGTATTCAAGAATTTCATAAGAAGTTTGTTTTGGCCCCTGCAGACAAGGCCGCTAACAACGTCGTCGTTGTGTGACGGCTCCACTATGTTAACACGCTTAAGCAGGAGCTTGGTGGTACTATGGCCTATGAACTTCAGCCTTTAGCTGAAGAGAGAGCTATAGTAGATAAACATGTTTGTCTTTCAGCCACCAAGTTTGCTGTGTGTGTTAACGAAGGCCAAGACAAGCTTCCTACGCTATACTGGTTACCAAAACTTCATAAAAAACCTTACAAAGCACGGTTTATTGCAAATTCTAGCTCTTGCACTACCACTGAACTTTCTAAATTATTAACTTCCTGTCTTACTGCTATTAAAACACATGTAATTAAATATTGTGATAAAGTCTTTGAAAGATCAGGAAGAAATCTGTTTTGGTCTATAAAAAATTCGAATGAGGTTTTAAATAAATTGAAATCTAGACATTTTCGTGCTTCTAGTCTGTCTACCTACGATTTTTCCACTCTTTACACTACACTTCCTCATAATCTTATAAAAGAAAAGCTTAATGATTTAATTGAATGGACTTTTCACAGAGAAGATTCTCTCTATCTTGCATGTAATGTCAGAAATGCATTTTTCACTTCTAAAGAGCATAAGAATTATACACTTTGGTCATGTCAGAAAGTGTGTGATGCCCTCACCTTTCTACTTGACAATATTTATATTAGATTCGGTACTAAGTTATTTAGACAAATTGTGGGTATTCCGATGGGTACTAATTGCGCACCTCTTGTGGCTGATCTGTTCTTGTATTGTTATGAAAGAGACTTCATTTTGTCGCTTTCCATTGATAACCAATCTGAAATTATTGAAGCTTTTAGCTCTACTTCTAGATATTTAGATGATTTATTAAATATTGATAATACCTATTTTGATGGTTTGATCAGTCAGATTTACCCCCTAGAACTTCAGTTAAATAAAGCAAATTCTTCTGATACCGAGGCCCCGTTTTTGGATTTACATCTATCTATTGTAGATGGATTTGTTTCGTGCAAAATTTATGATAAACGCGATGACTTTGATTTTGAGATTATAAATTTTCCTTTTTTGGATGGTGATGTTCCTCGTGCGCCATCCTATGGCGTTTATATTTCGCAATTAATTCGATTTGCTAGAGTGTGTAGTCATGTAACTGACTTCAACACTCGTAATAAATTATTAACGGCTAAACTCCTTAATCAGGGTTATCGGTACCATAAACTACGCAAAGCCTTTTCAAAATTTTATAGACGCCATTCTGATTTAATTTCAAAATTCAATATTGGACTTAAATCTCTTCTGCAACAAGGTCTATCGGAACCCGAATTTTATGGTGACTTGGCATATAAATTCAGAAAAATATATAACCGCAATGACTTCAGCACCCAATTTCGTAAAATCATTCTTCGATATAAAAAGATTGGGTACAACATGGATATTATACGACAGACTGCATGCATGGTAGTTAACCCAATCACGGTTGGCAACTTTGCTTCCCTCTTTAATTGCACGCCGGTGGGTCAGGCCTCAGATTCTATGACGGCTCCAACGTAAAGGCTTATTGAAAATTAGAGAGATAATGTCGGTTGGTGCCTGATGCTCTGTCTCTGGTCGGGCTCATCGGAGTCTAACTGTTGGTTTTCTTTTGCTCCAGCATTTCAGTGGTTTCTTGCTGTCGAGTCCTCACCGTTGTCTCACCTCTGTGGTTCTTTGATTTTTGTGTTCACGGAGATGTTGCACTGATGAGTTAGGAGGCCTTCATGTGGACTGAACAAATTATTTGTCTAAATCGCGACGGAAGTAAGGGCGAGGATTGTGGCCACGTAAAATCGATTTAAGCCCCCCAGTGGAAATCTTCCACTGACCGTTCCAAGGCGGCTCTTCTGTGGCGATTTATTTATGTTGTTGTTTGTTACTTACTGTGTGTATCACTTGTGTCTTTTGGTTTTGGATGGCCATATGGCCATTTTGTGGGAAAGTAACTGTCCTTATGGCCTTCCTTTGTTTAGGTTTCCATTATGGTCTGGTCGCTTAATGTTTGTATTTCTTTCCCTTTGGTGTCTTTTATGGATGGAGTAAGTTAATTGTATCAATTCCTGATCTTTGTTTTACTTCTACTTTGAATCGACCATCCTTCGAAAATATACTAATCCGTGGAAAAGAAGTGGAATGTATCCTAGTATTTCTAAGTGCAATGCCAAGAGGTGCAGATGTTGTTCGCATTTAAGCACTGCGTCTACCGTTACTTCATCTGTAAACGGTAGATGCTTCTCTGTAGTTAACATGTCTGATTTGACATGACAGTCTACAAATTTAATTTATCTAATTACATGACCTGCTGCAAACTGTAATATGCAGTACGTCGGCCAAACTAACCGCATGCTTAAAACTTGATTGAACGAGCATTATCGTAGAATGAGTAGGCCTAAGAAAACTGACACTTTCTTGTACCGTCACTTTCGACGTACAGGTCATTCTGTAAATAACATTGTTATACAACCAGTGGAAAAACTTCATTACGATGCAAATTCTACATCTAGATTCAAAATTATAAAAAGACATGAGGCTGAACTGAAATGGATTAAATGTTTACAGACCCCTTTCCACTGGGATTTAATGACAACATTTATCATGAGGGTAATATTTCTAGAATCCCGGTCTTTGATATTTTCTCGCTCCTGGAATGTCGACAAGGCAGAACTAGATCTCACGGCACCAGGAAAAATGGTAACTTTAAACGTAAATTACGTGCGTTTAAACGAAACAATACTAGACTTAAGTGACTGTCTATTATATTATTAAATCATGGACGCTACTCTATGCTTTCATTTTTAAGTTCATTACCCGTTTCTGTTTTACGTCTTCTGGACACCGAGGCGAATAAATTCTACGATAGTTCTAATCAGTTATATGATGCGGCTCTCTTAACTAGAGGCTATACTCAGCATAATCTCCGTCCTTACATTGATTCTAAAATTAATCATAAACGCCATTTCTTCGAAATATCTTCATTAATAAGGGTATGGATTTTATAGATTTGCCCAGTATCTTCCGTGAGAGCTCTGTGCTTTCTTCCATTCCTGCTTATTTTCAAAATACTGAAACACCTATAATTTGCTATAAGTATAACAAACCTGTTAGATCTATCATTTTTAATGTTAATAAACTTGTTTCAGATCTTGATATTGACACTAATACTCCTGATTCATGTGATTGTAAAAACTCAGTGTATTGCTATCCTGCTGCTGGTCATGTAATTACTGGCAATTTGAAAATTATTCCTGATTCTAGGATAAGGAATATAATTTCTAAAGGACCGAAATATCGGTTTCCTTCTAAAATTGATTTCAGTAAATGTAGAGATGAAACTTTACTAATGTCTGAATTCCAGATCCGACATGTTCGACTTCTGCTCTCTTTGGTCGGTTTATAGTTAGGTATACTGAAACAGACAGCTTTCTTCAGGGTGGATGTCAGGCTTGGTAGTTGAAATGTGGAGAGATTAGCAGCAATAAATTCCTTGTATGCTGATTTGTCACACTTGTCCCACCTAGGTCTCAGTTTCACTGTTTGTGGCTTCAGCTTCAACATAGCTACTTTAATTTTCAAAATGATGTACACTGGGATATGGTCTGAAGTGTTACAGTCAGTAAAACTTTCAACTCTAACAGTCTTAGCGAGAGCCCTGGACCTCTTATTCAGTAAGACTTTCTGCTACGTTGTTGTTGTTCACATGATAAAAGGTAGGGGTGCCATGCTGTAACGAGCGGAGGACGTTTCGAGAGCAGAATTCCTGAAGTTTCCTGTCGTGATCATTACTAACTCTGCCTTGTAGTGACGCGTTCATATCACCAAGTAGGATATTTGCATGGGTACTGGAGTATTTTTCCAGAATCTCCTGCACTTCTTGTAGAACAGCATCAAAGTCGTCATTTGCTCTGCCATTTCTGTATGGCATATAGACATTAATGATACAGAAAAGAGGATCTGCAACAATTTCGGTGAACACAACGCGACATCCGCCGTCTAAGCATTTCCTCACTTTAAGCTCTATGTTTCAACGGAATATAGTAGCCACACCCCATATCCACGTGGTTTCTGTGTCGGTGGTAACGGGTGATTTTCGTCCATAACAGCTTTACTAAACCCCTCGAAACACTTACGAATCTCGCTAAGCTGGTGCAGCTGAAAGTTCAACAGCCAGGTTTCTTGCATACACAGAATATCTGTGGAACGGAGAATATTGTAGACAAACTGCTTGTTCGTCTCAAGGTTTTCTACGTTTGGTGTGGTGAATTTTTAACAGCTTCTCCTCTTTCTCCTCCATGTGAGGTGGGAAGCGCGGGCCATGGATAAAAAGGATGGGTCCCAGAGGCACTAGCAGCCTGTTCATTATTTACCGCTCTGTTCTCTGTGTCCGTGTATTATCTAAAAAGTTTTGTGGGACTTCTCTATCTGTACTAAGGATAGAAGGTGTTTGTTTCGTATTCACAAGTGGAGAAGTTTTATATTCAAGATGAGATGGGATGTCTATCCGTCTTGTCTCCTGAGTCACACGGTTACCGTCAGCAGCAGCTCCAGAGTCACTGACCTCCTGGGCCTGGGGTCCTGGCTCCCCTGTGCTAGGGGTATGAGGCGTCTGTAGATCTTGCGTAATGGGTATTATGAAGCGGACATATCACGAACTTGCATCTAGCTTGCTGTGAATGCAATATATAAATGTGTTGGTGGATTGTCTTAAAAAAGTGTCAGTGAATTGTCTTCAATTGTGTCGGTGAATTGTCTCCAAAATCCGTGTCGGTGAGTTGTCTTGTCGGTGAATTGTCTTATACCCCCATCGGGGCTTGGGGAAATAGATGAGCTGCAAGGTGCTGCCACGGAGAGCCGAAACTTGTCAAACATGAGCACTGGTAAACCTAAGCCTGCCCAGGCAAAGTAATGTGAGTCAGACCGTCCAATGCATATAACCCTTTTGGTTTCATTGGGTGACAGGACTTGAGATGTCATTTCATCTCAATGTCGGGTAAAAGTCCCACAAAATTGAAAGCAACATCTCCAAAATGACCTTTATAGTATCAAAATGTCATTAATTTTGTTGACGGGGACGCTCAACATCAATTCAAACAAACAAACATATCTTGCTTTGTATCTGTGTGTATCTGTTTGTGCTTTGCGTCCAACCAACAGCTAAAGTCAAATGGAGACGGGGTTGTGTCTTTGTATGTCACTTTCTTCTACCCTTGGCTTGACAAGGCTCTGTTCTGTATTCATGTCTTTCCCTGAGTACGTTCTAATTTGGAAACAGCGGGCCCTCGTGGCCTAGTGGATAAAAGCGTTGACTCTTAAATATTAGGTCTGCTAAAGCTGTGGTTCGAGCCTGGCTTGAGTCACATAAGAGACATTAACTTCTGCAACAGAAGGTCAGGCGGTTTTTCTCCGGGTACTCCTGTTTTCGCCCACATCTGATTAACGATCGGCTTAGTATATTAAGTGAAATAATCCTAAAAGGCAGATTTCTTGCACGCCAGAGGAAATCCTAAACTTAACCCTGGGATAGAATGTTTTATCTTACCCAGGTTATCCTACCCAGGAATAGCATAAGAATCATCACGACAACAATCCTATATAATTTTGACCCCCTTGAACCCCACTTTTATATAGTAAAACTGGGGTTTACAGGGGTCAACCTTATTTTTCTCATTTCTGCTCCAAAATATAGATTGTGGGTACCCGTTAGAACCGCCTCGATGAGGCGGTTCTAACGAGTACCAACAATCCATATTTTGAGCAGAAATAAGAAAAATATCACAATTTTTCATCTTAAAAATTTCATAAAGGCGTGTTTTCGTAATGTCGAGAGTGTGCACGTGTTTGGTGTGCTTTGCTTAAACTGAACGTCACTTACACCACGTCACTGCACACACAGTGACACTAAAAACGAAGGCGCCGCATTACTATCGTCAGCATATGGCGGACGACGATAATCGAAGTGGTCACTCTTAGAAATGAAAGTTATGCAGAAAAAAAGATTCTTGCACACCAAATACACACAAGGAGTCTGTGGTTTAAGCCCGGGATAGAACCTTAATTTTCTAACCTAGGCAAACCGCGAAAAATTAAATGTCAGATAAAAAAAATGAAAGTTTTCGAAGTGCAAGAAAAATAATCTAATAAAGGGTTCTGTAGTAGATAGGAATTTCCAACCCTCGGGATGGAAACGATCGACCCTAATTCACTAAATGGCAAAATCCGAAATCATGCTGTTGTCCACGTGACCACTGATTTGGGAAAATCAATATTATTACGGTTATTAATAGGAAAAGTCCCGCTATTTCTATCGATGTTTTTGATGCAGGTCAGAGCTATTTATAGAGTCTGGACAGGAATCGTGTGCTGGGTTTGGCAAACACCGAATACCCAGATCAGACGCCGCGGAATGTGGAGTCTGCTCAGCCTGTTGCACAGGGACTACACTGTTTTGCTTTAATAGTGGCATTTAAGGGTTAAACGAAATAGTATAAGAATGCCAGGTTGCTCACGTAATGAGAGGAAAACAATAACAATATCTTTTTCTAGGCCACGCTATCACGTGACGACTTTCGAAACATCCCATTCATAAAACTGTAAGAGAGAGTCGATTGTACAACTTTTTATACTTTTGCTAGCACTTAAATTTGTTTAAGAGCAAAAAGAGCAGCCCAGACTTTTAAAGGTTGTATCGTTATTAGACATACTGCGTAGAACCACATCGGATAGACAGTGCATCCCTTCTGATCAGGATCGGCACTGTTCGCGACATTTATATACAGCAAGTTTTGAACATGATTCAGGCCGTATGCAGACTCTGAAAAGGTGGGGTGCGAATTTCAGGTATTTTGCAGTGGATGAAAAAGGGCCTGAGTTTGAGAATTTTCCCCCAAAAAAGGTGGAGTGTATGGGCCTTCATCAACATGTAGAATGAACTTTTTTTAAACATATCACTGAAGGGACTGTGTTTCTGGTCACTATCATTCAGGAGCTAGGATGCAGTGGTGGGACAGAGCAAGGAGAAGAGAAAGAGTTTAAACTATGACAAACATTGTAGGTTCTGATCAGAAGCCATCGATGGATCTACACTGTTCGCAGCTGGATAAAATGCTAGACATGTAATAACTTTTCCAGCACAGATTGTGCTGCATATGAGGTCAAGCATTATCAATGAAATATTGTAAATTCAGAAAGATGAATATGTTGTGTTGGTTGAATATACGTGTATACAGAAAGGAAACAATTAAGCACATTATCAAATGACAAGTAAATAATTTGGAAAACTTTGACCAAAATTTTTTTCGTACAAAAAGTGTACTGAATACTTTTCTTATATTAATTGAAGCGTTTTAACAAGTACCCACAGTCTACGTTATAAAGCTTGCTATTGTCCGCGTGACTGTCACTGACCATCTGACTGCCGCCGACCCTGTATAGTGCCGATAGTCGCCTCCCTAAGACGTCAGAGCGCTCCGTAAAAAGTGATGGTGCACTTGGGCATTGGCAAACAGTGTATACCTAATCAGACGCCACATAACGGTCTGATCAGGGCTACTCTACCTGTTTAAAATACTGGAATTTAGGGTTAAATGAACAGTTCGATTCTTAGTTCAAGACTATTTCCCCAACCCACGCTCAGAGACAATCGACCCACCAGTACTCTCAGTGCTTTGATTTATTATCATACCCAATATAGTCTCGGGGCTGCCTGTTTCCAACTTTGAAATTAATTGCTTAACCCATATATACCTAGCTGTCCCTTTATAGGACGTTGGAAAAACAGTGCAGACCCAGATCAGACGCCGCAGAATGCGGCGTCTGATTTGGGTCTGCACTGTTTGCTTAAAGAACATTGATTGCACGACCCGCAGAAAAAGCAACCGACTGAAGTCGGTTTTTTCTAAGAGTGCCCTAAAATCACCGTGTCATTCTGTCAGTCTGTCATTCTGTCAGTCTGTCATTCTGTCAGTCTGTCATTCTGTCTGTCCGTCCGTAACCCGTTTGTGAAAATTGGTGATAGTGACTTAACCACTCGGAATATTTAAACAATTTTTGGCATACTGATAGATATCAATGAGATCTAACCAATGAACTTACGAAATATTACATTCCATTTAGTATAGCCTCGCCGAGGCGAAAAATGTGAAAATTTTCGAACATTTTTGAACTGCTTCTCCTCGGAAACCGTTGGGCCGATTGAAGTCAAATTTCATATGGAGCCTCTATGGGATGGGGGAAACCAAAATTTGCTCATGGGGTCAAGGTCACATGACCAAAATGGCCGCCAAGCCATATATGGTTTGTCTGTCTGTCCGTCCGTAACCCGTAAGTGAAAATTGGTGATGATAGTGACTTAACCGCTTGGAATATTTAAACAATTTTTGGCATACTGATAGATATCAATGAGATCTAACCAATGAACTTGCGAAATATTACATTCCATTTAGTATAGCCTTGCCGAGGCGAAAAATGTGAAAATTTTCGAACTGCTTCTCCTCGGAAACCGTTGGGCCGATTGAAGTCCAATTTCATATGGAGCCTCTATGGGATAGGGAAACCAAAATTTGCTCATGGGGTCCAGGTCACATGACCAAAATGGCCGCCAAGCCATATATGGTAAAAACCCTTCAAAAATAGTCTTCTCCAGAACCACTTGGCAGATTTCCACGAAACTTGATAAATAGCATCTAAGATGTAGGCCTATCATAAATTGCTAAAATGGTGACCCTGGGTTTACCTTGACCTTCTTTGGGTCCGTCCGTAACCGTTTGTGAAAATTGGTGATAGTGACTTAACCGCTTGGAATATTTGAACAATTTTTGGCATACTGATAGATATCAATGAGATCTAACCAATAAACTTACGAAATATTACATTCCATTTAGTATAGCCTCGCCGAGGCGAAAAATGTGAAAATTTTGGAACATTTTTGAACTGCTTCTCCTCGGAAACCGTTGGGCCGATTGAAGTCAAATTTCATATGGAGCCTCTATGGGATGGGGGAAACGAAAATTTGCTCATGGGGTCAAGGTCACATGACCAAAATGGCCGCCAAGCCATATATGGTTTGTCTGTCCGTCCGTAACCCGTTTGTGAAAATTGGTGATAGTGACTGAACCGCTTGGAATATTTAAACAATTTTTGGCATACTGATAGATATCAATGAGATCTAACCAATGAACTTGTGAAATATTACATTCCATTTAGTATAGCTTCGCCGAGGCGAAATATGTGCAAAATTTTCGAACTGCTTCTCCTCGGAAACCGTTTGGCCGATTGAAATCAAATTTCATATGGAGCCTCTATGGGATGGGGGAAACCAAAAATTGCTCATTGGGTCCAGGACACATGACCAAAATGGCCGCCAAGCCATATATGGTCTGTCTATCTGTCCGTCCGTAACCCGTTTGTGAAAATTGGTGATAGTGACGTAACCGCTTGGAATATTTAAACAATTTTTGGCATACTGATAAATATCAATGAGATCTTATCAATGAACTTGCGAAATATTACATTCCATTTAGTACAGCCTCGCCGAGGCGAAAAATGTGAAAATTTTCGAACTGCTTCTCCTCGGAAATCGTTTGGCCGATTGAAGTCAAATTTCATATTGAGCCTCTACGGGTTGGGGGAAACCATAATTTCCTCATGGGGTCCAGGTCACATGACCAAAATGGCCGCCAAGCAATATTTGGTAAAAACCCTTCAAAAATAGTCTTCTCCAGAACCACTGTGCAGATTCCTTTTAAAATTTGCCACAAAAAAAAAACAAAAAAACCTGCCACTCCTATAATGGGTATTGGACCATTCCAAACTTACTACAAGACTACAAGAAGGTGGATGATTCCATTGTCATATATGGGTTAATATAGCTCAATTGCACGACCCTCAGAAAAAGCGACCGACTAAAGTCGGTCGATTTCTAAGAGTGCCCTAAAATCACCGTGTCATTCTGTCAGTCTGTCATTCTGTCAGTCTGTCTGTCCGTCCGTAACCCGTTTGTGAAAATTGGTGATAGTGACTTAACCGCTTGGAATATTTGATAGATATCGATGAGATCTAACCAATGAATTTGCGAAATATTACATTCCTTTTAGTATAGCCTCGCCGAGGCGAAAAATGATAAAATTTTCGAACTGCTCCTCCTCGGAAACCGTTGGGCCAATTGAAGTCAAATTTCATATGGAGCCTCTATGGGATGGGGGAAACCAAAAATTGCTCATGGGGTCCAGGTCACATGACCAAAATGGTCGCCAAGCCATATATGGTAAAAACCCTACGAAAATATTCTTCTCGAGAACTACTGGGCAGATTTCCACGAAACTTGATAAATAGCATCTGGGACGTAGTCCCATCATACATTGCTAAAATAGTGACCCTGGGTTGACCTTGACCTCTTTTGTGCCTAGGTCAAACTTTGACACATATGCTTTTGTTGGAATATTTAAACAATTTTTGGCATACTGATAGATATCAATGAGATCTAGTCAATGAACTTGCGAAATATTACATTCCATTTAGTATAGCCTCGCCGAGGCGAAAAATGTGAAAATTTTCGAACTGCTTCTCCTCGGAATTGAAGTCAAATTTCATATGGAGCCTCTATGGAATGGGGGAAAACCAAAATTTGCTCATGGGGTCCAGGTCACATGACCAAAATGGCCGCCAAGCCAAATATGGTAAAAACCCTTCCAAAATAGTCTTCTCCAGAACCACTTGGCAGATTTCCACGGAACTTGATAAATAGCATCTGGGACGTAGGCCCATCATAAATTGCTTAAATAGTGACGCTTGGTTGACCTTGACCTTTTTTGTGCCTAGGTTAAACTTTGACACATATGCTTTTGTATTGGAAAAGTGAGAATGCATTTTATCCTGCAAACGATTCAGAATACAGTACTAAAGTATAAAATACATTTTTGCTCCTTACGATAAGGCGCATTTATTGGGACAACCGTTTTACGTCCAGGTCACATGACCAAAATGGCTGCCATATCCGTATATGGTAACACTCATAAAACTAAAAGCATCCGGCGGGTCGTGCACTTCAGCTGAAGCACTGGTTTCCTAATGCATTTCAGTTTTAACCCATTTTGTACCAATAATTGATTGTTTCGGGTTTAACGACACGTCAACCGTTGTGGGCAATTTTGTGTCGTCTCCCAGAGAAAGGGAAAAAACAGATATTAGAAGAAATGGTAGAGGAGATGAAAACGAGGGACTGAGGTGAAAGAGGAATTCAAAATGAATGGAAGTGTAGAAACAGAAGAAATAATAGCATTCCCCTCTCTACCTTCACCTGCTGCAAGCATAGCAGGTCTTGTCCAACTGTAAGCCAATATCAGGTTGTGAATACCTGCCCCAGTGACGCAAGATACACGTCATCTTTTCCTCACCCAACCACCCCCATTTTGTACCTAATGGAATCTTCCATTTTATATATAGCACAAGTCAATTTCAAAATCTAGGTTTTGTTTCTTCAAAATGTATTTGGAAATGGCTGAACCTTTTGCAAACAATGTAGATCCTGATCAGACGCCGATCTGGGCCTAAACTGTTTGACAATTACCCATTTTGGGTTATCAAGTACAACATGGGTTAATAACGCTTAAGATTCTAGTTAGTTCAAAATGGGTAAATATATTCTATCCCGGCCGTGGAAACTATGTGCGTTTATGACCAGAGACAATTGTATATTTCTATAACGTATAGAGACCTCTCAATGTAATTACTTTCTGCATTGTCTGACCATATAATTCCATGGCTTGGGTAAACTTTCAATAATACTATTACAGTGGAATTCCTCTATTAAGACAACCTAAAATTAAGACTAATAATCCTTTATAACACTTATTTAATAGGTTGCAGTTATTCTTTCTTTGTGTTTTCTGCATACAGTATCCTCTGGTCAGAGACCACCTTTGTGACTGTTCAAAAGTGGTCTTAAAGACCACTTTTGAACAGTCCCAAAGGTAGTCTTAATATAGGAATTTTACTGTGCTGTTTTGTTTTGAGAGACACACACTATTTCACGCTTGTCTGGAACCGTCTTTTGGGACAGTTTAATTTTCCTGCCTCATAGAGCATGCATGAATAATGGACAAAATCTGGTTACATATGTATCCCTAGACATCGTCTTAAAAACAAAAGAATCAGTGATCGTAAACAAAGTAATCTTATGAATATGAGGAATAATCTTGGCGATGTAAGAGGAGAGAAAGGAACTTGTCTATTCTAGTTTTAGTCAAGGTCCAATCACCACGTCGCAAAATACACTTGTAAAGGCGAACTTCAATGGCTCAAATACCATTAGACCATGAAATATCTTCGAGACAAGGGTCATCACAGTAACTTGTCCGTGTAATGAACACCCCGTAAACCCCACTTTATGTTATAAAGAAAAAGCTGGGTTTACAGGGGATAAACATTATTCGCCTTATTTCTGCACGAAGACGTAGGTTTTGGGTACTCCTTAGAACCGCCTCAACGAGACGGTTCTGTCGAGAACTCATAACCTATGTTTGGGGTAAAAAAAGAAAAATATATCACATTTTCACCAGAAAAGTAACAATTTGGCGGATATGGAAGAATGCCCTATGGCACATTGTAGTAGTATCGCAAACGCATTGCATCTAACCAAAGATTTGATTATAATTTGGTGACATTGAGCTTATTTTCAAGGGCGTACACCCCTTAAAAACTACATTTTTGCTTGACTGCACCCCGTCTCATGTACGAATTGTAAAATATGTTCAAACTTGATTCAATGTATAAGTGCAGCCTACAGCAGAATGGATTAGATTTTGGTGACCTTGCTGTTATTTTCAAGGGCACAGGCCCCTAAAAATGTCAAATTTTGGACCAAAAATGGCTTGTCTACATGCTTTTTCGTTAACAAATCAATAAAATTTGGTCAAAATCTTTATATTATGTCATTGCAACCAAAGATTTGAATAGATGAGTTTAGTGACATTGGCCTTATATTCAAGGGCACAGCCCCGCCCAACGTCCCCCATCCACACACCAAAAATGTCAATTTTGTCTTGCTTGAACGCTTATCTCGTGAATGAATTGATTAAATTTGGTCAAACATGATACAATATAGCATTGCAACCTACCAACGATTTGCTCTGAGTTTGAAGACCTTGACCTTATTTTCAAGGGCTCATGCCCCCTAAAACGGTAAATTTTGTGGCAAAAATGGCTTATCTGCACACTGTCTCCTGAACGAACCAATGACATTTGCTCAGACGTAGTACAAAATAGTAAGAAAAGGTTACTCAGGAAAGGCAGCAACCAATGAACGCAGCCGTCTCAAAATAGAAGTGGAGGCAATGATCAGGAATCGATACAATTAACCCACAGCTCCCATCAGAGACATCAAAGGGAAAGAAACACAAACCTGAAACAACAGACCTTAATGGAAACATCAATAGCGGAAAGCCAAAAGGACAGTTACTTTCCCACAATATGGCCAATAGGCTATCCAAAATGAAAAAACATAAGCGACACAAACACCCAAAGACAAACCAAAACAAAAATAAACCGCGACAGAACGGTCAGCGGAAACGCATTCCACTGGGTGGCTTAAATCGATTTTACGTGCCTACAATCCTCGCCCTTACTTCCGTCGCGATCAAAACAAATAATTTGTTCAGGCCGCATGAAGGCCTCCTAAATCATCAGTGCAACATCTCTGTGAACACAAAAATCAAACAACCACAGAGATGAAACAACAGTGAGGACTCGACAGCAAGAAATCGGCTTAATAAACCAGCTTAATAAGCTCAAGTCAGCTTAATAAGGTGATGGCAGTGAGAGTGGGAGTGGGATAATAAGCGTTTGTAATTTAAGAATTTTACATGGGTGTGAGAGGTGGATGGAAAAATCCGTCCCGAAGGACACTGTCCGGCATCACGAGGCTTGCCGAGTGATGCCGAACAGTGATCCCGAGGGACGGATTTTTCATTCCACCCCTCACACCCATATTGGATTCTTTTTCTTGCATACCTTCCATTTCTTAGCGCGGATTTTAATGCTGCAGTCACTTCGGTTACCGATGCCCGCCATATTGTGTTGACACTGCAGGAATGTTTAGTGACGTAACGTAACGTGCTGTGACGTCAACCTTAACGACGGCGCATACGAGGTCGTCATCAACCAGTCCATTTATCAAATACGCGATTATATTCGATTCTGGGTCGGAACACCAGGATCAGAACATAAATTTCTATCCCAAGGGTAAAATCACGGATTTCCTTGTCTGGTGTGCAAGAAAATACTATCCCTGAGGATAGAAAAATAACAGAATTGAATGAAGCATGGGGAAAGGTTTCACTGCCACAACTCGGCACACACAAAAGAGCTGTGGTATGCAAACTAGTAAGGAAAGGTCACTCAGGAAAGGTCATAATCATAGAATGCCGCCATCGACAGTATGCCATTGCAACCTACCAAAGATTTGATAAGATTTTGGTGACCTTGACCTCATTTTAAGGGCACTGGCACCCGAAAAATGTAAATTTCGGCTTCTCTGCTTGCCATCTTGTGACAAAATTGATGAAATATGGTCAAACGTGGTACAATTTATCATTGCCATCTGATAAAAGATTTGATTAGATTTTATTTTAAAGGTCACAGGCTCCGAAAACTTGTCAGTTTTTGGCAAATAATGGCTTGTCTACACACTGTTTCATTCAAGAATTGGTGAATGTTGTGTACGATATAGATTTAATTCTACAAAAGGTTTTTATTTGAGTTTTGTCATCTTGACCTTTTTAGGGTCAGAGGCTCCCGAAAACTTTCAGGTTTTGGCAAAAAAATTAATCCCACCCCCAGAGCTTCAGTTAAATGAAGCAAATTCTTCTGATACAGATGCCCCGTTCATGGATTTACATCTATCTATTGTAGATGGGTTTGCTTCCCGCAGCATTTATGATAAATAAGATTATTTTGATTTTTAGATTGTAAATTTTCCGTTCTTGGCTGGTGATGTACCTCGTGCGGCATCCTATGTCGTTTATATTTCGCAATTAATTCGATTTGCCAGAGTGTGTAGTCATGTAACTGTCTTCAGCACTCGTATTAAATTGTTAACTGCTAAACTTCTTAATCAGGGTTAAAGGTATCATAAACTACGCAAAGCATTTTTTTCATTTATTGACATCATTCTGATTTAATTTCGAAATTCTATGTTGGACTTAAATATCTGCTGCAAGTCCAACATAGAAATTTGAAATTTAATCAGACTCTGATCAGGCTGCATCAATGTGGCTTTGACCATCAATATTACTTAAACACCAATTGCACCAAGCAAACAAAGGTTTTCGAGCGTGTTCAATCAGCGAAAACGCAGATCAGTTTCCTTGCAGCTTAGTCTGATCAGAGTCTTTGCACTGCCTGTATAGATGGCGATGGCCACAAAGCTTCCTCGGGAAGTATTCTGACTTGATATAATCTACAGTCTGATTTGAATCTTGGCTGAGTGACCAAGCTCGAAGAACCTTTCTCACTTGACGCAGCCCATATAATACAGAGGACCTCCGTTATAACGACAGCATTTGTTACCTTTCACGTTACCGTTATAAAGAATATTCCTTTATGAACAGTCTCAATAAGGAGTAGTAAAGGCCTTTCCCCTCAAATTCCCCAAGAAACAAACATTGTGGATATTTGTTAGAATTTGTTGTAGTTTTATTTTATTTCATTTTGTTTTTGAGTAGTAAATGCAATTTTCTTAAATATCCCAATTAGCCTCTCCAATCTTCGCCTAAAGAAATCGTTCCATTGAACTTGTCCTTGTAATGATTTTTGTCGTTACATAAAATGCCGGTATAAGGATTATTATTTGTATTTATCATATGACCTCTTTGATAAGCAGTGGATAACGTCGTGTAATAAAAATAGTATGACCACACGTGTAAAACACCTTGGTGGTATTAAGTAACCTCATGACAACGTGCATGTCAACCATGCATTTTTGTGGAAAATTTGTCAAATTTAAAGGCGATAAAATCAAATTTAAAGTGGTCATATGATAAACAGAATCTTACACTCGAGGTCATTTCATATGCAATTAATGAAACTAGCCGCAGGCTCGTTTCATAAATTTCATATGAAATGACCACTCGTGTAAGATCCTCTATATTTACTAGACCAAGATATTGACCTTTACATTGTTGACGGGGACGTTAAACCGCAAATCAAACAAATAAACTCTAGCAGTACTTACTGTATGTTTCTTTTAATCTGAGCTCTCTTCCAAGGTTCCGCATCTGTCAACCAGCTACCTGTCACGCCACAGCTGTTCCTTTAATCTGAGCTGTCTTCCTAGGCCGGTACCCGCCTACCGGGGCTTGAAAAAATCGATGGGCTGCATGATGCTTCCACGCCGAACTGAAACCGACCCGCACACGAGTACTGGTAAACCGCTTAGAGGATCAAATATGTTCTAGAAATGATTATCCTTTGGAAGCAAGGAATACCCCACAGAACTGGAAAATATGGAGTGTATATGTTTTCTGGGCCAGACTAGTTAGTTTCGGCCAATTAGGCCTCATCAGTGACCCTCAGATATTTTCAGAATTCAACAATGAAATCAATGATCCCAAAGGTCAAGAAGAAAATATAAACTACACTATGATGTAGGGCAGGGAGACTTTTTACACCCGCCACACATTCCTAGACACCAGCTGTAGTGACGTTAAATATGTTCTAGAAAGGGTTATCCTTTGGAAGCAAGGAATGCACCACAGAACTGGAAAATATGGTGTGTACATGTTTCTGGGCCAGACTAGCTAGTTTCGGCCAATAAGGCCTCATCAGGCCTGTCCAGGCAAAGCGATGCAAGTAGGACCGGTCATGCTTATAAACCCTGTTGGTTTCATTGGGTGGCAGGGCTTGAGATGTCATTTCATCTCGATGTCGGGTAAAAATCCCACAAAATTAGAAGCAACGTCTCCAAAATGACCTTTACAGTGTTGACTGGGATGTTAAACCTCCACTCAAACAAACAAATCTCTTTGGCTCCGCATCTGTCAAGCAGCTACCTGCCACACCACACCACAGCTGTTCCTTTAATCTGAGCTCTCTTGCAAGGCCCCGCATCTGTCAACCAGCTACCTGTCACGCCACAGCTGTTCCTTTAATCTGAGCTCTCTTCCAAGGCCCCGCATCTGTCAACCACCTACCTGTCATACCACAGCTGTTCCTTTAATCTGAGCTCTCTTCCAAGGCCCCGCATCTGTCAACCAGCTATCTGTCACACCAAAGCTGTTCCTTTAATCTGAGCTCTCTTCCAAAGCCCCGCATCTGTCAACCAGCTACCTGTCACGCCACAGCTGTTCCTTTAATGTGAGTTTGCTTCCAAGCCCCGCATCTGTCAACCAGCTACATGTCACGCCACAGCAGTTACTTTAATCTGAGCTCGCTTCTAAGCCCCGCATCTGTCAACCAGCTACATGTCGCGTCGCAGCTGTTCCTTTAATCTGAGCTCTCTTCCAAGTCCCCGTAGAAGGTGGTTATGTCACTCGCCTTGTAAACCAGGGGTCGCAGGATCGATCCCGGGCTTCTCCAGACTTTCGGGTGAGTTTTTAAACCGAGGGCCCGTCTCTGTATGACCTTAAGCTGTTTGTGAGACGTAAAACTCAAACTCACTCGAAGTGCCCGCATCTGTCAACCAACTATACCTGTCACGCCATAGCTGTTCCTTTAATCTGAGCTCTCTTCCGAGGCCCCGCATCTGTCAACCAGCTGCATGCCACGTTACAGCTTATTTTTAGACCACTGAGGTTAATGACAGGCTCGATACAAGTGTAATAAAGAACGATTATGAAACGAACACTTATTAGTCGCTTGCGGCCTCTGATTGATGAAAAGGATAAAATAAGTGAACTTCGTATGTGGATTGCATTCCCAGTGGCTTGCTTTGTCTACATACGCAATCCTCTAGACGATAAGAGCATATTAGTTTAATATGACGTTATATCCGGGATTGACCTACCAAAGTAAGATAGACTGTATGTTTTCCAAAAAGATTACTGTCTTTGCATACACACATCAGTTTGATTTTCAAGTAGCTACTTTGAGATGTGTCGAAAAGGAATGGGACATTCTGTTGTTTTTTTTTTATTTTTTTGGCATCGGCGTTTGTGTTGGCGTAAACGTTTATGATGGCGTTTTCCCCGGCATTGACTGTTTGAGGCAATATATCTCTGGCACAAATGTGTGAATCTTTCCCCAAAAAGTAAGCTAGGAGAAACATGTGTAGGATTTGTTGGCCTGGACGCCATTTTTAATACCAACGTCTCCAAACTGTCTGGTTTTGGCCAAAGATATTTCTCCTTAACGAATGTTTGAATTGCGGTCACAATATCTACACTATATTGTTGCAACATACCAAAGACTTGATTAGCCCAAAACAGTGCAAACAGTGCAGGCCAAGATCAGAGAGCCACAGAACGCGGCGTCTCTTCAGGGCTAGCACTTTTTGCTAACAGAATTTTCCGTTAAAAATAGAATAAAAACGAAAAATTAGGCTTACCACCCCTTATATGACAGATGGACTTGTCCAACATATAGAAATGGAAGAGTCCACGTGTATACAGTGGGTTAGATTTCGTCATCTTGACCACGTTACAAGTTCTCCCACAAGTTCTCAAGTTCAGTGCTGTCGATTGTTGGTCAAAATAAATTGTCTGCTTCCTATCTTTGGAATCAGTGTATGACTTAGAACAAACGGACTTGTCCAACATGCAATGAAAGAGCCCACTTGTATACAACGGGTTAGATTTTGTGATCTTGACCGCATTTCAAGTTCTCTTACAAGTTCTCAAGTTCAGTGCTATCGATTGATGGTCAAAAATAAATTGTTTGCTTCCTATCTTTGGAATCAATTTATGAATAAAAACACACTTGGAGGACAATAGCTCGTAACTCCGCAAAATACATGTGAAGGCAATGATCAGAAATCGGTACAATAACCCTGCACCTCCTATCAGAGACACCAAATGGAAAGAAACACGGATCGTCTACCAAGAGCAGTCTGCCAAAACGCTTCTTAGGATTTTGTGACCTTGACATTCTTTTCAAAGGTTACAGGACTGTATGCATTGTTAAATAATCCACTGTCTTCACGTTATCTCCTTGACCAATTGATGAATTATGACCAAGTTCGATATAATATATCAGTTCAAAATACAAAAGATTTAGATTTTTGTCACTTGACCTATGTTTCAAGGTCATTGTTAAATGATTGATCCTTTTTATCTCCTTTGCACCATATATCTCAACCGATAAAAGAATTCTGGAAATCGCGGGACAGTAATACATGGACACATAAGGTCTATGTTCTGTTACTATATTTGTTTTTGAGTCATAGTGAAGATTAATGGAGATTTTTTTTTTTACTTCAGAAAATTAATTAAAATTAAAAAAAAAACAAAAAAAAACGGGTATATTATTTCCGTCACGGGTGTCCGTCCGGACGTCCGTCCGTCCTTCCGTCTGTCACGTTTCTTGTGAATGCAACTACTTTTTTATTTCTTTACCTACTGTGACCAAACTTGGTACACACATTGCTTGGGGACTGCAGATGTGTATGAAGGTGTCGATTTTTCATCTGACCCCCTGGGGTCAAGGGGTGAGGTCAAAGGTCAAATTTCTAAGAAAAGGCTTGTGAATGCTACTACTTTTTTATTTCTTTACCTACAGTGACCAAACTTGGTACATACATTGCTTAGGGACTGCAGATGTGCATGAAGGTGTTGAAATTTTCATCTGACCCCCTGGGGTCATGGGGTGAGGTCAAAGGTCAAATTTTTAAGAAAAGGCTTGTGAATGCAACTCCTTTTTTATTTCTTTACCTACAGTGACCAAATTTGGTACATACATTGCTTGGGGACTGCAGATGTGCATGAAGGTGTCGAAATTTTCATCTGACCCCCTGGGGTCATGGGGTGGGGTCAAAGGTCAAATTTCTAAGAAAAGGCTTGTTAATGCAACTACTTTTTATTTCTTTACCCACGGTGACCAAACTTTGTACATACATTGCTTGGGGACTGCAGATATGCATGAAGGTGTCGAAATTTTGATCTGACCCCCTGGGGGTCATGGGGTGAGGTCAAAGGTCAAATTTCTTAGAAAAGGCTTGTGAATGTAACTTCTCAATTGTCCTATTCAGTTTACACATGCATTTCTAAGTGTGTTGTCCATAGAAAAAGCGGGTATTTGCGATGGTGTACCATCGACTGCGCGATTCTAGTTTACTTTGTGAACGTATTTAAGCCTGTTGCATTCACCGGCTTATTTGTTCGGCATTAACAAATGAAAACACACCGCATTATTTTATTCTTTACAATTAAGTAGGATTTCAAACTTCGTTAAACAGTTGATAATAGTTTTTTCCACAATTATTAACATCCCAGATACAATATCTGATTCTTTGATTAAATAAACTCACCAATAATTATGTCTCCCCCTTTTCGGGAGACATATTGCTTTTCCCCGAGGCGTCTGTCTGTCTGTCCGTCCGTCTGTCTGTCTGTCTGTCTATCTGTCAGTCTGTCACAAAATCGTTTCCGTTCTATAACTTGACAACCGTTCAAGCTATGTTCACGAAACTTCATATAAATAATAATCAACATAAGGCGACGTGCAGAGTGCAAGAACTATAACCATTGCATTTATACGTTTTGAGTTATTACCCTTGGAATTTTGTCGGTCACAAAATCGTGTATGTATTGGCAAATAGTATCCGGTCAATAGTTTTCTTATTTTTAGATGGATTTTTAAATTACTTAGCAGAAATGTTAATCACCATGCGACGATCTGTACCGCGCATGACCCAGGTCGGTACCTCAAAGGTCAAGGTCATACTTAGAGGTCAAAGGTAAAAAAAGGATCGTTTTTTTCGTGTTTGGTCAATACCTTTCTTATTCCTGGATGGATTATGAAATTGCTTGGCAGAAATGTTAACCACCATGAGCCGATGTGTTTCGCGCAAGAGCCAGATCATACTTAGGTCAAGGTCATACTTAGAGGCTAAAGGTAAAAACGTGTCCGGTCAATAACTTTTTTTTTATTTCTGGATGGACTTTTAAAAGTAACCTTGCAGAAATATTCACCTTCATTAGGCGATGTGTCTTGCGCAAGACCAAGGTCCGTACCTCCAATGTCAAGGTCATACTTAGAGATGAAAGGTAAAAAAGAAGTCTTTTTGTCAAAAAGGTGGCCTTTTGTGTGTACATTCAATAACTTTCTTACTCTTTGACGGATTATGAAATTACTTGGCGGAAATGTTAACCATCATGTGACGATGTGTAACGCCCAAGATCCAAGTCCGTACCTCAACGATCAATGTCATACTTAAAGGTCAAATGTCAAAAAAGTCTGTTTTGTTCATGTCCGGTCAGTAACTTTCTTATTCCTTGATGGATTTTGAAATTACTTGGCAGAAATGTTAATCATCATGACACGATGTGTCGCTTGCAAGATACAGGTCGGTACCTCCAAGGTCCTACTAGAGGTAAAAGGTAAAAAGAAGGGCGTCAAAAACTTTCTTATTTCTGGATGGACTTGTTAAAGTTACTTTGCAGAAATGTTCACCTTTATTAGATGATGTGTCGCACACAAGGCCCAGGTCAATACCTCCATTGTCAAGGTCATACTAAGAAGTCAAAACGGGGTGAGACATCTGTGTTTTTGTAGATTTTGTTTGTTTGATTTTAGGTTTAACGTTCCCGTCACCACTGTAACGGTCATTTTGGAGACATTTCTTCCAATTTAACCTATAGGGTTTATAAGCATGGACTCGCACCGCTGTGCCTGGGCAGGCTTAGATCCTATAAGCGGTTTACCAGTACTCGTGTGCGGTAGGTTTCAGCTTTGCGTGATAGCATCAAGCAACCCATCTATTTCATAAAGCCCCCATCGGTGGGGCCGGTGTTTTTGTAGAAACACAAATTCTAGTAACGTAATCTAGTTTTTATGCCAACTACCACTGAGTAAAAATACAATTAATGTGCAACATGAGGCGATTCTAACGGATACACACAATCTATTTTTTGAACAGAAAAGGAAACCCCCCTTTTGTTCTTATAACCTGGGGTTTATAATGGTATTTACTTTGTAGATATGTTACACTTGCTTTTTCCTGCAGGTATGGACTATAGGAATCTGATACGGGGTTCTTTGGTAGATGGACCTTTCCAACCCGAGGGATGATCGTTCTGAGCGGAACCGAAGCTACGCCGGGATTCCGCTTAGCACGGTCATCCCGAGGCTGGATCGGAGTCTAACTGCTGTTTTTCGTTTGCTCCAGCATTTTTGTTATTTCATGCTGTCGAGTCCCCAGCGTTGTTGTTGAGTTTTGTGTTCTCGGAGATATTGCACTGATGAGTTAGGAAGCCTTCAATGCGGAATGAATTTATTAAATCGCGACGGAAGTAAGGGCAGGATTGCGACCGCGTAAAATCTATTTAAGCCCCACAGTGAAATACTTTTCACTGACCGTTCATTTTCCTCTTTCCTACCTGTCCCTCACTTCAATCTCCTCTACTATTTCTTCTGTCTCTTTTCTGCCTTTCTCTGGGACAGAACACAATATGACCCACACAGTTTGACGTGTCATTTAACACAAATCAATCAATCAATCAATCAAATTGACAATCAATCAATCAATCAATCCATCCATCCATCCATCCATCCATCCATCCATCATGTCCAATACTAGCTATGTCGTTAGTTATTACATCGTTTCATCTTTGTTCATTTAATGAGTATGGCACTATGTTTGTATTTTGCTGCAAATGCAAAAGCTTGTCACATTTTTCAGCAAAAATACCAATGGGATTTGTGTTATACTTACCAGAACACTTATCGTGTTGCCTGCTACCGACCTCGTAAAGCTAAGGATGCTTTAAACAACTTCACCCAAATGTTTGCTCACCAATGATCCATATCAGAGTGTACTTTCCCATAGTCAGATTAGCCATCCGTGTGCTCTGTATGGGCGTCCTTTAGCCAAACTCAACTCAACTCAGTTTAATTAAACTTTATTTGCACATCATACATGATATTTGAGAAAGAAGAAAAATAAAATTGAAACAGAACATATACTCAATAGACAAATGGAAAGGTTATCGGAACACGCTCGATCACTAATCTGTCTGAGTGACATTATGATTGGACGTGAATACACCGGGCATACTCCGGCCTCCCTGATTGATGCCGCCAGCCCCCGCCCATCGGGGCTTGAAGAAATATATGGGCTGCATGATGCTTCCACTGCAGCTGAACCCGACACACACACACACGAGTACTGGTAAACCGCTTAGAGGATCTAAGCCTGTCCAGGCAAAGCGGTGTGAGTGTCGGACCGTCCATGCTTATAAACCATATTGATTTCATTGGGCGACAGGGCTTGAGATGCCATTTCATCCCAATGTCGGGTAAAAGTCCCACAATCTTAGAAGCAACGTATCCAAATTGATCTTTACAGTGTTGACGGGGACGTTAAACCTCAAATCAAACAAAAACAAACAAACAAAACTGATCGATGCCGCTAAAACACTAAACTTACCAAACACACACATCTATAACAGATGTTACAGCGGTGCACCAGAAGGGAGCTTTCCATTAAATATTTTCCATAGGCGACAATAGTAACCTTTTACATGCTCCCACAAAAACTACACATACAAAACTTTTCAAACCTTATTATTTATAGAGCCATCATAGCTCAACAAGTTGATGAGAAAAAATCCACATGTTGCCCGCCTCCTTTTCAAGTTATGGTCCGCCATGTTTGTTCACATGCAGATTCGCAGTGAATACAAGCCGGCTTTTTATCGGAGAGGTGGCAATATAAAATCAGCCACAATTTCTTTGAGCTTGCAGATATAATTTTAAAACACACATCATTTTATTTCCTTATAACTATCCTTTTCTCACATTGAAATGAAACATGGGGTATAAATCCAATGGAAGCCTGCCTGGTATTTAGACTGCAACTAAAAACTCTGTCCCAAAGTGATAAAACCCAGACCTCCAGTATTTAGTGCAAAGCTACCAGAATAGTCGTCCATGACCTTTCCATAACACAAACATATGCAGCATGTGTATAGCTCAAAACGTCATCGCGCAGAGAAGTAAAACAGTGTTATGAGTAGGAAATGTTGTCGTTTAATGTCTTGACGTCCGCCTAAACTTGCTAAAACGACCATAATGTGATACCATCATTGTCACTTTCACTGTCAATTTCACTGACCTCAGCCGATGTGCTTGCAAGTTTCATAATGCATTTAGTAATTTTATCTTACCACGTGATAAGAAAGGAATGCCGAATCAGTGTGATAATCACGAATATCCTTATTTGGCATGCATGCAAGCTGTCTCTAATGGTTCTAAGGAAGACATTTTAGATGCGCAAATCTATACTTGTTTCAGCCCTGGTGTCACAGTAACGGAATTACAGAAACGTGGTGGACTAAGTGATGAGGCGTATGAAAAGGTATGTCATACTGATTTGAGAATATATTGTACAGAGGACCTCGAGAAAAATATCTGAAACGAGCCTTTGTTGAGTCTCATATAAAATGTCCACAAGTTGTTCGATCCTATCAAGGTGCCACATCTACGAGGGCACCAGGTTAATAAGTCGTGTTATAAACGACCCTCTAAACCCCACCTTAGATAGGGAAAATTTGGCAACTGACGACACAACAGGGTACATCATCTTAGTACAGATTATATTTCCTGGTCCTTTGGAATCATTGAGTTCATTTCGAAATATTTTGAAAATAGAGTTCTGCTTAAGCCGGTGCTGGAGGGCGTGGCCGGTGTTGCACATTTCAGTACTGGTCATGAACAGATTCAGTAAAACCAAGTCTGCTGTTTCCGTTCGTTTGGTGTATTCTTTGCTTCCAAAGGGTCTATCATTTCAGATCTTATTTATAGGGTACTCATTTGTTTCCTTAGTTTTTATCAAAAGCATAGATTGTGGGTAATCGTTAGAACAGCCTCATTAACGCGTTTTTAACGAGCACTCACGATCTTTATTTGGACTAGAACTTAGAATAAATCATAAATTTTCATCTGAAGAATGCCAGTTCTGAAAATATATAAGACACCATTTAAGCACGCGGGTGTACTATCCTGATGGAAAGGGCTTTAATCCTTGGCTTTAAAGTGATGCCAATTTTTTTTTATGCCAGCTTTTATCATTGAGAAAACATGACTATACAAATACATTGTAAATTTACCACCAACAGCATGAATTTTTAGATGAAAAATTGTGTTATTTTTCATATTTCTGCTCAAAATATAGATTGTGAGTACACTTTAGAACCGCAAATCTATATTTTGGAGAAGAAATAAGAAAATAAGGTTTTACCCCATGTAAACCCCAGTTTTACTATATAAAATGGGGTTCAAGGGGTCAGAATTATATAGGCGTGTTTGCGTGATATAGTTTTCTTATTTCTGCCGAAGCATAAATTGTGCGTGCTCATTAGAACCGGACCAAGACCATGCAAAAATGCTAAAAGATAGCTTAAATCGTAGGGTTACAAAACGTTTTAAATGCTCATCTCTCATGCTTATCGGATAATCAAAAGTCCGATGTGGTTTGTCAAATCCCTGGGCTATGTGGATTGGATGTTGTTTTTTGTAAGAAAATCAGCTGTCAGTTGACTTTTATTTGTCGACGGGAAAACTTCATACATCTTATTGTTGTCAAAACCAAGGTCAGGCTCCGAGGTTATAAAACTTTTTCCAAGCTCACTTCTGCTAAGCATGAAACTTGTGGTGCTCATAAAAAATAAAATACTAAGAAGATGAGCGATCTTTCTTTCTCAGATAGCAAAAATGTTATTTGTCCTGCTCACAAATTTTGAAATGCCAACAATTGTTGGCATTTTAAAATTTGTGAGCAGGACAAATTTCATGCTCAAGTGAGTTGAGCATGAAAAAAGTTTTATAACCTCGGGGCCAGATGTCAAAAAAATGTTGGCAAATGTAATTCATGCGTCGTCTTCCACCTAGATCGTTCAAGCCCTCATGCTTTGTGGACTAATATGGCTGTGAGTGGGCTGAGCAAGTATTGTCCAGTTGCGTTCTGGTGAGCGTAGTGATCCATGATCATCTTGTTTGTAGGAACTCAGTTTATATGACAGTAAACATGACGCCACTGTAAAACTTGGAGGAAAACATGTCATGTTTATTACGAAAACACGCCTTTACAAATGCACTTTAAACTGTACCGCCGAGAAAAACGAAACATTTAAGATGAAAATTTGTGATGTTTTTCTTATTTCTACTCAGAATATAGATTGTGGATACCCGTTAGAAGATGAGGCGGTTCCAACTAGTTCTCACAATCTATATTTTAGAGCAGAAATAAGAAAAATAAGGTTTACCCCTGTAAACTCCCGCTTTTTTTTCTACATAAAATTGGGGTTAAAGGTGGTCAAAATTATATAGGCGTGTTTTCGTGATGTTATCCATTCCCCAGGCCTTTTAACGAGTACTCAGAACCACTGTCTTCGAGCAGGAATAAGAAAAATAATTTATACCCCTTTAAACCCAAGATTTTTTTTCCATATTAAGTGTGGGGTTGGATGGGTATCCATTTCACGGACTTATTATAGTGGTGGTTTAATATCTGCAAAAGAGACATTTTTCGAAACTTGGTGATATCTACCAATGTACATTTTTTTCCTGATGATAGTTCCCACATTTTCCCCTCGTACAACATAGTTGTGAGGGGGGATATAGAGTTTGTCCCGTACGTACATACGTACGTGTGTACTTTTGTCATCGCTCTAGCGCCGACATTTCTTGACCGATTTTAATATAACTTGACACAAATGATCCTTATGACAATATCTCGAGTGAAATCGACTTTCATGGTCGTGACCTCAGGGTCAAGATCAGTGTGCCTATTTTTAGAAAAAAAAAAAAAAAAAACTTTGTCATCGCTCTAGCGCCTACATTTTTCCACCGATTTCAATATAACTTCAAACTATTGTTCCTTTTGATAATATCTCGTGCGAATTTGACTTTTAAGGTCATGGCTACAAGGTCAAGGTCACTATGGTTATTTTTAGAAAAACTTTTTCATCGCTCTAGCGCTTACATTTCTCCACCGATTTCATTATAACATCACACAAATGTTACTTATGACAATATCTCGAGCGAGTTAGACTTTCAAGGTCATGGTCTTAAGGTCAAGGTCACTGTGGCTATTTTTAGAAAAACTTTGTCATCGATTTAGCGCCTATATTTCTTTACCGATTTCAGTATAATTGAATACAAATGTTCTTTAGGACACTATCTCGAGCTTGTTCGACTTTCAAGGTTACGGTCTCAAGGTCAAGGTCATTGTGGCTATTTTTTTGGAAAAAAACTTTGTCATTGCTCTAGCGCCGATATTTATTGACCGATTTCAATATGACTTCACACAAATGTTCCTTATGACTATATCTCGAGAGTGTTCGACTGTCAAGGTCTTGGCATCTAGGTCAAGGTCCATGTGGCTATTTATAGAAAATTTTTGTCATCGCTCTAGCGCCTACATTTATTGACGGATTTTAATATAACTTCACACAAATGTTACTTGTGATAATATCTCGAGTTGCTTTGACTTTTCAGGTCATTGCCTCAAGGTCTCAAGCAAGTTCGCTTTCAAGGTCATGGCGTCAAGGTCAAGGTCAAGGTCACTGTGGCTATTTTAGAAAAACTTTCTATCGCTCTAGCGCCTACATATTTTGATGGATTTTAATAGAACTTCACACAAATGTTTCTTGTGATAATATCTCGAGTTGCTTTGACTTTTCAGGTCATTGCCTCAAGGTCAAGGTCACTGTGGCTATTTTTAGAAAACCTTTGATCACTCTAGCGCCTACATTTAAATATAACTTCACACATATGTTGCTTATTATAATATCTTGAGCGAGTTTGACTTTCAAGGGTATGGCCTCAAGGTCATGGTCACTGTGGCTATTTTTTAAAAAAACTTTGTCATTGCTCTACGGCCTACATTTATTGACGGATTTTTTAATATAACTTCACACAAAATATGCTTTTGATAATATCTCGAGCAAGATCGACTTTCAAGGTCATGGCCTCCAGTCAAGGTCTCTGTGGCTATTATTAAAGAAACATTGTCATCACACTAGAACCTACATTTATTGATGGATTTTAAACAAACTTAACACAAATGTTGCAAATGATAATACCTCAAGCAAGTTGGACTTTTGCCAGTTCAGTGTTTTCAACACACGAAGTTGTCTTGTGCGAGGGGATTTGTATCGCATGCGATGCCTTGTTTATATTCGAAACATAGGATAATATACATTCAAGATTTGCGCGATGCTGTGTTAGCTCTATGCTTAATGCTGACATTTACAACAACACCGTTAATTGATTCTCAATTTTAAATCCCCGGATATGCTGCGACATTGCCATTCGTCTCTCTGTTTTTCCGTTGTTCGGGGAGCCTGCTGGGCCAAGTTGTTCAAAAGATTGTTAGCTTAACGAGCTCGTTAGTGGTCATAATGTTAACTATTCTAGTAATTTGAATTCAATAATCGATGTTTTGATTTTTTTGCTGAAAAATGTAAGTAGCTTTTGCATTTGCAAAAGCTACTCACATTTTTTCAGCAAAATATAAGCAAATTTTAGGATCAAAGTTTTAACGATGTGCTGGCTTACAATATCGTTATTTTTCACCACGTTAACAAGAGTGAGTGAGTGTTTTGAGTTTTACGTCCCACCAACAGCTAAGGTCATACGGAGACGGGACCTCGGTTTAAAGTCTCATGCGAGAGTCTGAAGCTGCCCGGGATATCACGTTAACAAGTCCATGAAATGAACACCCCATTAGAGAGAAATTTTTGTTTGCGGGGGTATACATTATTGTACTTATTTTGATCCAAAAACATAGGTTGTGTGTACTCTTTAGAGCACCAATAACCTATGTTTGCAGTATAAATAGGAAAATTATCACGGATTTTCATCAGAAAAGTAGTCATTTTGGAGATGTGAGAAATGCACAATGACACACGGGTGTGTTATGGTAATGTGAACAACTGGTCACATGTCGCCTATGTGATAAATACCCTTCTACAGGAGGTATCATATTTATATCTTTTTTGGATTTATATTTTACAGTTTCTTGAAAGATCTAAAGAAACGCATGCTCTTGGTCGTCCTGGTGATCCCGTAGAAGTGGCGAGTACCATTGCCTTCTTGGCGTCTGATAATGCATCCTTCATAACCGGTGCAACTGTACCAGTTGACGGTGGAAGACATGCCATGTGCCCCAGATAAAGTACGCGCTTATAGTACAGTCCCGCTACTTAGTCCACTCAAAATATTGCTTCCTTTATGATGTCAGTTGTATTTGATTGATTGTTTTATGTTTAACGTGTCGTTAAACATAAAACAATTAATCAAATACAACTGTACAACCCGCGTGTGTCATTTTGTGTCATCTCCCAGAGAAAGGGAGAATAGAGATAGAAGAAATGGTAGAGAAGAAAGTGAGGGACAGAGGAGAAAGAGGAAAATTGAATGGAAGTGTAGGAACAGAAGAAATAACAACATGCCCCGTCCTCTCTTACCTGCTGCAATTCCAGCAGGTCTTGTCCAGCTGTAAGCCAATATCATTTGGACGCCCCAGTGACGCAAGATACATGTCACCTTTGCCTCACCCAACCACTTTGATAGTTGGAGTATTTGTATGGGGCGAGGATGCTGTGTATCGTACGTCACCGGTGTGTCCAACTGATATTGTCTTACAGTTGGCCAAGGCCTGCTATCTTCGCACAAGTTAAGGGCAGAATGGGGATGTTGTTATTTCTTATTTCTTCTGTTTCTGCACTTCCGTTCATTTTCCTCTTTTTCTTCTGTCCCTGTCTTTCATTTAATCTTTCTCTGGAAGACAACACAAAATGACAAACAAGGGTTGACATACCGTCAAACCCGAAACGGGTAAAAATAACGATACTGTTGAGACTGGTTTTGTAGCGAGATTTCTCTGTACTTAGTGAGGACAAGTTTCAATGAGAACGTAAGCCTTTTCACCCAGGAGTTTCTTAAATGGACACTTTGAACTTCGAGTTTGGACATGTGCAGTCTTTTGAATGGACGGCTTCGTCAAAATCGTTAATCTGATGTGAAACAGGGATGGTCCTTATGTGACGGCTGTCTCATCTTGATTTCACTGTTTGCACACGTTACGAAAACACGCCTATACAAATACATTGTAACCTTTATCGCAGAAAAAAATGAACATTTTATGATGACAAATTTTGATATTTTTAGCTCGTCTGTTTTTTGAAAAAAAAACTTTCGAGCTATTGTCATCACTCCGGCGTCTGCGTTGTCGTCGTCTTGCGTCGTCCTGCGTCGTCGTTCCAAAAAACTTAACCTTGGCTATAACTTAAAAAGTATTAGACCTAGCCTCATGAAACTTCATACACACACTCATCATCACAAGAGCTACATTTTGACCAAGGACCATAACAACATTGTTGATTTTGGCTGAATTATCTCCCCTTTTCCAATTTTTTTCTGAAACACATTTTTTGCTCTCATTTTAATACTATTCACAACAGAGCCTTCAAACTTCACATGAATGTTCCTTGGGACAAGACCTTTTCAGTGATACCACACTTTTTGATCTGTGACCTTGACCTTTGAACTTTGACCTATTTTTCGAAAATTTAACCGAAAACCTTAACCTTGACCATATTTCCAAAAGTATTTGGCCTACCTTCATGAAACTTCATACACATACTCACCATCACAAGAGCTACATTCCCTACAAGTTTTATAACTCCATCTTGCAATTTGATTGAATTATCTCCCCTTTTCTCTCCGTTTTTTTTAAATTGTTTTTGTCTCTTATTTCAATACTATTCACAACAGAGCCTTCCAACTTCACATGAATGTTCCTTTGGACAAGACCTTTTCAGTCATACCACGCTTTTTGACCTGTGACCTTGACCTTTGAACTTTGACCTATTTTTCGAAAAATTAACCAAAAAACTTAACCTTGACCATATTTCCAAAAGTATTTGGCCTACCTTCATGAAACTTCATACACATACTCACCATCACAAGAGCTACATTCCCTACAAGTTTTATAACTCCATCTTGCAATTTGATTGAATTATCTCCCTTTTTCTCTCCGTTTTTTTAAATTGTTTTTGTCTCTTATTTCAATACTATTCACAACAGAGCCTTCCAACTTCACATGAATGTTCCTTGGGACAAGACCTTTTCAGTCATACCACGCTTTTTGACCTGTGACCTTGACCTTTGAACTTTGACCTATTTTTCGAAAAATTAACCAAAATACTTAACCTTGACCATATTTCCAAAAGTATTTGGCCTACCTTCATGAAACTTCATACACATACTCACCATCACAAGAGCTACATTCCCTACAAGTTTTATTACTCCATCTTGCAATTTGATTGACTTATCTCCCCTTTTCTCTCCGTTTTTTTTTAAATTGTTTTTGTCTCTTATTTCAATACTATTCACAACAGAGCCTTCCAACTTCACATGAATGTTCCTTGGGACAAGACCTTTTCAGTCATACCACGCTTTTTGACCTGTGACCTTAACCTTTGAACTTTGACCTATTTTTCGAAAAATTAACCAAAATACTTAACCTTGACCATATTTCCAAAAGTATTTGGCCTACCTTCATGAAACTTCATACACATACTCACCATCACAAGAGCTACATTCCCTACAAGTTTTATAACTCCATCTTGCAATTTGATTTGACTTAGAACTTTTGTTTTCTAAAAGAAACTGCAGACGAGCGTTGGCACCCGCTTGCGGTGCTCTTGTTCTTATTTCTGTCCAAAATATAGATTGTCGGTACTCTTTAGAACCGCCTCATTGAGGCGGTTCTAACACGTACCCACAATCTATATTTTAGAGCAGAAATAAGAAAAATAAGGTTTACCCCTGTAAACCCCAGTTTTACTATATAAAAGTGGGGTTCAAGGGGGTCAAAAGTATATAGGCATGTTTTCGTGATGGATATATGCAGCTATTTACGGGAGTGAATTGGATACTCCTGGCTATGTTCTGTAAATTGTGCACAAAAAAATACGAATTGTTGATTCTCTGTTTGACCTCCTTTCGATAATGAGGGCTACTCTTTTAAAGAAAGGAGTTCGTTCTATCCTTTAAGGGCAATGTCTGTACCTTCAGGGAAGGCAACCGGCCCCCGTCCATAGGGGCTTGAAGAAATATATGGGCTGCATGATGCTTCCACGCAGAGCTGAATCCGGCCCGCACACTAGAACTGGTAAACCGCTAAGATGACCTAAGCCTGTCCAGGAACCAGGCGGACTGTCCATGCTAATAAACCCTATTGGTTTCATTGGGCGACAGGGCTTAAGAAGTCATTTCATCTCCATGTCGGGTAAAAGTCCCACAAAATTGGAAGCAACGTCTCCAAAATGACCTTTACAGTGTTGACGGGGATATTAAACCTCAAATCAAACAAAAAATCAGGGAAGGCAACAACTGCTATTCTACTGTATTTCTATCTCCCATGTCAGTCAAAAGGGAGGAGTCAACTCTTAAAGGAAAGAATCAAAGTCTTTCCTTTGAGGGCAGACCCCTTTATGGGACAGAGTTTTTAGAAAAGCGGACAGGAAGTCCAGAAAGTTGTCTCCCTTTACAAATGGCTGAAATGTCAGTCAGGTGTATCCATTCCTCTTAAGAGTAGACATGTAACTTTGATAAATTGTTCAAACAAAAATGTTATTGGAATAGTTGTCCTCTGTGAAAACATATCTACTACTTTTAAGAAGTAAAATGCTAACATAGTTTGCAAATCATGGTGTTAAAAGGATTATATAGAGGATCTTACATGAGTGGTAATGTATTATTGAATTTATTAAACGAGTTGAGGAAAAGGGATAAAATGCGAGGCTTTGCCGAGCATTTTATTCCTTTTCCTCAACGAGTTTAATAAATTCAATAATGCATGAGCACGAATGCAAGATTCTATTTATCATATGGCATTTAAAACGTATGTTATTCACGATTGTTTACAAAAATGTCAATATTCCGCCATTAGTAAACGCGACGCCGTTAAGGACGTCGTACATGTAACCTTACGGGACGAATTTAGCTAATTTGCATATTTAATCCACTTGTGGATTATCGAAAATATTACATGGCCTTATTTCACTCTCAGACGGGACGTCATATGATAAAAATGATTATAAATGATTAGTATGGATTCACCGAAAAAAATGAGCTATCAAACAGTATATAGATTAGGACTCTGAAATGCCTCGTACAATTCTTCTACACAGGGTTGTGCATATGCATTTCTTCGATAGATGGTGAAAAATACCCAGTTTTCGTACTTTTCTGTTGACGCACGTCTTATCATGTGTGCGTATATCGTACATTAAGTCCCATTGATACCATAGTTATTATATGAGGTGGCATATTAATATGAACATTCTTTTGTATTTTGGCTTTACTGGTTGATTTGAAACACGTTCAATCATAATAAAAATCGTTTACTAGTCAGTATTGTAGTTGAAGCATTTAGTGAATGGTCATAAATTTACTGTATATAATGCCTATTGCTGGTTTATTCTTCCCTCTGATGTGTGTGTGCGTGTGAATTCGGGTTTAACCTCGCTTTCAACAATTTTTCAGGCATATCACGACGGTGTCTGGTTGCGACAGGGAGCTCAATGCTCACTTTTATAGTGCTGCCTCACTGAAGTATAATGTTCCAGACACATTACATGATACCACACCCAGTCACATTATCCTGACACTGGGTCGACCAGTCCTAGCTCTACCCCGTAAATCTGAGTGCCAAGCGAGGAGCAGCTAGTACCATTTTTAACGACTTTGGTATGTCGCGGCCCGGGATCGAACCCGTGACCTCCCGTTCCCCGGAGCGGACACTCTACTAACTGAGCTATCGGGTCCGGTCCCTTTGATGCACCACGTGAACAAGTACATGAAATGAACACACCCTAACTCCACTTTATATAGAGAAAAGTAGAGTGTACGAGGGTATACATTGTTTTTCTTATTTCTGCTCCAAGATATTGTTTGCGGGTACTCGTTAGAACCGGGGTTCTACCGAGCACCCGCAACATATGTTTAGATAAGTAAAATATCACACAATTTTATTAGAAAAATTACCGTTCTTGGGATACGAAAAAAATACACTATGCCACACGGGTGTCATTACGTGAACACGTCCGTGAAATGAACACGCCCCTTAACCCAACTTTATATAGAGGGAAACTGGTGTGTACGGGGCTATACATTTTTTTCTTATTTCTGCTCAAAGACATAGGGTGTGGATACTCATTAGAACCGCCTCAATGAGGCGGTTCTAACGAGCAGGCGGTTCTAACGAGCACCCACAACCTATGTTTGTAGTTTAAATAAGAAAAAACTCGCGGATTTTCGAAAAGTAGCCATTTTGGAGATGTAAAAAAATGCCTTATGTCGCACGGGTGATATTGTAATGTGTTTTCGCAATTGGGTAAGTAAGACGAGTTGTCTTTACTAAGTGCTCATTCTCGAAGACCCGCATTTGAATGGCAGGATTTTGGGAAACATATTCCTTCAGGAATCTGTTTTTGATTAATATAAGGCTTATCTGTTGCGCATCAGAACGCCGAATTTTAAAACTGGCTGGATAATAACATTTAGCTGATAAATTTTGCATTGTAGGGTCATGAAATCTCTAAGGATCAGTGATTATCAGATGTTGAAGAATAATGTATTGGTCGATTAAAAGTGATTTCAGAAAGTATACGAGGGTCGTTCAATAAACATCTTGTCTTACCTCCTTAGAGTCACGATTGGCTTCTTTTTCCACCTAATCATCCCCAGCAATAAGCACTTCCTCCATCGATGTTCCAAGGTAGAAGTAAAACAAAGATCAGGAATCGATACAATTAACTTACTCCACCCATCAAAGACACAAAAGGGAAAGAAACACAAACATTAAGCGACCAGACCATAATGGAAACCTAAATAAAGGAAGGCCATAAGGAAAGTTACTTTCCCACAAAATGGCCAAATGGCCATGCAAAATAAAAAGACACAAGTGATACACACAGTAAGTCACAAACAACAACTTAAATGAACCGTCACGGAAGAACCGCCTTGGAACGGTCAGTGGAAAGAATTCCACTGGGGATCTTAAATCGATTTTACATGGCCATAATCCTCGCCCTTACCTCTGATGCGGTATACACTAATTTTTATTAGTCCGCATGAAGGCTTCCTTACTCATCAGTGTAACATCTCAGAGAACATACAAATAAAAAAACTACAGAGATGAAACAAGGTTGAGGACTCAACAGCATACAACAACAGAATTGCTGGAGCAAAAGAAAACCATCAGTTAGACTCCGAGGGGCCCGACCAAATACGCCTTTTTGAATGTCACGATTTTTTAAAAAATATTCCTTCAGGAATCTGTTTTCGATTTATATAAGGCTGTTTTTAATTTTTTGGACCCCAATTTGATTTATATCAGTCTTTGTATCGACTGCTTATTCGAAATTTGCAAAATTGCAGTATGTTTCCTCTGGCTTTCTTTGCCGGATCATTACAGGGTCACTGATGAGGCTTTATTAGCCGAAACTACGTAGTATGACCCATCTTGTTTCTTATGAATGTTTTCATTGCTCTTAAAGGAACTCATTTTTTATTTTTATTTGCCTTCACTGCAGCTGGTGCTGTGCCGTTTGGCGGCCGTAAAACGTCTCCCCGTACATCAACCATAGTGTAGTTTATATTTTACTTTTAGTCCTTTGAGATCAGCGTGAATATTCTGAGAAATCAGAAATAAATTATTGGTTTAGACTCATATTCTAGACAAGTTTTTAATTTTTTGGACCCCAATTTGATTTATATCAGTCTTTGTATCGACTGCATATTCGAAATTTGCAAAATTGCAGTTTGTTTCCTATGGCTTTCTTTGCCGGATCATTACAGGGTCACTGATGAGGCTTTATTAGCCGAAACTACGTAGTATGACCCATCTTGTTTCTTATGAATGTTTTCATTGCTCTTAAAGGAACTCATTTTTGATTTTTATTATCTGTTGCACATCAGAATGCCGAATTTTAAAACTGGCTTGATAATAACATTTAGCCTATAAATTTTGCATTGTTGGGTCATGGAATCTCTAAGGATCAGTGATTATCAGATGTTGAAGAATAATGTATTGGCCGATTAAAAGTGATTTCAGAAATTATACGAGGGTCGTTCAATAAGCATCTAGCATTACCTCCTTAGAGTCACGATTGGCTTCTTTTTTCCACCTAATCATCCCCAGCAATAAGCACTTCCTCCATCGATGTTCCAAGGCTAAAAAGAAGCCTCCGTGGTGTGGTTGTTACGCTTCTCGCATTGTAAACCAGGGATCGCAGGATCGATTCTGGGCTTCTCCCGACTTTCGGATGAGTCTTTAAACCGAGGTCCCGTCGAGGTGGTTATAACGAGTACCCACACTCTATATTTTAAAGCAGAAATAAGAAAAATATGGTTTACCCCTGTAAACCCCAGTTTCACTATATAAAAGTGGGGTTCGACGAGGTCAAAATTATATAGGCGTGTTTTCGTGATGTGCTCTTGCGTTGCCAGCTGAAGACCGAGTCTTGAATCTCTTTGGAAGCGGTGAACTGTGACCAGTACATTGTTTACTCTGCTGTTTACTCTTATGATCACAGTGATGGAGCCAAGTTCTGTCCCCGGTATTGTTTTCTCAAGAAAGTCTTCCGGATCAGAATCATATCTTTCCAAAAGTGACTCAGACATTGGCACTCGGACAGCTCGTTGTTCTTTACAAAGGCATTTTGGCACCCAACGTGCTGAAAGCTTCCTCGTGCCCAGCCATTCGTGTACATGGTAAAAAGGCTACCCTGAGAAATCCCTAACCTTTTAGAAATTTGTGAAACTTTCATTCGCCTGTCCTGCTTTACTAGTTCCCTTAAATTTTCACTAGCGAAGTCATCAGTTGCGGTCACAGGTCTACGTCTTCCTACGTTACCCGACCACGTTAAAAATCAGCAACCCAATTTTGAACAGTAGAATATGAAGGAGCAGTCTTTTGGTCCTTTGAGATCATCGTGAATATTATGAGAAATCAGAAATAATTCTTTTGTTTAGACTCATACTAGACAGGTTTTTAATTATTTGGACCCCTTTTGGATTTATATCAGTCTTTGAATCGACTACCTATTCGAAAATCGCAAAATTACAGTACGTTTCCTCTGGCTTTTTTGCCGAATCATTACAGGGTCACTGATGAGGCTTTATTAGCCGAAACTACGTAGTATGGCCCATCTTCTTTCTTATGAATGTTTTCATTGCTCTTAAAGGAACTCATTTTTTATTTTTATTATCGTAAACTTCACACAATTCCAGCTAAATTATTTTTTCAGAATAGGTATCTATCATTGTTCTGAACTCAATTTGTGAAGAAAATTCGGCAACACTGACCCCTGCCACGTTGTTCATGTAAATGTCAGTGCTAACACAGCTCGCCTATATAGGGGCTAGGCAATGGGAAGGAATATAAGAATCTTATATGGGTGTGAGGGGTGGATGGAAAAATCCGTCCCGAGGGTCACTGTCCGGCATCACAAGGCTTGCCGAGTGATGCCGTGCAGTGATCCCGAGGGACGGATTTTTCTATCCACCCTCACGCCCATATTGGATACTTTTTCTTGCATACCTTCCATTTCTTAGCGCGGATTTTTAATGCTGCAGTCACTTCGGTTACCGACGTCCACCATATTGTATTGACATTGAAGGAATGTTTAGTGACGTCACGTAACGTGCTGTGACATCAACCTTCACGACGGCGTATACGAGGTCATAATCAACCAGTGCATTTATCAAACACGCCATTATATTCGATTTTGGGTCGGAACTCCAGGGTCAGAACATAAATTTCTAGCCCAGGGTAAAATCACGGATTTCGTTGTCTGGTGTGCAAGAACAGATAAGGACATCCATAGTTTTAGCTTCGGATAGAAATTTCTGTTCTAACCCTTGTATTCTTACACAAAATCGAATATTCCCGCGTGTTTGATAAATGCACTGGTTGAATACGTCCTCGTATGCGCCGTCGTTAAGGTTATCGCCACAGCACGTAACGTGACGCCACTAAACATTTCTATAGTGTCATCACAATATAGCGGACGTCGGTAACCGAAGTGACGGCAGCATTAAAAATCCGCACTAAGAAATGGAAGGTTGGCAAGAAAAAAAAACCTATATGGGTGTGAGGGGTGGATAAAATATCCGGTCCTCGGGACCACTGTCCGGCATAGTGACCCTCGGGACGGAATTTTTCCATCCAGCACTCACACCCATATAAAATTCTTATATTATTATGCAGCAAATCATGTTGAGGAAGCGGAAGATATATGACGTCACTAATAGAGCCTTTGATGTTAGTCGGTGTAATGTCACTTCCTGGCACCGAAAACGTTACAAAAGGACATAAATGCATGTGTAACAGTCTATAATTTTTGCGTAATTTCTTCTTACAATGGAGAAAATTTGTGAGATTTTGAAGTTAACAACAACATTATTGCCGATTTTCAGCTTGTTAGAATCGAAAAAGATCAGCTCTAGTCTGTGATTTGTTGAGAAATAAATCACAGTTTGTCGGTCAGTTGTCAGTAGACGAATAACGCGCGCTACGCGCTCATAATTTGATCTTCTTTACAACTGACCTCTAAACTGTGATTTTATTACTCAACAATTCACAGCTAGAGCTGATATATATAGACGGAGCCAATGTTTTGACACGTGACCTTGTTCACATACCATTGCGCATGCGCAAAATTACTTTTCCCTTTAAAAACGATCTTTCGTTGTTGGCTAAAAGCCCCTGGTTCCATATAAACATATTCTATCTATATATCCTGCAGCACCCTCTCGCGAGGATTATGTGCAGCTGCGCGCCTCAGAAAAAGAAAAGTGTGATAGAAGAAAAAGTATTAGGTTTTAGGAGAATTGAAAGTAAAAACAGTGTTAGTAAAGTAGAGATTAAAAGCACATAAAAACAATGTTTCACGGTACATGGCATTGGGTGATGGAGGGTGCATATGGTCGATCTGAAAGAATCCAGATCGGAGCACACAACAGCATGAGGAGGAAGGTGATTCCATTGTACCACAGCCAAGGGGAAGAAACTGTATTTATAGTAACTGGCGGTAGTAGGGATTTGAATATAGTGCATAGTATGCATGTTTTTAGTAGTTCTGATTGGATGTCGGATGTATGTAGGGAGCGGAATCTCGACAAGGCCATATACTATCTTGTAGAACAATAGGAGGCGAGCATCTGCCCGCCTCTGTTCCAATGATCTCCATTCCAGGGTATTTAGCATCTGGGTCACACTACTATATGAAGTGTAGTCATGTTTGACCCATCTAGCTGCTCTTCTTTGGATTTGCTCAACCTTGTTTATATTTGACTGGGTATATGGGCTCATATATGTAAATAGCACAGGTCGGAAAGGTGGAGGTGTGATCATCCTGGTCAAATCATCATTTCACTCTTACGCCCAACCTGAATATAACACAGACTGTGAAACCTTATGGGTCCATCTCAGTCTGCTCGGCTCCAAATCAGCCTTGATTGGAGCCTACTACAAGCCTCATGAATTAGACACACCAAGTTTCGAAGAGTTCAAAAAGTCCCTGAACCTGATTAAACAATCCAACTCTCAAATTTGGCTTTTGGGTGACTTCAACCTACCCAAAATAGATTGGAAACTTCAGACCCCTACACCAGACTGTAATCATCAATCCTTTTATTTAGACTGCCTAGAGGCCTTCAGTGATTGTCTGCTAGAGCAAATGGTGACCACCCCCACTCGTGGTCAAAATATCTTAGATCTCTTCTTCACTTCAAATCCAACCCTTGTCAATAATGTTTCCGTCTTGCCTGGTCTGTCAGACCACGATATTGTCCTGGCAAAAGTAAACAGCCGTCCCGAACTTACAAAGCAGGTCCCACGAGACATTCCCCTGTATAAAAAGGCTGATTGGGACCAGCTTAAACAATCAATGGGAGATCTACTATCCGAACTCGAGTCAGAACCTGCTACCACTGATAGCCAAGTGCTGTGGGATAAGTTTGCTGGCAAACTTCAGCAGGGGATTGACACATTCATTCCAATTAGGCAGGCAGGTACTCGAGATGGATTTCCCTGGATTAATCAGGAAATCCGCAGACTTATGAGAAGAAGGGACAAACTGTACAGGCGTTGGTCTCGGTCTGGTCGTTCAGATGACCAGAAAAAATTCCTTGACCAAAAACACCTAGTACGGAGCGTATCAGATAGGGCCTACCAGAAGTACCTGTCAGACATCTTAGGAGTCAGTGATGGTGAAGATGACCTAGATGCCCCTCCCAAGGTCAAAACAAAAAAGTTGTACTCCCTTCTAAAACACTCAAAACAGGACTCTGGTGGGATCACAACACTGAAGGCCAATGACAAAACTTACTCCATGGACTTTGATAAGGCCAATGCCCTAAATGGACAGTTTAATTCAGTTTTTAGCCCTAAAAGCCCAACAAGCCTCAGGCAACTTGCGCAGAGGGCCCTCCAAGATGCATATGATTCTGGTATGAACCCTTGCTCCACGCCCCACCCACACACAGGACCCCAGAATTTATATGAAACAAATAAGAAACCCAGCTTCACACCCAGCCCACACCCCAAAATGCCTGATATACATGTTTCATCCAAAGGCATAGAAAAACTGCTTCAAGGTCTCAACCCGCATAAGGCTGCAGGCCCTGATAAGTTCAAACCCGTAGTCCTTCAGACCCTTCATAAAGAACTTGCCCCCATCCTACAATTGATTTACCAGAGATCCTTAGATTCTGGTAAGCTTCCATCCATATGGAAAGAAGCTAATGTATCCCTATCTTCAAAAAAGGGGATAAAACAGACCCTGCCAACTACCGGACAATTTCCCTAACCTGTGTCCTCTGCAAAGTGCTTGAGCATGTTGTGGCCTCCAACATTTCCAAACATTTCACCAATCTAAATATACTGTATGAACTGCAACATGGGTTCAGAGATAAGAGATCATGTGAGACACAACTTATTATGCTCATTGACGAACTCGCAAAAAACATGCAATCAGGAAAGCAAACAGACCTTGTCCTCCTTGACTTTAGCAAGGCTTTTGACAAAGTGGCTCACGAAAAACTTCTCCAGAAATTACACTTTTATGGCATAACTCTAAATTGGATAAAAGATTTTCTTGATAACAGGATTCAATCAGTTTTACTCAATGGTTCCAACTCGGATAACATTCCAGTGTCTTCAGGTGTCCCACAGGGCTCGTTTCTCGGACCCATGTTATTTTTAGCCTACATGTATATTAATGATCTACCGGATCAGGTTAGATCCAGAGTAAGGTTATTCGCCGATGACACAGCCATGTACCTAGCCCTTGGTGCCAAAAATGACTCTGAGACCCTCCAAAAAGACCTTAAGTCACTTGAATCATGGGAAAAACTCTGGGATATGAGTTTTAACCCCTCTAAATGCCAGGTCATTCATGTGACCCGACGTAAAGACCCCTTTGAAACTGTATATCACCTGCATGGCTGTATCCTTGAAAGTGTACCCTCATCTAAATACCTTGGGGTCACCATTTCGGAAGACCTCAGATGGACAGACCACATTAACAATATCAGCAAAAAGGCCAATCAGACTTTAGGATTTTTAAAACGGAATATTCGGGTCCACAACAGGGACCTGAAATCCACTGCTTACAAAACCCTTGTCCGCCCACAGTTAGAATATGCTTCTACTGTGTGGTCCCCCCATACTGCTTCTGACATCTATAAACTAGAAGCAGTCCAGCGTAGGGCTGCTAGATGGGCAACCAGAGACTATCAGTACCCGTCTAGCGTTACCAAAATGCTTCATGACCTGAAATGGCGTACCCTTGACCAGCGGCGCATAGACAGCCGTCTGGTCCTCCTATATAAGGTCACATATGACCTTGTTGCCATACCTGCTACTGACTACCTGATCCGGAACACCCGCTCCTCTGCAAGAAATCATTCTCTAGCATACAGACAGATCACGACTCTAAAGGACTACTATAAGTACACATTTTTCCCCCGCACAATCATCCACTGGAACGCCCTACCAGCCCACATACCAGTTCTCCCTACTGTGGCACAGTTTAGTACAGCTGTTTGCCAGGTATTCCACTCATCACCTTAAAGGCCAGTTACTGTTTTTATCTTTTAACTATACTAACACTCTCACTCGCACTGTACAAACTCATTTCACCCACTTTTCTATCCCCCCTTTTTTGTTCGACTAACCCCCTTTAGCTCTTGGTTTTACCGGAATCACCATCTGAAGTCCTCCAAGGAGGTTAAGATGTATTGGAAGATAGATAGATAGGTTTAATATTACGGGCATATTTTAGTTGAATGTCACAGAAAATCGATCGAATTACACTTTAAATGAGTAGATAAATATATTTTACAGCTCATTCATGCATTATCCGCGTTTAGTCATTCGTTTTGCGCATTTTTATTACTAATAATTACAACCGTCCCGCCTCGTTACCTGCATAAGTTTAACAGGTAATTTAATCATCAAAACATCCTAAAATCTTCTAGAAACCAATAATTACTAGCTAAGACATGTCTATTATAAAAGTTTAAAGGTCAGTTTTGTCGTTTCGATTCCAAACAAAATACAAGATTAGAGAAATTAACATTGCATTTACAATGTCGATAAACGGCCAAAGACGTTTTTTGCCCACCACCGGTAAGTCCCGGCAAATAGTAATATTGAGTGATGACGTAGTGTTTGGATGTGTCTATTTCTAAATACAATTTGACCTTACCCAATAAATTTTCGAAGCAGGGTTCTCTTGTTTCAAAAGCACTTTGTAAAGATCGTCTTACCTCTCCATAATGTCCAATTCTCCATCATTACATGTACAGTGTACCCTCCTTTAAACAACCATCCTAGGTAAACTCCAAAACTGGCTGTTTAAGGGAGGTGGCTGTTCAACATAGGGAAATGTCTGAGATGATGTATGGCTTGTTATCATCAGACAAAAAAGTGATTATTGAAGACAGGTCAACATGGATGTACTAAAAGAAAAATTAATGATGGAGAGGTGTCAGATGACATCTCTCCATCATTTATGTTTCTTTTCACTTGCTTATATTGTTTTTATGCATATATCACAATGGTAGTTTTGAGGAAAATAAATTTTTGAATAAATAAATACAGCAGAAGAAGAGAAATTCTTTTTTTTTACATCCGATTGTTTTGCTACTGGGTTAACTCTGGCTGTTTAATAGAAGGAATTTTGATTTGGTAAAGAGGCTGCTGGCTGGATGATAGAGGTGGCTGCTGAGCAGAGGTTAAATATGTAGTAAAATGCTATGGGAGGAATGATTGTGGCTGTTGAAGAGAGGTGGCTGCTAAATAGAGGTGACCATTAGTGGAGGTTTTAGCGTATGTGCATATCGAGCGATTTGATTGGTTGAAATAAAAGTTTTATACTTCGATAAATACCATAAACAATAATTTCAGATCTGTTTCACACAGAAACAGGTTTTAATATAACGTGCCGTCAAAGAGCACTTTTAGAACCCGCGCGCGTTGCGTCATTGTATAAATAAGACGTCAACAGTATTCGATTAAAAGATGGAAAACTATTGAAAACGTAAATGTTAGAAGACAAATAAACTGAGTTTATGTACTTGATATTTTGTTCACTTGGGTTTCTTTCAAAGATGGCAGCTTCTAATTGAATAATCATTCTGCTGTGGCCATTGGTAAGTTCGTTCACTACGCTTTCGAAATAATTCCTAAAATAAATACTCAGTACCATTTTTCGTGACATTTTTAATATTTCCATGACATAGTTGGAATTATAAGGAATGAATTATCATTTCTGTGGATTTTATCGATGTGTAAACTCCGGCAAATCAATCACAAATTTCGGGCTTCAACTCACCGGAGTTTACATGTCGATAAAATACACAAAAAATGATATTCATTCCTATAGTTTTTCAGCGTAAAGTAGATATAAATTGGCGGGTGTTCATTTCACGGACTGGTTAACATGATGCATGACTGCGAGCAGCAATGTCTCTGACGAGACTGTGCATATGAGCTGGCTTGCCTGGGCCTTTGCTACCCGCCTATGCGATAATGAACCTTTTCTCTTGATTTGTTTGTTTGTTTGATTTGTGGTTGAACGTCCCAATCAACACTGCAAAGGTCATTTTGGAGACGCAGCTTCCAATTTTGTGGGACTTTTACCCGACAAGCCCTGCCGCCCAATGAAACCAATAGGGTTTATAAGCATGGAATGTCCGACACTCGCACCGCTTTGCCTGGGCAGGCTTAAATCCTCTAAGCGGTTTACCAGTACTCGTGTTCGGGACGATTTCAGCTTTGCGTGGAAGCATCATGCATCACATCTATTTCTTTAAGCCCCGATGGGCGGGGTCGTCCTTTTCCCTTGAAACCGCATGGCTATTATGTTTTGAACTGGGTGTGCCATCCTTGGTGATCGCTCGCAGCGGGTCGTCGTTGCTGGGATGAAGTCGTGTTCTGTACCGGTTACTGCTGGTGTTCTGGCTTGGAGAAATATATTGGGCTGCATGAGGTTTCCTTGCAGAGCTGAAACTGTCCGCACATGAGTACTGGTAAACTGCTTTGACGGTTTAAACCTGCTCAGGCAAAGTGGTGCGAGTTCCTGCATATACATGTTTGGGCGGAAGGACTTAAGATGTCATTTACATGTAAAAGTTCCACAAAGTTGGAAGCAACGTCTCCAAAATGACCTGAATATTGTTGACGTGGATGTTAAACGTCAAGTCAAACAAACAAAAATACTTCTGGTGTTCCTCAGGGGTTCGTGCTGAGGCCGATCCTGTTTCTTGTCTATATCAAAAGCCTTCCTGATATATGTAACGTTGCTCTTTGCATCATGGAGTGCTTGGATGACAGTTTACTGCTTCAACGGGATCTTGACAAACTGTCTGTCTTATTTTACGTCTTAACCCCTTAGAGAGACACCAGACGGGTTCTTGGGAACCATGTGTCGAAGGGGGTTAGTTGAAGTGAAAGTAAAAAAAGTTGGTGAGATGAGTTTGTACAGTGCGAGGATGATTTTAACCCTTATCTTGCTGTTCACGACAACCCCTATCTTTGCAAACAGTGTAGATCCAGATCAGATGGCTTCTGAAGAAGCCATCTGATCAGGATCTACACTGTTTGTCATTCAGTTTATGAATTTGTAGCAATAAATTACATCAAGTAATTTGATTGGGTGATAGACAGAAATGGGTGTGGCTTAAATGAATATTCAGCAAGATAAGGGTTAAGTATAGTTAAAAGATATAAACAGAATTGAATTTTATCAGATTAACAATTCCGTGCAATGAATACCCCGCTGAACCACTTCATATAGAGATACGTGATGTTTACGGGAGGTATACATTATTTTCTTTATTTCTGCTCCAATACATAGGTTGTGGGTACCCGTTAGAACCGCCTCAATGAGGCGGTTCTAACGAGCACCCACAATCTGTGTTTGGCGCCTAAATAAGAAATAAATCACATTTTCATCAGAAAAGTATTGTGGAGGCATGATTTCTGTTTTGTTTGATTTGAGGTTTGACGACCCTGCCAACACTGTTTAGGTCATTTTGGTGTCGTTGCTTCCAATTTTATGGGACTTTTACCCGACATTCAGATGAAATGACATCTCAAGCCATGTCGCCCAATGAAACCAATAGGGTTTATAAGCATGGACTGGCAGACTGGCGCACCGCTTTGCCTGGGCAGGCTTAAATCCTCTAAGCGGTTTACCAGTACTCGTGTGAGTGCGTGGTAGCATCGTGCAGCCCATCTATTTCTTCAAGCCCAGATGGGCGGGGGCCGTGTTGAGACATGATTTGTTTGTTTGATTTGAGGCTTAACGTCCCCGTCAACACTGTAAAGGTCATTTTGGAGACGTTGCTTCCAATTTTATGGGGCTTTTACCAGATCTTGAGATGAAATGACATCTCAAGCCCTGCCGCCCAATGAAACCAATAGGGTTTATAAGCATGGACGGTCCGACTCGCACGCTTTGCCTGGGCAGGCTTAGATCCTCTAAGCGGTTTACCAGTACTCGTGTGAGTGCGTGGTAGCATCATGCAGCCCATCTATTTATTCAAGCCCCGATAGGCGGGGCCGTGTGGAGACATGAAAGACTATATTATGTTACACGGGTGTGTTATCGTAATAATAGTAGAATGAACCACCAGGCTATCAGCATTGCTGAACTGTGTCAGAGTGGGAAGGGAGAAGCATGAACCACCACGCTATCAGCATTGCTGAACTGTGTCCGAGTGGGAAGGGAGAAGCATGAACCACCAGGCTAACATCACTGCTAAACTGTGTCAGAGTGGGAAGGGAGAAGCATGAAACACGAGGCCAACTACACTGCTGAACTGTGTCAGAACGGGAAGGGAGAAGCATGAACCACCAGGCTAACAGCACTGCTGAACTGTGTCAGAGTGGGAAGGGAGAATCATGCACCACGAGGCTAACAGCACTGCTGAACTGTGTCAGAGTGGGAAGGGAGAAGCATGAACCTTCACGCTAATAGTACTGCTGAACTGTGTCAGATTGGGAAGGGAGAAGCATGAAACACGAGGCCAACAACACTGCTGAACTGTGTCAGAGTGGGAAGAGAGAAGCATGAACCACGAGGCTAACAGCCATGCTGAACTGTGTCAGAGTGGGAAGGGAGAAGCATGAACCACCACGCTAACAGCACTGTTGAACTGTGTCATAGTGGGAAGGGAGAAGCATGAACCACCAGACTAACAGCACTGCTGAACTGTGTCAGTGGGAAGGGAGAAGCATGAAACACGAGGCCAACAACACTGCTGAACTGTGTCAGAATGGGAAGGGAGAAGCATGAACCTTCACGCTAATAGTACTGCTGAACTGTGTCAGAGTGGGAAGGGAGAAGCATGAACCACCAGGCTAACAGCACTGCTGAACTGTGTCAGAGTGGGAAGGGAGAAGCATGAACCACCAGGCTAACAGCACTGCTGAACTGTGTCAGAGTCGGAAGGGAGAAGCATGAACCTTCACGCTAATAGTACTGCTGAACTGTGCCAGAGTCGTAAGGGAGAAGCATGAACCACCACGCAAATAGTACTGCTGAGCTGTGCCAGAGTGTGAAGGGAGAAGCATAAACCACCAGGCTATCATCATTAGAGTGGGAAGGGAAAAGCATGAACACCGACGCTAACAGCATTGCTGAACTGCGTCCGAGTGGGAAGGTCAAAAGCATGAACCACCACGCTAACAGCATTGCTGAACTGTGTCAGAGTGGGAAGGGAGAAGCATGAACCACCAAGCTATCAGCATTGCTGAACTGTGTCAGAGTGGGAAGGGAAAAGCATGACCCACCACGCTAACAGCATTGCTGAACTGTGTCAGAGTGGGAATGGAAAAGCACGAACCACCAGGCTATCAGCATTTCTGAACTGTGTAAGAGTGGGAAGGTCAAAAGAATGAACCACCACGCTAATCGCATTGCTGAACTGTGTCAGAGTGGGAAGGGAGAAGCATGAACCACCACGCTAACAGCATTGCTGAACTGTGTCAGAAACGGAAGGGAGAAGCATGAACCACCAGGCTATCAGCATTGCTGAACTGTGTCAGAGTGGGAAGGGGGAAGCATGAACCTTCACGCTAATAGTACTGCTGAACTGTGCTAGAGTGGGAAGGGAGAAGCATGAACCACCACGGAAATAGTACTGCTGAGCTGTGCCAGAGTGTGAAGGGTGAAGCATAAACCACCAGGCTATCAGCATTAGAGTGGGAAGGGAAAAGTATGAACAACCACGCTAACAGCATTGCTGAACTGCGTCCGAGTGGGAAGGTCAAAAGCATGAACCACCACGCTAACAGCATTGTTGAACTGTGTCAGAGTGGGAAGGGAGAAGCATGAACCACCAAGCTATCAGCATTGCTGAACTGTATCAGAGTGGGAAGGGAAAAGCATGACCCACCACGCTAACAGCATTGCTGAACTGTGTCAGAGTGGGAATGGAGAAGCATGAACCACCAGGCTATCAGCATTTCTGAACTGTGACAGAGTGGGAAGGTCAAAAGCATGAACCACCATGCTAACAGCATTGCTGAACTGTGTCAGAGTGGGAAGGGAGAAGCATGAACAACCACGCTAACAGCATTGCTGAACGGTGTCAGAGTCGGAAGGGAGAAGCATGAACCACCAGGCTATAAGCATTGCTTAACTGTGTCAGAGTGGGAAGGGAGAAGCATGAACCACCACGCAAAAGGTTCTGCTGAGCTGTGCCAGAGTGTGAAGGGAGAAGCATAAACCACCACGCTATCAGCATTAGAGTGGGGAAGGGAAAAGCATGAACCCCCACGCGAACAGCATTGCTGAACTGCGCAACAGAGTGAAAAGGGAGAAGCATGAGCCACCTGGCTAACAGCATTGCTGAACTGAGCCAGAGTTGGAATGGATAATAATGAACCACCAGGCTATCCGCATTGCTGAATTGTGTCAGAGTCGGAAGGGAGAAGCATGAACCACCACGCTAACAGCACTGCCGAACTGTTCCAGAGTGGGAAGGGAGAAGCAAAAACCACCAGGCTAACAGCATTCCTGAACTGTGCCTGAGTTGGAATGGATAATCATGATCCAACAGGCTAACAGCATTGCTGAACTGCGCCAGAGTGGGAAGGGAGAAGCAAAAACAACCAGGCTAACAGCATTCCTGAACTGTGCCTGAGTTGGAATGGATAATCATGATCCAACAGGCTAACAGCATTGCTGAACTGCGCCAGAGTGGGAAGGGAGAAGCAAAAACAACCAGGCTAACAGCATTCCAGAACTGTGCCTGAGTTGGAATGGATAATCATGATCCAACAGGCTAACAGCATTGCTGAACTGCGCCAGAGTGGGAAGGGAGAAGCATGAACCAACCTGCTAACAACATTGCTGAACTGTGCCAGAGTGGGAATGGATAACAATGAACCACCAGGCTAACAACATTGCTGAACTGTGCCAGAGTGGGAATGGATAACAATGAACCACCAGGCTAACAACATTGCTGAACTGTGCCAGAGTGGGAATGGATAACAATGAACCACCAGGCTAACAGCATTGCTGAACTGCGTCAGAGTTGGAAGGGAGAAGCTTGAACCACCAGGCTAACAGCATTGCTGAACTGCGTCAATATGGGAATGTAGAAGCATGAACCAACCTGCTAACAACATTGCTGAACTGTGCCAGAGTGGGAATGGATAATCATGAACCACCAGGCTAACAGCATTGCTGAACTGCGTCAGAGTGGGAAGGGAGATGCATGAACCACCAGGCTGGAAGCATTGCTGAACTGCGTCGAAATGGGAATGGAGAAGCATGAACCACCTGGCTAACAGCATTGTTGAAATATGCCAGAGTGGGAAGGGAAAAACATGAACCAGCAGGCTAACAGCACTGCTGAACTGCGTCAGGGTGAGAAGATAGAAGCATGAACCACCATGCTAACAGCATTGCTGAATTGCGTCAAAGTGAGAAGGGAGAAGCATGAACCACCATGCTAACAGCATTGCTGAACTGCGTCAGAAAGGGAAGGGAGAAGCATGAACCACCATGCTAACAGCATTGCCGAACTGCGTCAGAAAGGGAAGCATAACAATATGGGCGGTTAGATCATGGGAATGGGAAAGAATGTATACTCTAGTGAAGCGCAGTCTGTATGCAAGATGATAACCTAGTATGGTGTAGTATGGCGCTATGCATATAAACCCTACTGGTTTTATTGGGCGGCAGGTCTTGAGATGTCATTTAATCTCAATTTCGGGTAAAAGTCCCACAAAATTGGAAGCAACGTCTCCAAATGTTGACGGGGACGATAAACCTCAAATCAAACAAAATCCTTGTGATAAAGTGCATCCTTACATATCAAAATGGTAACTTTTCTGTGGGAAAAATTGTAATATTGCACGACCCGCAGAAAAAGCAACCGACTGAAGTCGGTTTTTTCTAAGAGTGTCCTAAAATCACCGTGTCATTCTGTCATTCTGTCAGTCTGTCATTCTGTCAGTCTGTCATTCTGTCTGTCCGTTCGTAACCCGTTTGTGAAAATTGGTGATAGTGACTTAACCGCTTGGAATATTTAAACAATTTTTGGCATACTAATAGATATCAATGAGATCTAACCAATGAATTTACGAAATATTACATTCCATTTAGTATAGCCTCGCCGAGGCGAAAAATGTGAAAATTTTCGAACATTTTTGAACTGCTTCTCCTCGGAAACCGTTGGGCCGATTGAAGTCAAATTTCATATGGAGCCTCTATGGGATGGGGGAAACCAAAATTTGCTCATGGGGTCAAGGTCACATGACAAAAATGGCCGCCAAGCCATATATGGTTTGTCTGTCTGTCCGTCCGTAACCCGTAAGTGAAAATTGGTGATAGTGACTTAACCGCTTGGAATATTTAAACAATTTTTGGCATACTGATAGATATCAATGTGATCTAACCAATGAACTTGCGAAATATTACATTCCATTTAGTATAGCCTCGCCGAGGCGAAAAATGTGAAAATTTTCGAACTGCTTCTCCTCGGAAACCGTTGGGCCGATTGAAGTCCAATTTCATATGGAGCCTCTATGGGGTAGGGAAACCAAAATTTGCTCATGGGGTCCAGGTCACATGACCAAAATGGCCGCCAAGCCATATATGGTAAAAACCCTTCAAAAATAGTCTTCTCCAGAACCACTGGGCAGATTTCCACGAAACTTGATAAATAGCATCTGGGATGTAGGCCTATCATAAATTGCTAAAATGGTGACCCTGGGTTGACCTTGACCTTCTTTGGGTCCGTCCGTAACCCGTTTGTGAAAATTGGTGATAGTGACTTAACCGCTTGGAATATTTAAACAATTTTTGGCATACTGATAGATATCAATGAGATCTAACCAATGAACTTACGAAATATTACATTCCATTTAGTATAGCCTCGCCGAGGCGAAAAATGTGAAAATTTTCGAACATTTTTGAACTGCTTCTCCTCGGAAACCGTTGGGCCGATTGAAGTCAAATTTCATATGGAGCCTCTATGGGATGGGGGAAACCAAAATTTGCTCATGGGGTCAAGGTCACATGACCAAAATGGCCGCCAAGCCATATATGGTTTGTCTGTCTGTCCGTCCGTAACCCGTTTGTGAAAAATGGTGATAGTGACTGAACCGCTTGGAATATTTAAACAATTTTTGGCATACTGATAGATATCAATGAGATCTAACCAATGAACTTGCGAAATATTACATTCCATTTAGTATAGCTTCGCCGAGGCGAAATATGTGAAAATTTTCGATTCTTATTTATACTCTAAACATAGGTTGTTTTTGCTTGTTGAGGCGGTTCTATCGAGTACCAATAACATATGTCTTCGAGCAAAAATAAGAAAAAATAATGATTACCCCAGTAAACCCTAGGATTCTCTATATACACTGGGTTTTAGATGGGGTGCTCATTACACGGACTTCTTAACATGCTAAAACCATTTATATAGAGAGATTAATACATCTTTAGTTTTAAATACGGGAAATATTTCCCGAGAGACTTGCAAATCAAGTAAACAAACGAGTGCGAATGCACGATTTTTTTTTTCATGATAAGATTTGCAAGTTTCGAGGGAAATGTTTCCTGTATTCAAAACTAAAGATGTGTTACTGTTTATATTGCATTTATTAAATCGGACGTTTTTGGCCTTTCTAACATCTAAAACTGGCGTAATTAGCGTTGTGACGTGACGTAATTTGTCACGATTTGGCGCGTCATAGTGCATGATGACGTTCGAAAGGAAATATATCCCCGCCTGAAAGGAATATTTTCCCTGCAGGAAAATATCATTTGTATTTCCCCCCAAAATTACTTAAAATAGCAGCAAAAATGTAATATAAATATTTTTTTTTGTCAAATGTATCGCCCATTTGCTGTCAGCTCGCCAAGCCGTAACATATTCAAGGTAAAACAGGCAAGTTGCAGCATGTCAAGCCATAGATCCTAAGTTTGATTTTAATGGGAGCTGCTACCCTTAACTATTTTAATGTACAATCTTTAATACCCCTTTTCACTATGATCATATTTAAGGTTTAAACCTATTCTACAGACAAGACTGACCTCCCTGCAGACACATGACGTAATTGTGACAGTTTCAATGGAACAAACCCTTTGCTCAAGACGGCTTAATTGAGATATTCAAGAATATTGTAATTATTTGAACTGGGCCTCCGTTGCCTAGTGGGTACACTGTAAGAGCCCTGACTATTAGTCATTACATCTCTGGCCCTGTGGTTCGAGCCTGGAGTGGGTCACATGTGAGACGCCAAGTATTGCAACGAAAGGTCAGGTGGTTTTTCTCTGGTTACTCCGGGTTTCGCCCACCTCTGATTAACGATCGGCTCGATATGAGTGAAATAATCTTGAAAGGGCCGTCAAACCAAATACCATAAACAAAACAACAACAGAAAATGTAATTATTTAATGCCAAAAGAAACAAATGTTGTGGATAATTTGTTAGAATCGCCTCGGCGAGGCGATTCTAACAAATGTACACAACATTTGTTTCTTGGAGTAATTAAGAGAAAAAGTCTTTTATTGCATATTACTATGCTATTTTTAGCGGCAAATTCGCTTTTGCGGCAAATTGATAAGGAACAAATACTGTCGTTAAAGCGAGGATTTTGTTTGTTTGTTTTGGAGTTTAACGGCCCAGTCAACACTATTTTAGGTTATTTTTGAGCCGGTCAGTTTACCTATCAACACTTTTCCTGGGCAGGCTTGTACGTAAGCGTTTAACCAGTACAGTGCACATTCTTTCGCCGGAAACCGACAACTGCCCTTCTTGAATCAGCAGAAGGGAGAGAATAACCGTAGAAAAAGATTTCATGATCAATCTCCACGAAAGAATGTTGCCGACCTAGGCAGGAATTAAAGCGAGGATCCTCTGTAAATTTATATGGATACAGCATCGCCGAACTTTTTAACATTGCAAACCATTGATAAGGTCTAAATCTGCCAAGGAAAAGTATAGCAAGTAGGACCGTCCCTTAACCTTTATCCTCTGAATAAATTAAGCCACACCCATTGCTGAATATCAACCAATCAAATTACTTGATATTAAGTATTCGCTGATTTCTCTTACTGCACGACACACAGTGTTGATTCTGATCAGATGGCATCTTCAGCATTTGTTGTGGATCTACACTTTGCAGAGTAAGGGCTTGCCGTACTTGTCATATCCAGTTGGTTAAGGATTAAACCTAAGCGGTTTCTCATTGGCGGTAGGGCTTGAGATGTCATTTCATCTCGATATCGGGTAAAAGTACCACAACATCGGAAGAAATGCCCCGAAGTGACCAAAACAGTGTTGATGTGGACGTAAAACAACAAAACAAATTAAAATAGATCTAACAGTATTTTACTTTGGTGATTTGTGTTTGTTAACTTGTTTATAGCATGTCTAATAAGTATATATACTTTTCTGCTATGATAATACATCCGTACGATAGTGCGTTCTCCTGTATCTGCTGTAAAATTGTGATATATTTCTTATTTATACTGCAAACGTAGGTTGTGTGTGCTCGTTAAAACCGTCTCATTGAGGCGGTGCTCGTTTGTAGGTGCTCGTAAGAACCGCCTCATTGGGGCGGTTCTAACGAGCACCACAATCTATGCCTTAATAAGGCGGTTCTAACGAGTACCCACAACCTTTGTCTTGGAGCAGAAATAAGAAAAAATCGATTACCCCTATAACATTAGCCCTAGTTTTCTCTGTACAAAGCGGGCTTTCCATGAACAGACACAGCAGGAAAATACACCTATATAATTTTGACCCCCCTTGAACCCCCCTTTTATATACATGTATAGTAAAACTGGGGTTTCCGGGGGTTTACCTTATTTTTCTTATTTCTGCTCTAAAATATAGATTGTGGGTACTCGTTAGAACCGCCTCGATGAGGCGGTTCTAACGACTGCCCATAATCTATATTTTGAGCAGAAATAAGGAAAATAATATCAAAATATCACCATTTCATCATAAAATTTTCATTTTTTCGGCAATAAAGGTGGCAATATATTTGTATAGGCGTGTTTGCGTAATGTAAAGAATATTGAAAATTGTGGTTTACAGGGGTATACATTACTTTTCTATATTGTTTTTTTATGTTTTATGAAATACTGCCTCGCCGATTCGGTTATAACGTGTACCAACAGTCTATGTTTGGGGAAGAAACAATTAAAAAAAATCATTTTTTGATGGTAAAATTTTCAATATATTTGCCATCAGAGTTGATTCAATGTTATCGAAACTATAGTAGGGTTCATTACTGTTATCAACGAGATTACCACTGACCAATGAAGGCTTTGTGTGCTGTTCAATAAACAGAGCGCAACGAAAATAAAAGACCGAATTTACAATACTAACCTGGTTAAACCATGTACATGTATGTCTAGGATCCCAAAAATGGACATACAATGCGTGTGTGCGTGCGTGCGTGCGTGCGTGCGTGCGTGCGTGTGTGTGTGTGTGTGTGTGTGTGTGTGTGTGTGTGTGTGTGTGTGTGTGTGTGTGTGTGTGTGTGTGTGTGTGTGTGTGTGTATGTGTGTGTGTGAAATCGGGTTTAACGTCGCTTTCAACAATTTTTCAGTCGTATCACGACGGTGTCTGGTTGCGACAGGGAGTGCAATGCTCACTTTTATAGTGCTGCCTCACTGAAGTATCATGTCCCAGACACATTACATGATACCACACCCAGTCACTTTATCCTGACACTGGGTCGACCAGTCCTAGCTCTACCCCGTATATCTGAGTGCCAAGTGACAAGAGATCGAACCGGTGACCTCCCGTTCTCCGGAGCGGACACTCTACCAACTGAGCTATCGGGGCCGGTATTGGACATACAATGTACACTCAGATCTGACGCTGCAGAACAGTTTGCTTAAAGCACGGAAATTTAACCCATTTTGTACCGGAAATCCCAAAAGGAGTAACTGGCAAACAGTGCAGGCCCAGATCAGACGCCGCATTCTGCAGCGTCTGATCAAGGCCTACACTGTTTGCAAAAAGTTCAGCTATTTTCCAGATACATTTTGAATGACATCTGTAAAATTGTGAAATGGACCTATGCAATATATAAGGTGGAAGATTCTATCTGACACGAAACGGGTTAAGGGTTAACGACAGAGTCTACGACCAGGTTCCAGACCATTTTCGCTGCTAACACATAGGACACAATCGACCCACCAGATTTTTCTATTGCCTTAAACCCAACTAAATCCGCATTTTAGGTTACAGACAAATAAACTTCTGAAGTTGTTTTCGTTTGGCAAACATCCTCCCCAGAAAAATCTTTCACATCTGCCGGAGCGTCTGTTGAAAAAGAATCGTGGAAGACTGAGTTGGCATGGCCCTACCTTCCTTGGCTGGTCACACGCATTTACTGGTCGTTGATTTAAACACGCTGCGTTACATTCTTGTCTTGTTTGGAAATTATTTTCATTCGGCCTGCACCCTCCCCAGAAAAATCTTTCACACCTCCCGGACTCTCTGTTAAAAAAGAATCGAAGCATACCGTCTGTGCACGGCCCTATTTTCTTTGGTTGATTGCACGCATTTACCGGGCTTTGATCTAAACATTCTGCGTTACATTGTCGTCTTGTTTGGAAATTATTTCCATTCGGCCTGCACCCTCCCCAGAAAAATCTTTCACACCTGCCGGACTGTCTGTTAAAAAAGAATCGAGGAATACGGTCTGTGCACGGTCCTATTTTCTTAGGCTGATTGCATAAATTTCCTGGGCGTTGATCCAAACATGCTGCGTTACATTCTCGTCTTGTATCGAAATTATTTTGATTTGGCCTGCACCCTCCCCAGTAAAACCTTTCACACCTCCCGGACTGTTTATTGAAAAAGAATCGGGGAATACTGGCGAAGCATGGTCCTATTTTCTGGGGCTGATCGCAAACATCGGCACATGCTCTATTGCATTCTCGTTTTGTTTGGAAATTGTTTCTATTGGGCCAGCACCCTCCCCAGAAAAATCCTTCACATCGTCCTGTGGCGCTGTTGTAGTAATACCTTAGTATACGAGCTGTGCAAGGTCCGATACTTCTCGGTTCATCGCAACTGTCTGAAATTTAATCGACACATCACGAAATAACGCCTACATAATTCTCTCCCTACCCACCTTGAACCCCACTTTATATACTTAACTGGGGTTTACAGGAGTAAACCTTATTTTTCGTAGTTCTGTTCTAAACTGGGGACTGTGGGTACTCGTTAGAACCGCATCGATGTGGCGGTTCTAACGTGTATCCACAATCTATATTGTGAGCAGAAACCAGAAGAATATCACAATTTTTCATGTTAAAATATTCGGGTTTTTTTCGGCGGTAGAATTTACAGTGTACATGTAATTGTATAGGCGTGCTTTCGTCATGTGTATATACATCATTAGTGCATTTACAGACAACCCCTATAGTCAGCTATAGGGACTATAAGAATCTTATATGGGTGTGAGGGGTGGATGGAAAAATCCGTCCCGAGGGTCACTGTGATGCCGGACAGTGATCCCGAGGGACGGATTTGTCTATCCACCCCTCACACCCATATAGGATTCGTTTTCTTGCATACCTTCCGTTTCTATTGCGAATTTTTAATGCTGCTATCACTTCGGTTACCGACGTCCGCCATTTTGTGATGACACAATAGGGATGTTTAGTGACGTCACGCATGACGACGCCGCGCATGAGGTTGTTATCAACCAGTGCATTTATCAAACACGCGATTATATTCGATTTGGGGTCGGAACACCAGGGTCAGAACATAAATTTCTATCCCAGGGTACAATCACGGATTTTCTTGTCTGGTGTGCAAGAAATAATATTGTTCATACCTAAATGAATACAGGCCCCGCCCATCTGGGCTTGAAGAAATAGACTGGGTTGCATGATGCTTCCACGCAGAGGTGAAACTGAGCGCGCATTAGTACTGGTAAACCACTTGGAGGTTCTAAGCCTGCCAAGGAAAAGTGATGCGAGTCGGACCGTCTGTGCTTATTAACCCTTTGTGGTGTCATTGGGCGACAGGGCTTGAAATGTCATTTCATCTCAATGTCGGTTAGAAGTCCCCAAAAATTTGAAGCAACGTAACCAAAATGACCTATACAGTGTTGAAGGGGACGCTAAACCTGACACAAACAAACCTCAATGAATACATCGGCTCACGCGACGTCAAATGATCATACAGCAACGTCAAAAATAAACCATGATTAACCCATTCAGTACCAGAACTCCCTAAAGGGGTACCTTGGCAAACAGTGCAGGTCATTTATCGAATAAATTTGGAAGAAAACACAACCTAATACCCCTAAATTTCATTATGGGCACCTGCCATATATAAGGAGGAAGATTCCATTTGGTACCAAAAGGGTTAACTTCAGTATGATTGGACGATGACGCCTTTAAATTACGTCAACGACGCTCATTCTGTCGTTAATAGGAAAACTTCGTGCGATGGCTATGGCGTTATCAATAAGTATACAGGCACCTCACGGGTACGGATAGATCAGCTCTAACTGTGATTTGTTGAGTAATAAATCACAGTTTGGAGATCAGTTTTAAAGTAGATCAAATCACGGACGCGTAGCGCGCGTGATTTGTCTGCTTACAACTGACCGACAAACTGTGATTTCTTACTCAACAAATCACAGACTAGAGCTGATCTATTTCGATTCTAACACGCTGAAAATCGACAAAAATGTTGTTATTTCCTTCAAAATCTGACAACCTTTCGCCATTGTTAGAAGAATCCCGCTTAAATTATCGACTGAACCACACGCATTTTTGTCCTTTTCTTACGTTTTCTATGCGAGAAAAAGACGTTAGACCTTCTAACGTGAAGGAATTCGACTAGTGACGGCATAAATTGGCAGTTTTTAATGACTTCACTCGTCACGCTCTTCCGAACTGTGATTTGTTGCAGAAGAAAACACAGTTATTTTTCATTGCCTTAATAGGCGCGCTGTGTTAGAATAACGCATATAGGAAGTATGAAATTAAATTTTCACAGGGAGAAACAAGAATATAAAAACAGTATTTTCCCCGTTGGAATATTGTTTTCTTGCACACCAGACAAGGAAATCCGTGATTTTACCCTGGGATAGAAATTTATGTTCTGACCCTGGTGTTCCGACTCATAGTCGAATATAATCGCGTGTTTGACAAATGCACTGGTTGATTACGACCTCGTATGCGCAGTCGTTAAGGTTGACGTCACAGCACGTTACGTGACGTCACTAAACATTCCTGCAGTGTCAACACAATATGGCGGACGTTGGTAACCGAAGTGACTGCAGCATTAAAAATCCGCGCTAAGAAATGGAAGGTATAGAAGAAAAAGAATCCAATATGGGTGTGAGAGGTGGATGGAAAAATCCGTCCCTCGGGATCACTGTCCGGCATCACTCGGCAAGCCTCGTGATGCCGGACAGTGTCCTTCGGGACGGATTTTTCCATCCACCCCTCACACCCATATAGGATTCTTATATTCTACTATGACCTCTATGTGACCGCATAACTTTCATTTGCGAATGTTATGATGATTAGCTTACAATTTTAATGGCTACATGATTTTAACAAATTAGTTTGTTTGTTTAAGTTCAGGTCCCTGTCAACACTATTTAGGTTATCTGGAGACGTTGCTTCCAATTTAGCGGGACTTTTACCCAACACTAATGAAATGACATCTCAGTTCCTGCAGCCCAATGAAACCAATAGGGTTTATATGCACGGACGGTCCGATTCGAACCAGTACTCATGTGGGTCGGTTTCAGCTCTGCGTGGAAGGATCATGCAGTGCGATCTATTAATCCAGCCCCGATGAGCGGGGGCCAGTATTTTAACTGGTGTGAAGGTCAACACAAACTCTCTAATACTATAACATTATTATTTATGACTCAAAATGGGACATTCCTAGATTTAATTTTTGAATTTGTAACCAGCTTAAAAAAACGGTTATGGTTCTATGCTGTTATTTTTTCTTATAACTATTATTTTATTCCTTATTCATATGCGAAAATAAAATCTGAAATTTCATTTGGCTATTTCTCTAAGGACCCTCTCGCGAAAATAAGAAATTAATAATTTTCATGTTTGTTGTTTTTGTTATTCATTACGCAAACACGACTATACATATACATTGCCACCTTTATCGCCGAAAAAATGAAAATTTTATGATGAAAAAATTGTGATATTTTTCTTATTTATGCGTAAAATATAGATTGTGGGCACTCGTTAGAACCGCCTCGTCGAGGCGGTTCTAACGAGTACCCACAATCTATATTTTAGAGCAGAAACATGAAAAATAAGGTATACCCCCGGAAACCCCCGTTTTACTATATAAAAGTGGGGTTCAAGGGGGTCAAAAGGGGGCGTGTTTTCGTGATGATCATTATTGTATTGCCCTTTACTGTCTCATTAATAGAGTTTTAAACCTGCCTGAAAGCTTTCTATTTATTATAATATTATTATTTTGATAATTCTTGAATTTTTGAATTTACCTTGTATATCACTTGATGAATATAACAGAGGTGACAAAAAGAAAAAGTAGACTCTGTTAGTAGAGTTGTAAGATACGAAAGAACATTATGGCTAGGTATGTTTTCTTTTCTTTTGATAGATAACTAAAAATTGCGACTTAATATCTCGAAATTTCGCCTGATTATCTCGAAATTTCGACTTACTTACTCGAAATTTCGACATAATGACTCGACTTAGCATTCCGAAATTTTGACAAATTAACTCGAAATTTCAACATTTTAACTCGGAATTTTGATTTATGATCTCGAAACTTCGACATAACTCGAAATTTCTACTTACTGTGTCGAAATGTCGACTTACTATCTCGAAATGTCGGCTTATTAACGTAATTGCGACATAATAACTCGAAAGTTCGACTTCGTATGACGAAATTTCGACATAATACTCCGAAGATGGCTTGGTTAGCTGTGATCTGCATTCAACTCTGAAATTGAGATGATCTTGTTATGGCCATCTAAGTGAGTGTGTGTTTGGGTTTTACGTACCACCAAAAGCTAAGGTCATACGGACACGGAACCTTGGTCTAAAGACTCATCCGAAAGTCTGGAGAAGCCCGGGATCGATCCTGCGATCCCTGGTTTACAAGGCGAGTAGCGTAACCACTACACCGAAATGCCATCTAAGAGTTGGAAGTAGATCCGTCTGATTTCAGAACCAGCTTTCCACTATTTCACTTTCACATTAAACAGACGTCGATTAACCCTTTTTGTACCAAATGGAATCTTCCTCCTTATATATAGCAGGTGTCCATTTCAAAATTTGGGGGTGTCAGGTTGTGTTTTCTTTAAAATCTATTTGGAAAATGGCTTAACGTTTTGCAAGCAGTGTAGGTCCTTGTCAGACGCCGCGTTCTGCGGCGTCTAATCTGGGCCTACACTGTTTGCCAGGGTACCCGGTTTGGGGTTTCTGGTACTAAGTGGGTTAAATATGGAGTTGACATATTTTTGCATGTTTAGCACCAAAGCTATGTCTCAGTTTGAGAACCAACCATAAGGCACTAGACCTGTGTACATAGCCGACAATGCTAAGGGAAAAGCGTCGGCCTATCTCGAACGTATCGCAATTGAGACATTGGCTTGGCCACCTAGAAGCCTGGATTTGAATCCTCTGGGGGCATATTTTGGACATTTTGGGCGTCAGATACAGAACATTGACCCCCCCCCCCCCCCCCCACCCCCATCACCCATGCACAGAAACTGGGCGACCTGGAAGCAGCTCTGCATCGCACGTGGCAAGAGCTCACCATTCATGAAATGCTGCTCCATTATTAAATAGACGTCTGTTTATTGTGAAAACGATGCGTCTTCGACACGCAGCGTTTTATCGTATTAGATACATGTACGAGGGTAGGCTGAAAAGTTCTGAGCCTGACCAAGATCCAATGGTTTGTCCATGCTGAAAGTGTCTTATTTTTCAACATAGTCTCCCTTCCTGTCCACACACTTCCTCCAGCGATGCTGGAGTCTTTGGATCCCAGTGGTATAGAAGGTCTCATCTTGGTCCCTGAAAAAATCCTCCACAGCAGCTATCATCTCCTCGTCTGACCGATAATGCTGCCCAGCCAAGTGCTTTTTCATGTTTGGAAACAGGAAATAAGCTGATGGAGCTAGATCAGGTGAATACGGAGGGTGATCGACAGGTGTGAAGCCACAGTCATGCACAGCAGCCATTGCGACAACCGATCTATGAGCAGGCGCATTGTCCTGATGGAATAAGACCCCTTTTGTCAATTTTCCGGGTCGTTTAGCCTTAATTGCTTTTCGCAATTGTTTTAGCAGATCTGCATAATACTCCCCATTAATTGTTCTGCACTTTTGAGGGTAATCTATGAATATTATACCCTTGGCATCCCAGAACACTGATGCCATCACCTTCCCTGCAGAGGAGACGACCTTTGCCTTCTTTGGAGGGGGTGAGCCAGGGTGCTTCCATTGCATGGATTGTCTTTTGGTCTCTGGCTCAAAGGGATGAACCCAACAACAAAACGGTCAAGAAAACCATCTTGGTCTGCTTCAAAAATAGCCAAGTTGGCTTATGACAGGTTCAGTCTGGTCAACTTTTGGTCAGGCGTCAAAAGCCGTGGCACCCATCTGTCGGAAACCTTCGACATTCCTAATTCACTGTGTAGAATGTTCTCTACTCGTTCACTGGAGATGCCAACAGTGTTAGCATACTGATTCACAGTTAAACGCCTGTCATCCATCACGGCCCTGTGCACTTGGCTAATGGTTTCCTCAGTTGTTGCCATCGTGGGTCGTCCTCACTGGTCATCATCTTCAAGGCGGTCCTTGCCTATCTTAAAATTTGCTGCCCACCTTTTCACGGTTGCATACGAAGGAGCATCATCCCCTTATGTAGCAACCATATCGGCATGAATGTCCTTAGGAGCTAACCCCTTTTTATGGAGGTACTTGATGACACCACGATACCAGATTTTGTCCATTTTCTAAAAAACGTGCTAGTATCAATTTTCAAAGTCTAGAATTTCTACGTTATTGCAGGTAACCTTGAACTCATTTGAGTCAAATCAAGTAATAAAGGTTTGGATTTAATGAATGCAAAATTTGGTCTTGGTCAGGCTCAAAACTTTTCAGCCTACCCTCGTACCTTAGTTTCTGATTGTTGTCTGGTCAGGGTCTGCACTGTTTGCCAATGTCCCTGTTTACGAAAACAGTCGAGATTTTGCTATTTACACAGCGCACTGGCGTCTCAAGGAGAAGACTCGCATGAGCGCTGCTATAAATAGCTGGTACCTGGGTTTTGAACATGGTCAGTGATAGTCACGTGCAGAATTTCGGTACATGTAATTAGTGGCTTTGGGTCAGTTGATAATTAATTGGCCCAAACGCGGTGTTTGATCAAGATCTACACTGCCTGCTTTATACGAAAACACGCCTATACAAATAGATTGTAAATTTTCCCACCGAAAAGTGAAACTTTTCAGATGAAAAATTGTGATCTTTTTCTTATTTCTGCTCAAAATATAGATTGTGGATACTCGTTAGAACCGCCTCATATTAGAGCACAAATAAGAAAAATAAGGTTTACCCCTGTAAACCCCAGTTTTATCATATAAAAGTGGGGTACATTGGGGTAAAAATTATATAGGCGAGTTTTCGTGATGTTAAAGTATAGGAATTTAAAGGTTAAACGAAGCGGTTTAAATCAATTCTACATGTACTAATCTACACTCAAAGACAACCAACCTGATATGTAGTTAATTTTATAGCAAGCATTTCATAAGAAAATTTGATACCGAAACCACAGTATGTCAGATCTGACTACATTATACGCCCCGTTTTACTGAAACTGGGATTGAATGCGTGACCCCCCCCACACACACACACACACACTCACACACACTCCTAATCAGTCTGAAAACTAACCATCTGTCTCTTACACACTCGTACATGACATAAATCATCATCATTGCATGGTATACGAAATTCGGGGCTTCTAGTTTTATAGTTCCTGAGAAATCCTTGACCAAAAATAGCATTGGCTAATATGGAAGAGAAAGAGGAATGAAAGAACATATGAGCAAATAAGCCGAGAAAATCTCATTGTCTTTTACACGATACAGCTCAGCATCATGACATGATAAACAAAGTTTGAACCTTCTAGCTTTTACAGTTTATGTGAAAGTTTTGGCCAAAAAACACTGGCCTTGATAGCGGAACAGGTTCATGTAAGATAATAATGCCCAATGTCCCTCACACAATTCAAGTCATCATATAATTTGCATATTCTGCCAAGTGTGTGTCAGGGTTCTGGCTTTTATCTTTAAATGAAACGTGGGTGTTTAACCCTTCACTTGCAGAATATTCATTTAAGCCACACCCATTTCGTTATATCAACCAATCAAATTACTTGATGTAATTTATTGCTACAAATTCGTAAACTGAATGCCAAACAGTGTAGATCCTGATCAGATTGCTTCGTGTAGATCCTGATCAGATAGTTTCTTTAGAAGCCATCTGATCTGGATCTACATTGTTTACAAAGATAGGGGTTGTTGTGAACAGCAAGATAAGGGTTAATATACAGTACTGTCGAGATAATAAATTTCGGACATATTCAATCGAAAATTTCGAGATTCTAAGTAGAAATGTCGAGTTATTTTTTTAGAAATTCATTCATTTCGTAAATGCAATCAAATAGCCATGCAATTTAACCTCTAGAATAGATAAAAATTCAGGTGAAAATGTATGAATATGTTTTATTTTTAATCCAGACATAGATTGTGTTTGTACGTAAAAACGACCTGGATAGAGTGGTATCAACAGACGTCTCAGATCTACATGACGGTTTAAACAAGAAATTCTGTGGACTCAGTTTTGAAAAAGTATGATGCGAGAAATATCTAACGACTGTGCTATCGAGCTCCACGGTCATCCTGTTGCACTTATCGAAAACAACAACAAAAACAACAAAACAGTGAATGATCTTTCTTCGTTGTTTTTATTTTTTTGAATGTCGACACTCCCATGCCCCTCGAGACAGAATGGAGAAGTCCTCTAACAACATTATCAAAATCTGTATGAGAAAATGTAATCGTCTCTTTGTCACCTGCACAGGAGACTTTGCTTTGCCATCCCATAGCAACATACAAGATGGGTAAGGTTATTTAAACCCTTTTTGTACCAAATGGAATCTTCCTCCTTATATATAGCAGGAGTCCATTTCAAAATTTAGGGCTGTCAGGTTGTGTTTTCTTCAAACTTTATTTCGAAAATGACTGAACATTTAGCAAACAGTGGAGGCCCTGATCAGACGCCGCGTTCTGCGGCGTCTGATCTGGGCCTGCACTGTTTGCCAGGGTACCCGTTTTGGGGGTTTTGGTACTAAATGAGTAAAGGAAAATTGTATCATTTCGCCATAAAACCTATGTTTTGGGTATTCATTCGGACCGACGCAGAACAATCACCAAATACGCACGTGAACAAGTTGGTCTAAACCCCACTTTATACAGAGAAAACTGGGGTTAAAGGAGATTTGCATTTTTTTTATTTCTGCTCCAAGACATAGGTTGCGGGTACTAGTCAGAACCGCCTCAACGAGTCGGTACCAACAAGCACCCATAAGTCCGTGAAATGAACATCCTTAAACCCCAATTTATATGTTCAAGGGGATATACATTTTTTTTCTTGTTTCTGCTCCAAGACATATGTTATGGGTACCCGTTAGAACCACCAGAATGAGGCGGTCCGTTAGAACCGCTTTAATGAGGCGGTTCTACCGAGCACCCATAACCTATATTTGAAGTATAACTAAGAAAATCATCAGAAAAGTAGCCATTGTGGAGTTCTGCAAAATGCACTATGTATCGTAATGAGATTGATGAACAGTGACATTCGTGTCTCAAAAGCGTGTACATACATCTTGCCTTTTGACAGGTATCCGTGGTCTAATTGGTATGAGCACTGGCTCATAATCACTCGGTCTCACTCCCACCTGTCGTTCGAGCCTTGCGCCGGCCACATGTGAGACGTCAAGTTTTCAACGGAAGATCAGGGGATTTTTCTCCGTACTTCGGTTTTCGCCAATCGGCTCAAAATAAGTGAAATAATCTTGAAAGAGCCGTGAAACAAAAAATATTGCCTTTCAATAAAAAGTTTTGTGTGGCTGGCAGTCCTTACTCTTTATTTACTTAACTGTAACTTATCAGGAATAAAGGAAAAAAATGTTGGTTTATTTCTTTTTCTTTCTTTCTTTTTTTTTCTTTCTTTCTTTTTTTTTTTGCTAATTTCGATATAAGTCGACTTTTTGAGAGGGGTCGAAACGTGAAGTCGGGCCGAAATGGACCTTAACTGACATGACCCATTATAAAAAATCAGGTAAAAAGAGAAATAAGGAATAAGGAAAAATGAATATGGAATAGTGAAAAAGCATTACGATATCACACCCGTGTGAGATAGTGCATTCTTTCATATCTCCAAAATGGCTACTTTTCCAATGAAAATATGCTATATTTTTCTTATTTGTACTTAAAACATAGGTTGTGGGGGCTGGTTAGAACCGCCTCATTGAGGCGGTTCTAACGAGTACCCACAACCTATGTCTAGGAGCAAAAATTAGCAAAATAATGTAGATCCCTGTAAACGTCAGTATTCTCTATATTAAATGGGGTTTAGGGGGGTGTTCATTTCACGGACTTGTTCACCTGATGGGAACAAAGAAAAATGAATAAGGAATAGGAAAAAAAGGAATAAAGAAAACGGAAACAACAAAGTGCAGTCTTCCACATCGGCAAAACAAAAGGGTTAATTTTATTGTTTTGATGAAAATTTGTCATAATTAGTTTGTTTTATTTATACTCCAATTGAAAGTATTTTCTAGACTGGTTTAAAATTGTTATTCAATTCAAAATTTCATCCCATTACGAAAACATGCCTATATAAATACATAGTTAATTTTATCGTAGAAAAAAACGCAAATTTTGAGAGGAAAAATTGTGATATTTTTCTTATTTCTGCTCAAATTATAGATCGTTGGTACTCGTTAGAACCGCCTCGATGAGGCGGTTCTAACGAGTACCCACACTCTATATTTTAGAGCAGAAATAAGAAAAATAAGGTTTACCCCTGCAAACCCCAGTTTTACTATATAAAAGTGGGGTTCAAGGGGGTCAAAATTATATAGGTGTGTTTTCGTGATGAGACTACTTTAAGTAAGTGTTTTTACATGCATTCAAATCTGTATATTATTTCACCTACTTACTTACGGTGTTGCACATTTAAGTACTGGTCATGAATAGACTCAATAGGACCGAACCTGCAATTTTCGTTTATTTGGTGTATTCTTTGTTTCCAAAGGATTTAACTATTCAGAACTTATTTACCTTCACTGCAGCTGGTGTTGTGCCGTGTGGCGGCCGTAATTGTGCCATGTGGCGGCCGTAACTGTGCCATGTGGCGGTCGTAAAATGTCTTCCCGTACATCATCATAGTGCAAAGTATATTTTCTGGTCCTTTGGGATCATTGAGTTCATTTAGAATCATTTTGAAAATAGAGTTCTGCTTAAGCCGGTGCTGGAGGGCGTGGCCGGTGTTGCACATTTCAGTACTGGTCATGAACAGACTCAATAGACGGATCCAATGTTTTGACACGTGACCTTATTTACCTGTCATTGCGCATGCGTAAAATTAATTTTCCTTTCGATTACAATCTTTCGTAGTTGGCAAAAAGCCCCTGGTTCCATATAAACACATTGTAAATAGGTTCAATATTACGGGCATATTTATGTTGACTGTCACAGAAAATCGATCGAATTACACTTAAAATGAGTAGATAAATATATTTTAGAGCTCATTCATGCATCTTCCGCGTTTAGTGATTCGTTTTGCACATTTTTATTACAAATTATTAAGACCGTCCCGCCTCGTTTCCTGTATAAGTTTACGAAGTGGCTATTGCCAGTTAACTGGTAATAGCGGTTTTACGATAAAATCGCTATTGCCAGTTAACTGGTAATAGCGGTTTTACGATAAAATTGCTATTGCCAGTTGACTGGTAATAGCCATTTTAACGTAAAACCGCTATTACCAGTTAAAAGATTAATATAAAATATACTCGGTAAAAAAAGTTTTGTCCCTATGTATACAATCGGCTGTAAAATATCACAGGGTCGGTCGATTCTCATATGGCATATACCAAACTCTTCAGCAGCCACTGCTCGTCAATACTGATTAGGTTTAGGTAAGAAGGACGCGATCGTAAATGCTCCAGAGGCTGCGGAGTGCGACTGGGGTCAACTTTCAAAACGTGCAAATCGTAACAAAGGACTAGCCACGTATCGGCATACGACAAACATGAAATATCGACTCATCGAGACCACCGCATCCTTTGATTGAAACATTGTCATATCGAATCAACGTTGATACGACATTATTCCATTTTATGCATATACTGATACGTGGCACTGGTCTTAAACAAAGCAAGAAGATCAGCAACTTTATTTCACTATTCTGACATTTGAAATTCATTTGACATGTGAAACACTATTCAATAAGTTTGAACTTTGTCTTTCTTTAGTAGTGGGTATAACCTCCGCGATTGTCTCTGCACTCAATCAGTCGTTTTCTGGTAGAGAAGACCATCTTCCGGATGGTGGCTTGAGGGATTGGATGCCATTCCTCTCCAAGGAAGCGCCGAAGATCTGCCATAGTGCTGTGCTCTGTTATCCTCGTTTGGACGGCTCTGCCGAGGACATCCCAGACATGTTCAATGCAGCTTAAGTCAGGCGACATTGCTGGCCAGTCTAACCGTCTGACGTTGTTGGCTTGCAGATAGGCGTCTACAATTCTTGCCCGATGTGGTCTGGCATTATCATCTTGAAAGATGGCGTTGTTTCCCATTTGCTGAAGGAAAGGCACAACATGGGGACGTAGGATCTCGTCGATGTAGCGTTGACCGGTAAGAATTCCTGGAACCACAACGAGGTTGGTACGCCTATCTGCCGTCACACCAGCCCAGACCATGACACTTCCTCCATTGTAAGCATGGCGTGGCTGCACGTTGGCTTCCGCGTGACGCTCCCCATTCCGACGCCAGACACGTAGACGTCCGTCAATATGATGTAGGCAAAACCGACTCTCATCTGAGAACACGACAGTTCGCCACTGCTGTCTATTCCATCGCACATGATTCCGAGCAAACTGAAGACGAGCTGCTCTGTGCCTCGGTAAAAGAATGGGCTTCTTCGCAGGAACACGTGATTTCAGCCCAGCAGCATGGATTCTGTTCCGAATGGTTTGAACAGAGACGGCTATGCCCCCAGCACCTCGTAGTCGTCGAATCCGCATAGTCGTCATTTTGGCATTGGTAAAGCGGCTTCTTAGAGTGCTGTTGGTGATCAGTCGATCCTCGGCATGGGTTGTTGCCCTGGGTCTTCCTGAGCGCGGGAGGTCCTTGACATCCCCAGAAGCTGCATAGCGTTGCCTTATCCTGTCGATAGTCTTGCGATTTGTGTTAAACGCTATGGCAACACGTCGACTAGATTGCCCTGCCTGGAGCTGCCCAAGTGCCCTAGCCCGGTCTAAGTTTGACAGTTTTCGGTAACGAGGTGGCATCGTGATCAAAGTCTATGGTGTTTCTACGGTAACAAGTTTATCAAATCTGTTTTAAAGCGATGCTCACAAAAGTGCACGATTAAAAAAAACATTGATGAACTCAACATTTTGAAAAATCACAAAAAGCATGCAAGTGAAATTTTAATGAGTTTGTCGGTAAAACTGACCTTTTTGAGAAATGAATGAATAAATAAACGAACAAACGAACGGACGAACGAATAGACGAACGAAAGAACAAACAAACAAACGAACGAACGAACGAACGAACGAACGAATGAACGAACGAGCGAGCGAGCGAACGAACGAACGAATACCGCATGAATGAATGCGGTAAACAATATCAAGCCGCCTCTCAAAACGATTGTCATTTTTGCCGGCGTTTTTAACCCCCTCCGGCATTTTGCAGCATCTGTACCAGCCGTTAAGGTCTAAAAGGGGCTAATGGTTTCGTGCCCTTTTCAAGTACAGACTGTGCATCAAAATGATACAAATTACACAAAAATCTGATCATTAGCTATTGAGTTATACCCAATTACAGCCATTTTTTTCACCTTTTTGACAACGTCTTCTGGGGGTCTGCAGCCTCTGTATCAGGAGTTAAGGTCCAAAAGACAAAACACCTTTCTGATCCCTTTTTGGCATAGTCTTGCAATATCAACAATGAAAATTTCACAAAAATCTGCCCAGCAATTACTGAGTTAGACCCCGTTGTTTACAATAGTCATTAACGCTTAAATTACGATTTGCACGTTTTGAAAGCTGACCCTTACAACATTTGGCAGCCTCTGTAGCATTTTCTGACAGGTTCATAAGACTCAAACCTAATCAGTATTGACGGGCTGTGGCTGCTGAAGAGGCTGGTATATACTATATGAAAATCGATCGTTCCTGTGATATTTTACAGCCCATTCTCTGCCTAGGGACAAAACTTTTTTTACCGAGTATATCTTATGACAATTTTTTATTGTTATTGAAGCATGAATGAAAACGAACTACTGAAAATAAACAAATGAATGAATTTCTGACACGTAGACATACATATATGCGAATATTTTCGGAAGAAATATGTAAAAGGTATGTTCCTACTGCTTCCAACAACACAGTATATAGGTACTAGAACTGTCTCATCGAGGTGGTTCTAACGAGTAACGGGTAAAGAATGACATTTGGTTTCGGAGCACCCTCAAATATGTCTATGTGTCCTCATTAACTTACACATTTAAAAACAATTCAGTCTTTATTTTGCTACGAGTAAGAAGTCTTACTTTTGTCCGAGAACTGGAATTCACTTACATGAAACATGTCTTTGTAATCTAGCTGGCTGGGATTACATGAAATACATGTTGAACAACATAGATTGTGGATACTCGATAGAACTGCCTTGTCGAGGCGATTCTATCGAGTCCCAGCAATCAATGTTTTGAACAGATGTATGAAGAATATCTTTTAGCTTCTTAAATTTCCATTTCTGATCAAAATTTGGCAATGTACTTGTATAGGCGTGTTTTTGTAATGTATGTTTGGAATAACAATTCATTATGAAAACGCGCCTATAAACATTTACTGTCTAAATTTACTGATATACTTCATATTTCTGCCCTAGACTCACTAGAACCCCTTCAAAGAACTGGTTTTATCAATAACCCGCATTCTTGGACTGTTACCGGACTTTGAGATGAATTGACATCTCAAGCCCTATCGTCCAATGAAACCAATAGGGTTTGTATGCATGGGCGGTCCGACTCGCATCACGCTTTAAACTTCTAAGTGGTTTACCTGTACTCATATGCCATGCGGCTGGTTTCAGTTCTGCATAGAAGCATTATGCAACCCATTCTATTTCTCTTGAAGCCCCGATGAGCTGGGGCGATTATGGATTACATATGCAAAATATGGAAATGCTTGGTCAAAGCAGAAAAACAAAAACATGCATTTAAGCCATTACATTCATAACTGTAAATGGAATAATTCTGCACGTCAACTGGCAATAGCGATTTTACGTTAAAATTGCTATTACCAGTTAACTGGCAATAGCGATTTTATCGTAAAACCGCTATTACCAGTTAACTGTCAATAGCAATTATATCGTAAAACCGCAAGACATGTCTATTATAAAAGTTTAAAGGTTAATTTTGTCGCTTCGATTCCAAACAAAATACAAGTTTAGAGAAAATAACATAGCATTTACAATGGCGATAAACGGCCCTTTACGTTTTCTGCCAACCACTGGTAAGTCCCGGCAAATAGTAATATTGAGTGATGACGTAGTGTTTGGATGTGTCTATAAAACCGTGTCTGCCATTTTCGTGTATTTGGTGTATTCTTTGCTTCTAAGGGATGTAACTATTCAGGACTTACTTACATAACCAGAAACTAGAATTTAAATAATTTTAAACATAATTAAATTGTTAAATTTAAGGCTTGTAATTGAAAATAGAAAGAACATGGGTTAGCATATCAGTTGAAATTAGTTTCAATGATTCAAATGACACATTATATAGTTCCTATGAACTATAAAACACAATATATTTCATATTGAAAAAGTTAGAAAATTTCAATGTGCATTTGTGACATCATAGAATACCTCATGAATAGTAATTAGGCAGTTTGAAGTTTCTCCTTTTTCATGACATATTTCAAACTTCAAATTGTAATATCTCCGAGACTAATAGAATTACATATAGTTTTCGCCCTTCTGTTAATTGAATCAAATTTAAAAGTGAATGTTTTTTATGGTTTTTTTTTTAAAATTTTTTACCTTATTTATTTTTTAATAGCTTTGAACTTTAAGCACATGCGTAATATACGTAATGAGTGCAACACATGTGCTTTAGAAGAGGAGTGGGGAAGATTATCTCTTAATAACCGGCCTTGTGACTCGCCAATAATCTAGAGCCACGATTATGAAAACACGCCTATTCAAATATATTGAAAATTTTACCACCCAAAATGAAAATTTTCAGATGTTTTTTTTTTCATATTTATGCGAGGCGGTTCTAACAAGTACCCACAATCTATGTTTGTGAGCAGAAATAATGTGAACCCCAGTTTAAATATATATAAGTGGGGTTTAAAGGGGTCAAAATTATATAGGCTTGTTCTCGTGATGGTGGGAAAATGTAAAATTTTACTTACCGCCACAGTTCACCCCGCTCCATAACACAGAGGCAACGGCCAGATAAAATGCGTAAAGGTGAGAACCCATTGTGTTATTTTTGACACTAAGAAAACAATTACATCCATATTATATATATGTATTTTATGTTCCGCGGCAGAAAAAAAGGCAATTTACAGTACAGTCAACGTGCAAAATCTCATATAACACGACAGGTAGCGTATATGCGCAGTCTGATCATAGTCAGTGCTATCCATTCAGAGTTGCATGTGATACTAGTCCATCCATAGGGCGACCAAACTGACCTGATCCGTGTCATCTCTGATCGCACACGTCATTATTTACGTTTGTTATGTCATAATGCACCTTTCCAAAACTGCCCGTAAATAAAGGGGTTAAGCATAAAAGGTTAATATGTCCACGTTTGTTGTTAATGGATAACATTTTAATAATAAGGCCTCTTACATAATACTGTCAAAATGAATTCATAAGGAAGTCCCAAATAAAGTTGATATGAATACACTAACTATACAAACTAAAGGTAGACAATTTCAATTCATATGCAAAATTTGATCAAAATCCACAAATTTGTTTTCAGGTTATTAAGAGGAAAAGACGGACGGACGGACAGACCGTCAAGGTGAAAACAGGATAACCCCACACTTCGTATGGGGGGGGGGTATTATAAGTAAAGGTCTACCCAGGCTCCTCATTTGAATATGCTACACGGGCAGGAGTTCATAATTTCAAGGCAATGTGCCCACTGGTTCCACAGGAAAAGATTGTTGAAGATTTTTTTTTTCAATCCGACCTGGAGCAGTTGAACAAAATCCATTTCTTTTATCCCATAAAAGCTTCGTATAAAATTTGACTTCAATTTTCCCATTACTTTTTAACGAATAACAAGTTTTAATTTCGATATCAGAGTATCCTTAGCGGGCCTCCGTGGCCTAATGGATAAGAGCGGTGACTCTTAATCATTAGGTCTTTCACCGCTGTGGGTTCGAACCTGGCTCGGGTCACATGTGAGACGCCAAGTTCTGCAACGGAATGTCATGTGGTTTTTCTCCGGGTACTCCGGTTTTCGCCTACCTCTGATTAACGATCGGCTCGATAAGAGTGAAATAATCTTGAAAGGGCCGTGAAACAAAACAAACACAAAAAACAAGAGTATCCTTGGCCTAATGTCAAGGGGACCTTGACCGTCGATACTCTTGTAGCTTCATTTATTCATTGAGTGAAGGCTGATATATATTTTGGGTTCAAAGGCAACAACAATTTCCGAAAAATAAACAATGTCCGCTTTTTCCACAGACAGAGTTCAACAGGTTCAGACATAAGCCCTACTGGGCAGAGGGTATAAAAGGTTTACTGGATACCCTCGGATTTAGTTATTTTTGGTTAAACTTGGCAGCGAGTTTCTTGATAATATTCATATAACTGCAATACATGTACATGTATGCATATGACATTTTAACCACATTCTTTCATGGAGATTGATCATGTAATCTTTTCGACGGTCATTCTCCCCCTTCCGCTGAGTCTAGAAGGACAGCTGTCAGTTTCTGGCGAAAGAATATGCACTGTACTGGTTAACCGCTTACGTACTGCCCAGGACAGTGTAGATAGGTAAACTGACCGGCTCAAAAATTACCTAAATAGTGTTGACCGGGCCGTTAAACTCCAATACAACAAACAAATGGTATTTTAACCAGACATAACCAATATTATACAGATTCAAAACATAAAATGTTGAATTCAACTAAATAACACATATCTTAACTTATATATCTTAACTTACTTAACCCTTTTTGTACCAAATGGAATCTTCCTCCTTATATAGCAGGAGTTCATTTCAAAATTTAGGGGTGTAAGGTTGTATTTTCTTCAAAATTTGTTCGGAAAATGACTGATTTTGTTTGCAAACACTGTAGGCCCTGATGAGACGCCGCGTTCTGCGGCGTCTCTTCTGGGCCTGCACTGTTTGCCAAGGTAACCGTTTTGGGGTTTCCGGTACTAAATGGGTTAACCCAATTGAACATTGAGAGCGCATATCTGCATCTCTGTATCTCTACCTCCAATATGTTAGATCGACCATCTAACCAGCCGTTGATTTTTGTTCTTTGTTTGTTTGATTTGAGGTTCAATGTCCCCGTCAACACTATTAAGGTCATTTTTGGAGACGTTGCTTCCAATACCGGACATTGAGATGAAATGACATCTCAAGCCCTGTCGCCCAATGAAACCAATAGTGTCTATACGCATGGATGGTCCGATTCTCACCGCATTGCCCGGGCAGGCTTGGATCCTCTAAGCGGTTTACCTATACTCGTCTGTGGTCGGTTTCAGCTCTGCGTGGAAGCATCATGCAGCCCATATATGTCTTCAAGCCCAGATGGGCGGGGGCCCAATATTTTTGTTCTTTGTTTTGACAGAAATGTAAGTGGATTATTATCTGTGAACACAACCAAAGGAAAATGTGTTGATGAAACATACACATCAAGATGTTGCAGTGCCAGAACTAAGACTAAACATTCTCCTTCAATTGTAGGGTAATATTGCTAGGGTTTGTTCAGTTTCTTTGAACAAAAGATCCATGACGGAGCCAATTCGCTAACTCGAGGGAAGATGTATTACCTTATTTTACACTATCTGCTATTTTGTTCAATGCAGCGGAATTATTTAAGCACTTCTGGTACCGAGTTTGTAAAATTATTTTTAGATTGAGACACTTGCTTCAGAGGATAGTTCATTTTTATTTCCCCGAGAATCTTTGATTCGGGGGAGGGGGGGGGGGGCATGTAGTTTTTGCCCGTCTGTCTGTTTGTTTGTCTGTCTATCCGTCACAAAAACTTTAACCTCGATCATAGCTTCAAAAGTATTTGACCTATTCCCATGACACTTCACACACTTATTCACCATCAAAAGGGCTACATTCTGACCAAGAGCCATAACTCTGTTGTCATATTTTCATTTTTGGCTGAATTATCTCCCCTTGAAATTTTGCAAAAACTCGAAATTGGCTCCCAGGGGAGGAGTGGGGGGGGGGGGGGCGTGAAGAAAGCTGTCATTGGTCACCTATAGTGACAGCTCTTGGTTTTTACTTAAAAAGCTGTGGAATTAGTTGACCGGAACCATTTGTATGCCCCTAATTTCGAAGACCTGATCAACTTTAAAAAAAAAAAAAATCCGATCTTTTATGAGTTATTGCTCTTTGAAAAGTTTGTTATTTTAAGTTTGAAACAAAATATCTCTAAAATCATTTAAGCTATTGTATTGAAACTTGACAGGCTGATAGGGGATGATGAGTAGATTACCTGATTAACTTTTGAAAAACAAATCCGAAATTTTCTAATTGAGTGATGTCCCTTTGAACAATTCAGAATATTTATCTTATAAGCATAAGATCTCAAAAATTATTAAAGCTATTGCCTTGAAACTTGACTTGCTGATAGGGTAAATGACCGGATGGATGTTTAAAAAAATCCTGATTTTTTTTTTCTTCGAGAAATGGCCATTTGAAAATTTAGGAATTTTAACGTTGTAAGCAAGATATCTTTAAACCTGTTTAAACAATTGCCTTGACACTAACAGGCTGCCAGGGAATGGTTGGGAGATTGCGAACATGGCCCGAATGATAAAAAAAAACAACTTTTTTTTTATTAACCGCCCTTTCAAAGGTTTTTGCATTTAAACCTTGTGAGCAAGATATCTCGAAAACTGTTTCAGCTATTGCCTTGAAACTTGACAGGCTGATAGTAAATGATGAGAAGTTGACCTAATTGACTTAAAAACAAATCTGAAAAAAAATTCTACAATTATGGCATTTTGAAAATGTCGGCATTTTACAAACCCAATTTCTAGTATTCATTATGCCCCCCATTTCGAGGAATGTGTGTGTGTGTGGGGGGGGGGGGGGGGGGGGGGGCTTATTGCTTTTGTTTTGTCCTTCCGTCCCATTACGAAAACACGCCCATACAAATACATTGTAAATTTTACCGCCTAAAAAAAAAAAATAATTTTTAGATAAAAAATTGTAAAATATTTCTTATTTCTGCTCAAAATGTAGATTGTGAGTACTAGTTAGAACCGCCTCATCGAGGCGGTTCTAACGAGTACCCACAATCTATAATTTAGAAGAGAAATAAGGTTTACCCCTGCAAACCCCAGTTTTACTATACAAAAGTGGGGTTCAAGGGGATCAAAATTATATAAGCGTGTTTTCGAGATGGTTAAGTCGTCCGTCACGCACTACAGGATGTATCATATCTTAGGAACCATAGTATACTGGGGTTCTGAAATTTCAGATGTGGATTGTGTGTGAAAAAGTAGTATTTTTTTCATTTCGGTCAAACATCTTGTTTTGGGTATAATTTTATGAAAATTTGACCAAATTATTCCCCTTTGTGGACTTAGGCATTTTGCATAGGAAAAGTTTGTAAGCAAAATATCTCAATAACCACGTAGGCTAGACTCTTGAAATTTTGCAGGCAGTTAGGAATCAATGTGAAAATTGACCCGATTAAATTTTGTTATATTTAAAAAAATGACCAAATTATGCCCCGTTTCGGACTTTCACATTTTAATATAAGAATCAGCTGGTAAGCAAACTATAAAAATGCTTTGGCTAGGCTCTTGAAAGTTTGCATGCAGTTTGGAACCAATGTGAAGATTAATTGCTTCATTTTGGTAAAATTTGTTTGAAAATTTGACTGAATTATGCCCCTTGTGGGAATTAGGCATTTCGGCATTGGAAAAGCTTGTAAACAAAACATCTCAAAAACCGCTTTGGCTAGGCTCTTGAAATTTTGCAGGCAGTACGGAACCAGTTTGTAGTTGACTGGATTAAATCTTGATATAATTTTATATATATTTTAACAACTTATGCCCCGTGTGCATTTATCATAGTAAGAGCTTGTAAGCAAACAATGTCAAGAACCGCTTGGTCGTTAGCAGATTGTGGCATCCGTATGCCAGGCTCTCCTGATACCTTTTCAGAGCATACAATCAAGTTTCTCTACAAAACATGATCACTGTGACCTTCTTTTGTGGCAACAAACTGTATCTGATTTCAGTCTGTTTAGTCTAATTTGGCCAAAACATTGCTGACTTGGCCATTAAACTACAAACCAACATTATGCCCATCTGACCATACATTAAATTTAACATTACGCAAACACGCCTATACAAATACATTGCCACCATTATCGCCGAAAAAATGAAAATTTTATGATGAAAAATTGTGATATTTTTCTTATTACTGCTCCAAATATAGATTGTGAGCACTCGTTAGAACCGCCTCATCGAGGCGGTTCCAACGAGTACCCATAATCTATATTTTAGAGCAGAAATCAAGTTATACCCCTGGAAACCCCAGTTTTTCTCTATAAAAGTGGGGTTCAAGGGGGTCAAAATAATTATTATATAGGTATGTTTTCGTTATGTTTGTACTTGCGTTATCATAAGGGGCAATTGTTGGGGGTATAGTGTCATAAACACTAGCTCATCACGAGAACACGCCTATATAATATTGACCCCCTTGAACCCCACTTTTATACAGTAAAACTGGGGTTTACAGGGGCAAACCTTTGAGCAGAAATAAGAAAAATATCACAACTTGTCATCTTAAAATGTTAGTGTTTTTTTTTTTCCCGGCGGTAAAGTTTACAATGTATTTGTATAGGCGTGTTTTCGAAATTCCTAGGTTTTACTAATTTTTTCAGCTTTGACAACCATCTTTTTCTGCAGAGTGGAACTGATCATTACAATAACAAGCCCGTGTGACATAGTGCACTTTTTTTCACATCTCCAGAATGGCCATTTCTGATGAAAATCAGTGTTATTTTTCTTATAAATACTGCAAATATAGGTTGTGTGTGCTCGTTAGAACTGCCTCGATGAGGCGGTTTAAACGAGTACCCACAACCTATGTCTTGGAGCAAAAATAAGAAAAATAATGTATACCCCCGTAAACCCCAGTTTTTTTTATTTCAAGTAGGGTATATTTGGGTCTTCATTTCACGGACTTGTTCACGTGATGTTTAGTAATTTTCGTATAGGGTCATGAGAGGAACATTTGTTCAAAAGTTTTTATCTTCTATTTTTTGCTCTGGCGACCATCTTGTTCAGAAGAGTGGAACTATATTAACAGTTTTGGTACAGAACAATGGCGGAACATTTCAGTGAAATTATTTTGAAATCAAGTAATAGGTTTGAAAGATGTGATTAGATTTTTAATATAGTTGAAGCACCATTAAACTATATTACAAATTATCCCCGTCCCCATTTTATACCACCAAAGACGGTACGCTTTCACATGCGTGCGTACTTATTTTGTAAACTGAACGCCATTTTTTATTTATACTCTGCAGTGAAATCAATGCATATCGGAAACAAATAAAAATGGTATTTCCACAGTGTGAAAAATTACATGACATTGTTATTTTCAAAGTAGCAGCCCGGTCTACTTTTTCTCGCCCAAAGTCATGTTCCCGATAAAATAATTCTGTAAAATACCTTGAAAACCACTCTTTAAACTGTAAAAATGTTGTTTTCAAAATGTCGATCTGTTTATGTTTTGAAACTGACAGTGCTGACGTCATATATAACGAACCAGTTCAAAATTGTGGCGTATAATACGATTGATCAATTACCCGTAAATGTCCGTATAAAATTAGAAAGTAAAAAGAAAATTTACTTTTTTTTCAGCGGTTACCAAATATATTTCATCTCGTGTGTTGAAAATATCCGATTTTTCACTCGTGCTTCGAACTCGTGAAAATTTGGATATTATCAACACACACTCGGTGAAATATGTTTGGTATCCACCTCAAAAAAGTAACTTTCCTCTGTGCATTAAACTCTGTAAATAAACAATATGTTAATGCATTGACGTATGTTTGTTTGTTTGAATTGAGGTTTTACTCCACTGTCAACACTGTTTAGGTCATTTGGAGACGTTGCTTCCAATTTTGTATGACATTTACCGGACATTGAGATTGAATAGCATCTTAATCCCTACCGCCCAAACAAACCAATAGTGTTTATATGCAAAGACGGTCCAAGTCGCATCACTTTGCCTTGGCGGGCTTTGACCTAAGCGATTCTACAGTACTCATGTGCAGTCGGGGTAGCACCATGCAATATTGTCTACTCTAGTGAACAAATCGTCATATCCCCTCTACAAAACCAACAAATATTTTATTACTTCTAAAGATTCTTTCAGTGAGTGTTTCACTTGTTATTTGACAACAGATGACTTGAATGATAAAATGTGATACCAGTGCACTTGTACTTTTGAGCAGTGACGCCACAGGCGGAAATGGTGTTTTGTCGCTCTGCGCGAGGGAGCCTCACGACCAATCAGAATTATTTAATGATTTTTTTTTTTATAAATATTCCTCCAGGAATCTGTTGTTGATTTATATCAGGCTTATCTGTTGCACATCAGAACACAGAACTTTAAAGGTGCATTATTGAGCTATCGGGCTTCAAAAATGAAAAGCGTGTTTTTCGGTTTTATTTCTTCTATTCATGTAGCTTTGTCATTTGTAATCTTCTGAAACCAAATACCACTTCAGAACTTTGTGAAAATCGTCGTTTTCATTTTTGTTTATTTGTTGTTGTTGGGAATTTCCATCTAAAAATATTCCTGTCACGTGACAAAAAGCCGGGCAACATCACTGCGGCGAACAATAAGATGGCGACCTCCGGTTCATCTGAGGAAAGTAGAATTTTTAGTCCAAATTACAAGTATTTGACTTTCAACGGCACTGACACAATACTATCATGCATGTTAATCTGTTATCAAATGCTAACGCATCAATTTACAGGCAAGAAGATCATTTTGCCGTCAATATCTAAGGATGAATTTCTGAATCGATGAGAATTGACATGGGGTCGTTTCAAAGATACACAAAAACCGCATAAATATGAGAGTACATGTATGATGTGGGTATTTGTTAGAATTAGACGATACTAGCAATAACCTTTTGATTTGTTTGATTTGAGGGTTAACGTCCCAATTAACACTGTTTAACGTCCTCATCAACACTGTATAAGTAATTTTGGAGACCTAGCTTACAATTTTGTAAGACTTTTATATACCCGACATTGAGATGAAATGAGATCTCATTCCCTGTCGCTTACGGGCCTCCGTGGCCTAGTGGTTAAGAGCGCTGACTCTTGATCATTAGGTCTCTCACCGCTGTGGTTCGAGCCTCGCTCGGGTCATATGTGAGACGCCAAGTTCTGCAACGGAAGGTCAAATGGTTTTTCTCCGGGTACTCCGGTTTTCGCCCACCTCTGATTAACGATCGGCTCGATATGAGTGATATAATCTTGAAAGGGCCCCCCCCCCAAAAAAAAAAAAATCCCTGTCGCCCAATGAAACCAATAGGGTTTATATGAATGGGCGGCCCGACTCGCACCGCTTTGCCTGGACAGGCTTGGATCCTTTATGCGGTTTACCAATACTCCTAAGCGGTCGGTTTAAGCTCTGCCTGGCACCATCATGCAGCCCACCTATTTCTTCAAGCCCCGCCATGGGAGCCGAGCAAGAACCTTTTAATACCGAAACAAAAGAGAAACACTATCCATATTCCCACCGCCCATCGGGGCTTGAAGAAATATATGGGCTGCATAATGCTTCCACGCAGAGCTGTAACTGAGCCGCAAACGAGTACTGGTAAACAGCTTAGAGGATCTAAGCCTGGGCAAGCAAAGCGATGCGAGTCCGTCCATTTGTTTCACTGGGCGACAGGGCTTGAGAAGTCATTTCATCTCAATGTCTGGTAAAAGTCCCACAAAATTGTTATCAACATCTCCAAAATGGCCTTTACAGTGTTGAAGGGGACGTTAAACCTCAAACCAAACAAACAGACGTGCACCAGGACCTTTCTACTCACTGATACTGGGATCGGTCACATTTTACCATTACTTGCAGATTTACAGCACACATCAATCTTGCAATTACGGTAGAGGTCTTAACCTGCACAGCGCCGGCCTCGGTAGCTCAGTCGGATGCATGGGGAAGCAGGTTCGATACCTGCCGGGGTCGGCAATATTCTTTCGCGGGGATTGATCATGAAATCTTTTCTACGGTCATTCTCTCCATTCCGCTGGCTCAAGAAGGGCAGTTGTCAGTTTCTGGCGAAAGAATGTGCACTCTCCTGGTTACCTCTTACGTATAAGCCTGCCCAGGAAAAGTAAACTGACAGGCTCAAAAACGGCCTTAATAGTGTTGACTTGGCCGTAAACCCCAAAACAAACAAACAGTTAACCTGCATAGGGGATGACTCTCCCTGAACAGGGCGCCTCCAGTTTGTTTGTTTGATTTGAGGTTTAACGTCCCCGTCAGCACTTTTAAGGTCATTTTGGAGACGTTGCTTCCAATTTTTTGGTACTTTTACCCGACATTGAGATGAAATGACATCTCAAGCCCTGTCGCCCAATGAAACCCATAGGGTTTATTAGCATGGGCGGTCCGCCTCGCACCGCGGTTCCTGGACAGGCTTAGATCCTCTAAGCGGTTTACCAGTACTAGTGTGCGGGCCGGATTCAGCTCTGCGTGGAAGCATCATGCAGCCCATATATTTCTTCAAGCCCTTATGGGCGGGGGCCGGTGCCTCCAGTTAAACGTTCCGATCCAAAGGGCGGTGCGCATTTTGACATTCATCGCTGTAAATGGTGTTCAGACACCGAAATAATCATCGCCGGGTCGAACCGAGGGCCTCTGGCATCTGAGTCAAGTGCACTAACCACTCTGGGCTTAACCATTGAGCTGTCACGCTCAGTTTATTACATAAACTCCAGGTTTGCAGGATGAAACTCTGCACAGTAATCGGCTCTTTCGCTGTACATTTTGTCGTTCTCCCTGCTCGGGGGGTGGGGGGGGTCATGTGAGTACCAGCTGATAGCAAGCCGGCGGAATGAACAACAGACAGCGCATAAATGTCATCCTAATGGATTTCAGTAAGGCCTTTCACGAGGTTCCGCACAATTTCATTGCTGATGGATACCAGAAAGTCGTAATTGATGATTTCTTCGTCTGCGCCCGTTACTTCTGGTGTTCCACAGAGTTCAGTGCTCGGCACTCTCCTCTTACTCATATACATCAACGACTTGCCACCACGCGTCTCCCCTGTTCGCTGATCACTGCTTGTTGTACCGAGTTGCTGTCGCTCAAGAGGACTTTAATCATTTAAAAGCATGGGAGAGAGACTGGTAGATGCGTTTTCACCCAGACAAAACTTAGTCTGAGTACATCAGAATCGGCAACAAAAGCAAGATAATGGAGTCATCATACAACATCCATTGCCAGAAGTAAAGCAAAAAACCTGGCTATAGACAGTACACTGGTGTGAAATAATCACACTGACATGCTTAGACTAGCTTCTAGTCGGATATCATATTTTAAAGTTAATAAGTAATATTCTTCTACCCCTTATTTGATCTTGGGAAGATATACTCTGACTAAAATGCCAGTTTGCCTTATCAGTTGGTGTTCGGTAAGGGGTACAGAAAGGCAATAAACATTTCATGACTGTAGCTGTAATCAATCATTTACCAAGGATCTTTCGAGGTAAAATTCGCATTGTACTAGACCTTGGTGTCTGAGACAAGATTAAAGTCTAACAAGGTTTCATATTTGATAAAAACACACATGAAGGTTGGTAATTGGTTAATATGACATCAAGGTCTAGTAGCTAGACTATGACATGCTATCTACGACAGACAGCCAGACAGTTGCTTTCCTATCCTACGCAGGAATCTCTCTGCATGTCCAAAGGACATCAAGGCAACAGCATACAAGTCACTAGTTAGACCTAAACTAGAATATGCTGCCACCCCCTGGGACCCCTACAAACAAACTAGTCCAGTTCAATCGCAATCTTCCGCTCACATCGTCAATCTTACTGATCATATGCATATTGGAAATGAAAAAGGGAGGTTGGTAAAACCTAGTATTCCTTGAATTTCTCGAATCAAGGTCTGCTTTAATTAAAGAAATTTAGTAATCCCGGTTTGTTTTGTTATTGACGAAGAGCTCTGTGTGAATGATCCATGTCCCTGTCTTGAGATAGATATAAGAGCTTTATTTGTTTAACCGTCATTCATGAAGGCTTACAAAAGTATTTAGGCTGATGAAATAATTATATATATATATTACGCTTTATTCGCTAAATATCTATCTATCTATCTATCTATCTATCTATCTATCTATCTATCTATCTATCTTTCTATCTATCTATCTATCTATCTATCTATCTATCTATCTATCTATCTATCTATCTATCTATCTATCTATCTATCTATCTACTATCTATCTATCTATGTATCAAAATGTTAAACAATCTGTCTACATGTGCAATTTATTAAAGTAAAGACTCATGTGGACAACTTTCAGATGGTTAGAAAAGTAGTTGTGTATAAGTATGAAACGTCCGCTTTATAATGCAGTTTTCTTTCAAAAAACAAAATACAGAGGAGTATTAAGCCCCCGCCCATAGGGGCTTGAAGAAATATATGGGCTGCATGATGCTTCCACGCAGAGCTGAATCCGGCCCGCACACTAGTACTGGTAAACAGCTTAGAGGGTCTAAGCCTGTCCAGGAACGGCGGTGCGAGGCGGACCGTCCATGCTAATAAACCCTATTGGTTTCATTGGGCGACAGGGCTTGAGATGTCATTTCATCTCAATGTCGGGTAAAAGTCCCACAAAATTGGAAGCAACGTCTCCAAAATGACCTTTACAGTGTTGACGGGGACGTTAAACCTCAAATCAAACAAACAAACAAATACAGAGGAGTACGGCAACTTGGATTTTTCAAGTACGGCAACTTGGATTTTTTTAAGTACGGCAACTTGGAAAAAAAATGCTGAATTAACTGTACGGTTACTTGCGTCATAAAATTGCAAATTTGGAAACTACTGACACCATTTTGACATCGTTTGGAAGGAAAGGCCGTGGTTATTATCATGTTTGGTTTCATCACATAGGGATCGATTATAATGCTAGTGCTGATCGTAAATCAATCTATTTTTGCATGAAACAGATGGAGATGTGAAATCTACACCAGGGCCATATTTCCTTTTGAGAATTCTTTGTCGTTGCTTTCGTTTGTTTCATTACTGAAAATAGTTTGGAAGAAAGTCTGTCCCCTATTTGTCTATTCAACGGAAGGAACTTTCATTTCGTGATGGGAAGTTTTTCTCTTTTTTTTTTTTCTTTTTTTGTTTTTGTTTACGAAATAAAATTTGTTTTTCAGTGAGCTGAAATAGTTTCTACTTCGTTCTTGTGAAACTTACAACTAGAATAGACGTTAGTTTATGCTTTGAGAAGTGTTTATTCCTTTGACGAGAGTTTATTCAAACGAAGGTCCTGTAATATGCATACTATACTCCAGTTATTTAAGATTATGAGTGAGGCCATTATTATTATTATTATTATTTTTTATTAATTTTTTTTTTTGCATTACGAAAACATGCCTATTCAAATAAGTTGAACATATTTCCACTAAAAAAATGAAAATGTTCAGATAAAAGATTCTGCTATTTTTCATAATTCAGCTCAAAACATAGATTTTGGGAACTCGTTGGAACCGTCTCGACCAGGCGGTTTCTGACGAGTACCAAAGATCTATGTTTTGGGCAGAAATGCGAAAAATAATGTACACCCCTACAAACCCCATTCTACTGGATAAAAGTGGAGTTTAAGAGGGTCAAAATTGCATAGGCATGTTTTCATGATGGTCTTCTGTTTTTTTTTTTTTTTTTTTTTTTTTGTTGTTTTTTTTTTCGAAATCGCCCACGTGCACACATGTTGCAATTTTATCTTGTATATTCTAACCATTTCACATTTGTACGGTGTAGTAACGCCACAGACAACAAAAAGCTACTTTAAAGAAGGTGATTTAAGGTTCCTCAATACAGTTATTTCACTACATTTGAGGTACTGAAAAAATCATATTTGCAAATAGTTACCCAAACAGATTTTTCATCAAATGGTAGTCCATGTAAATGTAAGAATATGAAAGCAAAATATTTTTATTAGAAAGTCACCATGTCAGTAATTTATTGCATTTTTCCATGGTTTTGCAAAAATGATGTCTTAATCCACAGAACAAAAATGTGTAAAATACTATCATATAATTGTGGCTAAAGGTTGCCTTTAGGCACTGCAAGGGTGGAATTTCAAGTAAAATACCTAAATAGTACTGAAAATTAATGATTCCTCCCCCACCCCCCAAAAATGGAATTATTTCACCTGGTACTATTTTTAAATTCAGTGTATGGTAGCCAAAAATGACCAGTTCTACCAAGTTGGCAGTAAGATCACTGATTGGGTTGAGGTGTTGCAATCTCTTGCATTTAGCTTGTAAAATGATTGACCTTCTTTGGTGCTTTTAGTATTTCATTTTATATATTTCATTCATGCAATTTATAACAATTTATGAATCACTGCACCAAAGTTTCACTGTATTATTGATTGTGTTTACTTGGTGGGTGATTTGATACTGGAATAAAATCCAAAACCAAAAAAAAAAAAAAAAATGATAAAAAGAGTTTATCCCCATATTTGAACTGAAAGAATGAAAGCAGCCTGTTCAGCACCAGGATTTTTGTCCAAAAGGCTTCTGATCACTTCCAATAACTGCTATGTTATAGCAGTGATTTTTACCCATTGATTTGTTCCATCAGAATCAGAATTGTTACTGGTGACACGTCAAATGACATTCATACACCAGGACCTGTGATATGGGAAGTTAGACCCTAGCTCTAACCAAAGATGTAAACTTAGCTACACAATCATCAGCACCTTCCGCCGTCGAAATAATAGAATCCGGAAGGGCATTCCAATCTCTAATGGTTCGGGGGAAGAACGATTTTTTATAAATATCCGTTCTTGCAGTAAGGGTCTGAAACGTCATTAAATGGTGCTTTCTACAGTGCCTAGCCGGGGGAACAAGGTCATCTGTTGGAATGCTGGCAGCACCCTTTAGACCTTTGTATAAGAGTATGAGCCTACTGTCTTTTCTCCTTTTCTTGAGAGACTCCCATCTTAATTTTCCTAGAATTCCAGTCATGCTCCCAGTTTCAAAGCAGTAATTTCCAGTTACAAATCTAGCCGCTCTATTCTGAACTTTTTCAATTTCTTCATTTAGGACCACTCCGCTTGGGTCCCAGATGCAACTACCATATTCCAAGATTGGGCGAACAAGTCCCCTGTATGCTGTCTCTTTCACATCCTGGGGACACTGATGAAGATTTCGCCTCAGGAATCCAAGAGTTCTATTCGCCTTTGTACACATATTGCTAATGTGTGTATTCCATCTCAAATCGTGAGTGATTGTCACACCAAGGTATTTAATGGAATTCACATTTTCGAGGACCGTTCCCTCTAAAGTGTAAGAAGCCTCAACTTTATTAGATCTCTTCCTTGTTATCTGCATAATATTGCATTTAACTGGCTGAAATATCATGCCCCATTTTCGGGCCCAACATCCTAATCTATCTATGTCAGTCTGAAGTTTCTGTGAGTCATCTGTATCTCTAATTTCCCGGTAACAAACACAGTCATCTGCGAAAAGTCTTATTTCTGAGTCAATGTCAGAGGAAATATCATTGATGTACAGGGAGAACAATAGAGGACCAAGAACAGTCCCTTGTGGGACTCCAGACAAAACTGGCGCCCATACTGAAGATTCACCATTAACAACAACACGCTGTTTTCTGTTCACATGAGTCACCATAAACAAATAATTGATGTTTGGACATATTTATCTAATCCAATTAATGATCTGTTGTGTCACCTACTTACCAATGTGTGGGTTGGTAAAATTTCATAGAAGCCCAATGCTTTTAATATGTTTTGCTGAAAGAAGTTAAAAAAGAAATCTACCTTTTTCAACTTGTTTACTTGGGAACAGGGGTGAACAACACAAACAGAACAATGTTACACGTAGAAACTAGTTCAGAAATGAAGGCATACTATTCATGAATTAACGAACAAATTATGTTAGAAAGTAAGTGAAATTAGGCGCAAGACAGTTTCAAATATGAATATTATGTTTTAAATTTAAAGCAATGGTGTACTATTGTTTTTTTGGGGGGAAATTAGTTCCAAGGCGTATGAATACGTTTTTGCATTTGGCAAGATGGAAATCTCTTCAATTTGACAGCTACACTAATTTATCAGTGATGACAGGCTTCCAAGATAGGCGATTTCATTATGGTATACGCAGGAAGAAGGCTACATAGCTGACTTTTCAAGGTATTTTCATTGATGATGGAGAAAATAAAATGTGGAAGGCATAATTGATGAAATCTCAGCATTTCAGATTTACCGCAAGAAAAGGAGATGATGGCGCCCATCGAGAATAAACATGTAAAAAAATCTGGTTTTCAATTCAGGTAGCCTTTTTGATAGAAAGCTTTGTCCGAGTCGTTAGTATTTGAATTGAACTATTGATCTGCAGCTGTTTTAGTAACTTTTAAAAAGTCTATAAAGCGGTTTCCTTTTTTCCTGGTAAAAGTGAAAAATACAGAATTTCATTCATTTTCAAAGGCACAGGGATGTTGCTAATGCAAGAAAGTACTTGCTGTAATAACCGTTTATACCTCCAACCCTTTTTCTTGTGGGACATGGATTTTTAAACGGAAATCAGGATTATATTTTGGGGAAAATCAACTTGCAAATCTTTCATCTATATTTTTCTTGTGCAAATGTATTGAGGAAACTTAAGATGTCCTGAGATAAAAGTACTTTCATAAATTTCTTTTCCGTTCACAAAAGGTTACTTTCGCTGTAATATAAATGGCAGCTAAAATAATTTTCATCCTAGTTGTTATCTAAAACTGTTAGTTTAACACTTAAATACCAGCATTTTAAACAAGAAGTGCAGATCTGGTAAAACGCAGCATTATGCCGCCTTTCTATGTTTGGATTCCATGTCCCAGTGAGATTCTATGATGAGGCGGTCTAAGTCCCTCTGGAGGGTGACCGAATAATCAGGGAGAATTATGGTCAGGTACACCCCAGTGTCACCAGCAAATAGGCGAACCCGGGACCACACATTGTCGGGTAGGTCGTTAAGGTATAATAACAATAATATTGTGCCTAGAACTGATCCTTGTGGTACACCTGAAGTAACTGGAACCTCATCTGAGTACTCACATTCAAGTGCAACTGTCTGACTTCTTTCAATCAGAAAAGACTTAATTCACTGGATAGTTAATCCATGTACCAGTAGCTTGCGAAGAAGCTTCATGTGATTCACCTAGCCAAAGGTCATGCTAAACCCAAGATAAGATCTATTTGTTGACCATTTAATCATGATCTGGTAAGGTCATAAACAAGCAGAATCACATGAGTGTCACAAGATCTGCGCTCCCAGGCTGTTGAGTATTTTGTGATCATAAGGTATGTCCAAACCAAATCTTATGCGGCGAAATTTAGTTTCAACCTACAAAAATCCATTTTTGAAGGATTATCTGCTTGTCGGAATTTTGTAAACCTGTCCCCGTAGAAAACCTAAAGCAAATTCTTATATGCCCATTATGACATAAAGACCACATTGGTAATGGGAAATTGTTTTAAAGAAATAGGTGCGATATGGGCATAAGAGCAATTTACGATCTTACTAGTGAGGAAGTGGTATCTTATAGTTTTGAACAGTTAAAGGCGAAATATGATATAAGGGCCACCTTTTTAGACTACCACCATGTAGTAAATAGTATTTCTCAAGTATGAAAAGATCAAATTCACATGAATCGTGTATTTGCTGTTAAATTTAAACAAAATGTAGTTTGTAACATATACTTTCAAGACTTGATTAGTTCAAAGAAAGGGCGTAGACTATTTATGATATTTTGGTTAGAGTAAACGAATACATTACACAAACAAAATGGCAAACGGAGATAGGAGATAAAGTGGAAAAAAAGCATTAAAGACATTTCTCGAGACAAAACTACGCGACTTTCAAAACAAAATCAATAATAAAAATTTATTAACACATTCATTTCTATTTAAAATTAATAAAATCAGGGTTGTGGTTACTGTAATGAACAACCAGAAAAAATCCATTATTTATTTTTTAGATGCCCAAAAGTAAGAACGTTTTAGACTGAACTTTAATCATGGTTGACCACAAATGTAAATCCAGAAATATCGCTAGAGGATCGTAAAATACTATTTTCACATGGTGGTAAAGCAGAAGTGGTCAATTACATCTCTCTCTCTCTCTCTCTCTCTCTCTCTCTCTCTCTCTCTCTCTCTCTCTCTCTCTCTCTCTCTGTTTTAGCAATACGAAAACAAATTTGTTTCTATGAATAAAGTGCTTAGCGAGAGATACATTTCACTCATAAACAACAGGTTAGATAAATTCTTTAAGATTAAAGCCCCTCTCTCGCCCAGCCCAGTGGAATTCGTTTCACTGACCGCTCCAAGGCGGTTCTTCTGTCGCTGTTTATTTTTGTTATGGTTTGTCTTTGAGTGTTTGTATCACTTATTTTATTTTGTTTTGGATATCGAATTGGCCATTTTGTGGAAAAGAAACTGTCCTATTGGCTTTCCGCTATTGATGTTTCCATTAGGGTCTGTTGTTTCATGTTTGTGTTTCTTTCCCCTTTGGTAACTCTGGTGGGAGCTGTGGGTAAATTGTGTCGATTCCTGATCATTGCCTACACTTCTATGCTCTACATAGAACTACTTTTACCCAAACACTGATGATTCATGAGGCCTATTCCGACTTTATGTTTATGTTTGGTGTCAGGGTTCTGTTTTCCGTCGACTATCTGCCACACATATAGTGCAGTATACTTGTACCATTAGCTATAAAAGGCACATCTTGTAGAAAATACATGTACATTGTTACTACAGTTTGTTTTCTGCTCTCCCATGAAAGAATTTTATTATTTTTTTTTTCATATCTTAACAATATTTACTTTTCTGGTGAAAAATTGTGATAGTTTTCTCATTTATGCTTCAAACATGGCTGTTGGTGCTCGTTGGAACTGCCGCAGTGAAGTGGTTCTATCGAGTACCCACGGCGTATGTCTTGGAGCAGGAATGAGAAAAATATTGTATACCCAGTCAGACGCGCATCCGACTGAGGTACTGAGGCCGACGATTATCATACGAGATATTTTGGCCAGCAATAATCGAGTGTATGTAAACGTAAAGTGCAGCTAACTCCATGTCAACAGACATACAACGTCTAAACAACGTCGTGTCAACGTCAATTCAACATCACTGCGATGCATTGACGCTGACGCAGCAAATTGTATACCCAGTTACAAAATATTGTAACCCCCAGTTCTCTCTCTATAAAGTTGGGTTTAAAGGGGCGTTCATTGCACGGACCTGTTATCGTAATGAATCGTCTTATTATTAACATTGCTAGAGATACTCGCCTACCAGTCGAGGAAGACAGAAGACCAACTTCTATCGTACATGTTGTCTAAACTGAAAAGCACTCACATAACCTTTCAATAATTCCCTGTCCCCTTTTTGTACTTTCTCTCATCTACTTACTTCTAAAATATGTTCTAGAAAGGGTTGTCCTTTGGAAACAAGGAATACAAAAAACAAAACTGTAAACTAGATCGCGCAGTCGATGGCGCGCCATCGCAAATCCCCACGTTTTGACCTCTTCCAGGGACCCCTGGGGGCTGGTCCAAAAATCAATGTACTCTTGCAGAAGCCATTCATGTATGTAACTCACACACCAAATTTGGTTGAATTCCAATGAACGGTGTAGGAGGAGATAGCCGGACAGACGGACGGACGGACGAACGGACAGACGGAGGCGATAACAATGTCCCCACTTTTCTTCGAAAAACGTGGGGATAAATATGGAGTGTACATGTTTTCTTGACCAGACCAGCTAGTTTTGCCCAATTAGGCCTCATCAGTGACCCTAAAAAATTTCAAAATTCACCACTGGAAGGGCAAGAAAATACAAACTACACTATGATGTTGGGCAGGGAGACTTTTTACGACCTCCACACATTCCCAGACACCAGCTATAGTGACGTTAAATATGTTCTAGAAATGGTTATCCTTTGGAGTGAGTGAGTGAGTGAGTGAGTGTTTGAGTTTTACGTCCCACCAACAGCTAAGGCCATACTGAGACGGGACCTAGGTTTAAAGACTCATCCGAAAGTGTGTATCCTTTGGAAGCAAGGAATGCACCACAAAACTGGAACATATGGAGTGTACATGTTTTCTGGGCCAGAATAGCTAGTTTCGGCCAATAAGGCCTCATCAGTGACCCTCAAACCTTTTCAAAGCTTTCCAAAATGTCTGCACAAGAATTTTAGAGAAAATAAGTTCAGTTAATATGGCATTAGGATAACACATCCTTGGGAAATAGTAAATTTCTCAAACCTTAAGAAAGGCATCTTTTTCTGCTGAAAATTTGTGATATTTTTCTTATTTATACTCCAAACATAGGTTTTGGATGCTCGTTAGAATCACCTCATTGAGGCGGTTCTAACGAGTACCCACAGCCTATGTCTTGGAGCAGAACTAAGGAAATTAATGTTATTCCCCGTAAACCCCAGTTTTCTTTATATAAAATGGGGTTTAGTGGGGTCATTATTTCACGGACTTGTTCACGTGATGGGAAGTGGTTTTAGGTTCTAGCTTTACGAAATAACGCCAAATTAGGTCATTACCTGTCGTCCGTATTTTTTTTGTTTTGGTTTTACGGCCCTTTCAAGATTATTTCACCCGTATCGAGCGATCGTTAATCAGAGATGGGCGAAAACCAGAGTACCCGTTGCAGAACTTGGCGTCTCACATATGACCCGAGCGGCACTCGAACCACAGCGGTGAGAGACCTAATGATCAAGAGTCAGCACTCTTAACCACTAGGCCACGGAGGCCCGTTACCGTCGGTATGATCATTTTCCACATTAATCTGGTACTTTTGAGTAACAAGTTCCGGAGCCGATGCTACACGCTATGTCAATTTCGTTGTTGCATCGACTTTGCTGCGTCAGCGTCAATGCATCGTTGTTTAGACGTTGTATGTCTGTTGACTTGGACGTTGTTTAGACGTTGTATGTCTGTTGTATGTCTGTTGACATGGAGTTATCTGCACTTTACATTTATATACACTTGATTATTGCTGGCCAAAATATCTCGTATGATAATCATCGGCAACATTCTTTCGTGGAGATAGACGATGAAATATTTTCCACGGCCATCCTCTACCACTGGGCATCCGCTGATTCAAGAAGGGCAGTTGTCAGTGGCGAAAGAGTGTGCACTGTACTGGTTAACTGCTGATGCCTCGGTCACAAATTCGGCGTACCCCGGCCGAGCTATACTATACGTTGTGGTCGGCCGAGCAGTCCAAGCCGAGAAATGGGTGTCTGGCTCGGTTTTGGCAAAAAGTATGCCGTGTGGGGCCTAGAGAGACATCCGCCGGGAATCGGGCGGTGTCAGCCTAAGTTTTGCGGGGAAGCATCGGCGTATACGCCGGGCGGAAATAGGCCGGTTCACTGCAGGTTACCGACCGTATACCCGGCGATTGTTACTAGTCCCCGAGCATCGGTCGATGTTCCGCAGATGTCCGCCAAGTTCCCGGCCGCCGGACAAGGGACGGGTTTACCCCAGCCAGGAATTGTCCAGTTGTTCAGGGGTATATAAACTGCATCCTCTCCTGCCTATACAACAAATGGGTCAGCTCTGTTGGTGGGTGAACATCCTTTTTTCTTGACGTCGAGGAAAACTTTCGAAGAAAAGCGGAACAAGATGCCTCTTATCCCACCACTGCACCTACCGTCACCCCAGGAAAGGATCCGGAGGTTACAGGAGTGGCTGCTTAGGGCTCGGCACCGTGCCAATGTGGTCTTTGCAACCTTGTGTGCGGGAGAAGAACTGCTACCGCTGATGGTGGATGAAGCAATGGATCGTGTACCGTCCATTGCATGGGCAGTTATGAACCGTTTATGTACAATGCTCCCTACTGGTCTGCTAGAAACTGGCACCCATCGGAGATCGGGCCCTTATATAGTCGAGCGTCAATCAGCGATCGAGCGGCGCCAGTCGAAACCGGGATTCGTCCATCGGATTCCGCTTGATCATCTGTCGGGCCTCGGCCGATTACTGCCCGATTATCTGATTGGTCGGGGTCCGCTTTACGACTACCGGATGCCAGCCGATGCCATCGACATCGACGTCGGTACGAGCTCTGCTCGACTTTTATCGATGTGCCACCGACCTAGAAGTCGGTGAGTTTTCGGGGAGAATTTTAACTACGAGTT